>JAZKJV010011685.1:0-550321 GCA_037367405.1 Ottelia alismoides
TTGGCGAAGGATCCGGCGAGGGAGAGGGATGAACGGCGAAGAATCCGGGCATGGGATATGCATGGGAGACAGCCTGGAGACGCGTGGGAAAATTGGAGAAGGGGCGGCGGCACGCGTCTTCCAGAAAAGGAAGGAGTCCGCGGGCGGAGTTGACCGGGGTCAACAATCCCCCGTGGACCAATCAGGAGCGGCCACGTGGATGCAATTTTTGTTTATTTATTTTAAGGCAGAAATAGGCCGAATTAAAGAAAACTCAAAACATGAAATATTTTTCTTTTATTTTTTTCTATTTTTTGGTGATTTTTAATTAATTTTTTTGGAAATAAAAAATAGGGTAGCTATATATATAGGTATATGTACACTACATGGATTTTTATTTTTGATTTTTTATTTGTTATTTTTATGTATTTGTATGCTCATTTTGTATTTTATTTATTTACACCATAAAATATGGAATAAAATGGTATTTTTTATTTTATTTTAATTATTTATATACAAGGGTGAAATAAATAGTTGTATACATTTATAAACATGGTATTTATACAATGTATTTTGGTATTTTTCATTTTGTAATTTTTATTTGATTTTTGTTTTGTTTCTTGTTATTTATTTTATTTACAAATTGTAACATAGACTATTTACAAAAAGTTTTGAAAATAATTTTATTTATAGGGTTAAATAAATACATGGGTGATGGTCTATGCACATGGTGAAGGTATATTTTTGAATTTTTGATTTTTTTATTTGTATTTTGTTTTTAATAAGATATATACAAATACTTACAACATATTTTTGGGTGAGGAAAATATAATTTATTGTATTTACAGAAGTATATACACATGAGCTCCTATCTCCCTCTACTTTGGCTTTTATGCGGTCAGGCCCATGCTGAGCCCTCCCTTGGGTTAGGTTGCTCAATATTTATTCTAAATATTTCCCTCTTTTTTTTTCTTTTTGCTCTTTATTCTTTTTATTTTTGCACAAAAACATGCTAATTATAGGTTTTTACACAATGCATGCTTTTGGTAATTATTTGTATTTACACATATCTACATGTATTTGCAAAGGTTTTTGTAGCTAAAATAGAAGAATAAAGAGTGATGAATGGGTATTCATCACCCCCCTATGCTTAACTTTGCTAGTCCCTTAGCAAACACTTATTTGAAAAAGAAGTGAAAAAAAGAAAGAAAAAGAAAAAGAGGAAGAGGATGTACATGGATCATGGTTGACTTATTAAATTTTCCTTCATTAAATTGAAATATGGAGCTCGATCAGATCTTTGGATTATTAATGTGTCGGAACCTTATTTGGACTTAAGCTTAAAACTCAACAGCCTCCGAGTTCCACCAGTCGATGGGCAAGACTCCTTAATAAACCAGGTCAGAACAAGTCTACATACACAAACTCTAATGACCATGAATCTTTTCCTTGCGGTGTAAGTGATATGTGGCTCCCCACCTCAGAAGTAACAAAGAAACAACCTCCCTCAATCTGGTAACTCTAATGCCTCAGTCTAGCAACTCTTTCCTCGAGAAGCGGGGTATTCCCTTCTAAGTTCAAGTGCAACCGGCTCAAGAAGAGGGGGTAGAAGTATAGAGTTTTGGAAGCTTAGCCAGTGTAGCTAAGTCTCCCGCAGCAAGCTTCATGAGATGTAACATGGATACCATAAGCTTTTGCTTTATACTCCGGTGGGGTTATTAAATTTTCAATCCGACCCACACTTTTTTGGAGTTCTTTTTGCATTTTTGCATTTTTTTTTCAAGAACTTCTGTACAACATATCTACATGGTGCAGCATATAAGAAATTTCCCCTTGAGCCAGTAGCTATCCCTCTTTTGAAGCTTTATTGCAACCCACAGCTTCTGTCTTTAGCTTTCAACACCACTAGACCAAGTTGAGGTGCACTTCCTTCACTATAAGAAGAAGAGAGGTTCCGCCTAGAAGTACTACCCTCATATGCTACCCCAAGCCAAAGGAAACTGCCTCCTCACCACCTCATCCGTGGAGAGCCATGTGTAAAGTGCAGGTGCAAGTGAAGCCATTGTCTCTGAGAGTCATGCGTGTGTTGTTAAGTGCTCTACTTAGGCTCATCAAGATGACATATGCTCATAGCCCTAGTGGACTCAAAGAATTAAGTCCTTATGGACCTGAAAAGCCTTAACCCTAAGTCCTACAAGGTTCCTCTTGAAGTTAAGTGGATTAAGATCTTATTCAAGCTCCATTTCTCAATTTAATTCCAGGCTTAGTTTAAATGTCAACTCTCATCCAGGAAAAACTATATACATATATGTTCACAAGATGCTATTTACAAATATTTTACAATCATGCAAAAATTTTTGAAAAATGTTTTGAAATCATGAATGAATGATGCATGAAGTGCAAGTTTTGCAAAATGATATTTACAAACATTTACATAAGATTTTTGCAAATTTTTGATTTTCAAAACATTTTGGAAAAATTTTGTACTATATACATAATTTTGATACAAAATATTTACAAAAGATTTTTGAAATCATTTTTACAAAAATACTTTATACACTAGCTATGTATGTGCAAGAATAAAAGAGGTTTATGTACATGAAAAATTTTTAAAAATTTTGTGATTTTTAGCCATTTTATTTATTAACACACTCACACAAAGTACGAGTTATGGCTAAAGTATATATGAAATATATACACACCCCCCCTATACTTAGCTCGAACGATGTCCTCAGAGTGATCAAGAGCGATGAAGAAGACATAACTCGTGCTTAGTAAAAGGGAAGTGAAAAGGAATGGCTGAGTACATGAATGAATAAAAGAATAAAATGAAAGGAACTCGGGGGTCTCCCCTATACTTAGGATTAACTAATCCTAAGTATAGAAAGCTGTGCATGAAGGAAAGCCGAGTGAAGAAAAATACAGAATCTGCCCCCCCCCCCTATACTTAGGGTGAAATATCCCTAAGTATAGGCAGCAAAAACAAGAGCAGAAAGAATGAAAAGAATACTCACAGGTCCGACATCCCCCCTATACTTAGGGTAAAGTACACCCTAAGTATAGCATAATCATAAGATGAAAGACGGGATGTGGGACTAAAGAATAGAATGATATGGACAACTGGATCTATACAGGCGGAGGAACAGTGAAAATCAGGCGTGAGATGTAAAAGATGTGAGTCAAAAGACCACATCTCACGCAAAATGAATAGCGGCAATAATAACGTCCCGCGGCTCATGATCTAGAAATGTTTGAGCCGCTGGCCGTTCACTCGGAAGGTACTCTCAGAAGATAACTCAGATATATCAATGCTACCGTTATCGTGTACCTTTCTGACCAAGTAGGGTCCTTTCCATTTGCTCTGTAGCTTCCTGGAAATAATCTAAGCCTTGCATCAAACAGCCATACTTTCTGTCCAATCTCAAAATGCTTGTGGCTGATATGAGAATCATGCCACTCTTTGACTTTCTCCTTATAATGTAGGCTGCTTGAGAAAGCTGCATCTCTAAGCTCTTCCAAGGCGGCTAACTCTGCCCTCCTCTGGTCTCCTATACCATCTGGATCCATAAGAATATCTGTGACTGCCCAAAGTGACTTGTGCCTCAGCTCAACTGGTAGGTGACAAGGTTTGCCATAAACGAGGCGAAAGGGAGATGTACCCAATGGAGTCTTGAAAGATGTCCGATATGCCCACAAGACCGAGTCCAAAAGCTGTGACCAATTCTTTCGGTCAGGGCGGACGACTTTCTGCAAAATATTCTTGATCTCCCTATTCGACACCTCAGCTAGACCATTTGTCTGTGGATGGTATGGAGTGGCAACACGATGGTCTATACTGAACTCTCTAGCAAGTGCCTTCACCTGGTCGTTGATGAAATGAGATCCCCCATCAGAAATCAGAACTCGTGGAACCCCAAACCGCATGATTATGTGCTTCTTCAAAAATCTGCAAACTGTCTTCGCATCTGCGGCTCGGGCGGGGATAGCCTCAACCCAACGACTAACATAATCTACGGCCAACAGAATGTACTCAAATCCCTGACTCTTAGGGAATGGACCCATGAAATCGATGCCCCATGCGTCAAAAACCTCACAGAAGTGAATGGGCTGCATCGGCATCATATCACGCTGTCCACAAGTGCCCATCCTCTGACAGTCAGTACACCTCTTCACGAACTCATCAGAGTCCTTGAAGAGTGTAGGCCACCACAAGCCGGATTGGAGCACTTTCTGTGCCGTTCTCCTCCCAGAATGATGTCCTCCTGCCTCAAGCTTGTGGCAGTAAGTGAGGACACTATGATGCTCCTCCTGAGGAATACACCGACGCCAGATGCTATCCCCTCCTTCGTGGTAAAGGATTGGATCCTCCCAGTGGTAGGACTTGGCCTTCGCAAGGA
Organism: Ottelia alismoides; assembly: GCA_037367405.1. Classification (NCBI taxonomy): domain Eukaryota; kingdom Viridiplantae; phylum Streptophyta; class Magnoliopsida; order Alismatales; family Hydrocharitaceae; genus Ottelia; species Ottelia alismoides. The sequence continues at coordinate 4,377 of JAZKJV010011685.1, forward strand.
AGGTCTCAATTCTCTGCTTGGGCCAATCTTGTGGAACTTTCCCAGCAACGAGAAAGTTCACAATATCAGCGTACCATGGGAGTGAGGTGATAGCAAGGATCGCCTCATCTGGGAAGGTATCACAAATGGGATCAATCTGCTCAGAATCCTCAGGCTGCTCTAGTCGGGATAAATGGTCCGCCACCACATTCTTGACTCCAGGCTTATCCTTGATCTCAATGTCGAACTCCTGGAGTAGAAGGATCCATCTAGTAAGTCTGGCCTTGGCATCCTTCTTTGACATGAGGTACCTGATGGCGGTGTGATCTGTGTACAAGGTCACTCTAGATCCAATGATATATGATCTGAATTTATCTAGGGCAAACACTACTGCTAGCATCTCCTTCTCTGTGACTGTATAATTCCGCTGGGCGGGATCCAATGTGCGGCTAGCATAGTGTATCGCAAATGGTACTCCATCCCTCCTCTGTCCCAGCACTGCCCCTACGGCAAAATCAGAGGCGTCCGTCATGATCTCGAATGGGAGAGACCAATCAGGCGGCTGAAGGACAGGAGCCTCAATTACATACTGCTGGAGAGTCTCAAAGGACGAAAGACACTTGTCATCGACAAGGAACTCGGTGTCTTTCGTCAAGAGGTCAGTCAACGGTCGGGCAATCTTGCTGAAATCATGAATGAATCTCCTATAAAAACCAACGTGCCCCAGAAATGACCGTAACTGCTTCAGATTGGATGGCGGTGTGAGTTTCCTAATGACATCGACCTTGGCCGGATCAACCTCCATGCCTCTGTTGGAGATGATGTGACCAAGCACCGTCCCTTGAGTCACCATGAAGTGACTCTTCTCCCAAGACAGAACCAAGCGGGTAGCAATACATCGCTGGAGCACTCGGTCTAGGCAGTCAAGACAGGAATCGAATCCGTCGCCGTAAACCGAGAAGTCGTCCATGAAGACCTCCAAACACTCCCCTACCATGTCCGAAAATATCGACAGCATGCATCTCTGAAAAGTCGCAGGGGCGTTACATAGCCCAAATGGCATGCGTCGAAAAGCGTAGGTACCGAAGGGACAGGTAAAGGTGGTCTTCTCCTGATCCTCAGGAGCGATGGCCACCTGGTTGTAGCCCGAGTACCCATCCAGGAAGCAGTAATGGCTCTTCCCTGCCAGTCTCTCTATGATCTGATCAATAAAAGGCAGGGGGAAATGGTCCTTCTTGGTGGCCTGGTTGAGTCTCCTGTAGTCAACACAGACCCGCCAAGAGGTGGGTACTCGTGTAGCAATCTCCTCTCCCGACTCACTGATCACAGTAGTGATGCCCGTCTTCTTGGGCACCACATGCAAGGGGCTGACCCACTTGGAGTCGGAAATGGGATAAATAAAATCTGCACTCCACCATTTTGATATTTCCTTCATAACAACCTCTCTTAGGTTGGGGTTCAGTCGCCGCTGGAACTCACGCGACGGCTTCGCCCCTTCCTCGAGATAGATATGGTGGGAGCACAACGAGGGACTAATCCCATGGAGATCTGCTACGCTCCATCCAATTGCCTTGCGATTCTTTTCAAGAACCTCCATCAGACGGGATTCTTGCTCTTCAGTCAGATCAGCAGAGATGATGACTGGGTACATCTCAGACTCTCCCGCAAGGAATCTATACTTCAACGAAGTAGGGAGCGGCTTTAGCTCTGGACAGCTGGGTGCTGGCAAATCTGGCTTCTGAAGAAGATGTGTGTATGCAGACAATTCTGCCAAATCTGCCTGGGAAAATGATAAAGAACTCTCACAAACTGGATCTGGAGAAGGCGGGTCCTCTGCATTGTCTCTGATCTGCTCTGCCTCTACCTCCTCCTCATCTATAGGCTCAGGTGGATCCAGATCTGGCATCTGATCATCACAATCGGCCCAATCAGATTCTGAATCCGAGGGATCTGTATCAACTGCGGTGGCATCAGTACCACCGTAAAGCAGGGTGGCCTCAGTACCACCATCACTGAAAATCGTGTCGCGATCAAGGTCCGACTCTGCTGACTCAATAGTACCCTGAACCAAGGCTGTGCTCTCCAGACTATCCTCTGCTATCAATTCTGCATCAATTGTATCTGAATATGAGAGGATGGTCTGTGCTGCAGGATCTGCCCAAACTGCCTCATCATCTGTGATCACAAAATCACAGTCCTGGTGGATGTCTGGTCCTGCGTCTGTCAGCTGTTCTGAATCTGTACTGTCCTCTGAGCGGGATCTAGCTCTGGCTCTGTGGTCCTTAACCGTCTCTATTTGTATACTCTCGCCCTGGACGCGAAAGAATACCTTCCCACTGTCATGGTCAGTCACCGCTTTGGCTGTGGCCAAGAACGGGCGACCGAGGATAATGGGGGAATCGGTCAACGAGTCAGGGGTCTCCATGTCCAGCACTACGAAGTCCACGGGGAATTGCAAACCCTGAATCGTGACGACAACGTCTCGTAACAACCCCTTTGGCCTCTTGACAGACCGATCAGCAAACTGAAGGTATGTCCTGCTCTGTCTAAGAGTGCCCAACTCTAAGTGGTCGAGAAGGGCTGCCGGAAGAAGGTTGATCGACGATCCGCTATCTAATAGAGTACGGTCGAACCTCTGCTCACTAATCTGACATCTGACATACGGGGCCCCTAAATCTGGCCTCTTAGTCGGCAGATGGTTCTGGATCGCGAAGCACGTGGCTTTTGTCAGCACATGAATTTCTGCGGTCTTGTTCCTCTTCTTCCTCCTGATTGTGGTCCTATCTCTTAGGGATCGCTGAAGAAGAGGAATGTGCTGTAAAGCCTCATTGAGGGTCAGCTGGATGTGAAATCGGTCTATCATGCCCTGGCTGAACTCCTCCTGCTCTCTCTTTTTTGGATCTTTTTTTTTTCTTCCCCTTCCCCAACTCAAGGGCTCTAGGAAAGGGGATCACAGGGTCCTTCTCAGATGAAGGACTAGGAATAGGCCTAGACGGTTCGATGACTGGATCCTCACAAACATCATTTACCACAGTGGGATCAGAAGAAACTAAACCTTTTCCTTTATTCAAATCAGAGTTCTGAGATACATTCATGCGAGGAAAGACAACATTTCTATCAGAATAAATGTTGGTGGCGTCAGTACCACCTCTAGCTGGCTCTACAACTAGACGTCTTGCGGCCTCAGTACCGCGGGCTGGCTCGGTTCTGCTGGTGGCGTCAGTACCACCTCCTCGATGTGGTGAAACGGCGGTCTCAGTACCGCGGGTGGAATCAGCATCTCGGGTGGTATCAGTACCACCGTCATCATGATGTGCGGCTTCAGTACCGCTCTCCTCTTCCTCACCTGGCGCTCTAGATGATTCCTCGTGTTGTCGCTCAGATGAGGCGCCGCCTGCTGGTCTTCTACCGCTCCTAAGTGTAACAAAATCAGCATCAAATAGATCCGACGAGATAACATCAAATGAGTCACTAGAAGTGGTAGGATCAGTGTGAACTACCTGCTCAGATTTCCTCTTCAAGCTATTCGGATTAGGCTCGATCTGTGCAGGGATGGCGGCCTTCCCTCTCATCAGGTCCCGCATCTCCTGGCGGAACTCGTCCATCTCCCGTCTAAATGTAGCCTGCTGCTCTGTGAAGAGACGGGCTAGATCATCCATGGCGGGGCTCTCATGGGAGCCCGACGGGTTGCCTCTCTGATAATGAGGCTGCTGGGGCTGAGAGGGGTAAGAGGAAGGATGCTGCTGCTGGTGAGCCTGCTGCTCACGTCTCCAATTCTGTCCCTGCTGCTGGTAGGGACGAGGTACGAAGGATGATGGCTGGTATGCTGGGGGCTGCTGGTGATCTCTCTGCTGGGAGTACTGCCCTCCCTGACCCGCTGGCTGCTGTTGGGACTGGTTTCCCCCATTCCCCCACCTGAATCCGGGATGGTCTCGTCGGATTCTAGGTTGAGGGCGGTCATACCAAATCCCGTTGACATCCATCAACGGTTCCGCATCGTAAGGGGCTGGTGGGAGTACATCCAGAGGCTGATCCGGCTGATATACCACCATCTGTAAGTCGGGAGATGGTGGTGACTGGTAAGAGGGCTGCTGCTGCTGGTATGGCTCCGCCTGCACAAGGTGAACTTGTCTAGGCTGCTGCAAGGAGCTGGAGCGCTGGGACGAGCTGCGGCTGCCACCGGAATCGCCTCGCGACTGAAGACGGGGCTGAGAAGCCGTCTGTGCCTCTTGAAGACACAAGAGATGGGTCTTCACGTCGCTCAGAGTTTGTGCCATTTGCTCCATCTGAGTTATGCCCTGGCACTGCTTCTTCTCTATGATTTCCATGCGGTCCAACTTCTCGCTGATAATCCCCATGTCCGCAGCAGCCGACTCTGCCTGTGCGGCTGCAATTGTGGACGAACTGGATGGACCTGCATCAACCCGTGCTATCCGCTGATACTGCACGGGTCCTGGCGGCTGCTGAGATCTCTGTGTGTACAACCGAGTCTGGGACATCACCATGTAATTTTCTGCCATCTCCTCGTAGATGGCCCAGACTTGGTTGTGGTCCTTGGCAAAGTAGGACCCGCCGCAAGAAGCATTCACCAGTCCCTGAAGCTCTGGTGTCATCCCACTAAAGAAGCTCTGAACTAGGTTCGGCTTCGAGATGTCGTGGTGTGGGCATCTATCCAGAAGCTCTCTGAACCTCTCCCATGCTTCGTGAAATTGCTCATTAGGGAGCATGGAGAAGTTGTTGATCAGGGCCCTCGCTGCATTCGTCCGCCCGAGTGGATAGTACTTGTTCAAGTACTCGGTGCGGAGTTGCTCCCAGGTGTAAACAAACTTCCCTAGATGCTTCAGCCAGGCGGCTGCTCTATCTGCCAGTGAAAAAGGGAAGGCCATCATCCGAATCGTATCTTGGTCCACACGACGGTCGTGGACAGTGCTACAGATCATCAAAAACTCCTGGAGATGGAGGTGGGGTTCCTCAGTGGCGAGTCCGTGAAAATGAGGAAGCATCTGCAGGGTGTTCGGAGGGAACTTGAAATCCCCCACGATAGCAGGTATCACCACCCACTGGTGCATCAGTGTAGATCCGGGGTTGTGTAGCTCCCGCATCGGTCTTGCTGCGGCGGCGGCTGCCGCTGCTGCGGCTGCTGCCTCTGCATCAGCGTCAGGAATGTCCTCCGGCTCGCTCGGCTCGTCTCGCTCTCTTCGGAGTCTCTCCAACTCCCTCCTCATCTCTATCATGAATGCCCCCTGATCGCGTAACTGCTGCTGAACTGTCTCTAATGATGCGATCAGGGTGGAGTTGATCGCTCCCTGGTCAAATACGACATGCTGTTCGGGTTGTCGGGAGTGATCATCTGAACTGCCGGCTCCGGCCATAGTGACGTCTGCAACATCAGATGAGCCCAACTCAGGTTCTGTTAAATCAATTCGTCTTTCCTCGGGCTCATGTCTCTCAGTAGGAAAAGAAAGGGGATCGAGGGGGAACAGGGTGGAATCGAACTCGGGCCCGGAGAGCTGGTCTCGACTCTCACGGGCCAACCTAGATGATGGAGTAGACGCGCCTGAAAGCGGTGCAGCCAGAGGCTGCCTAAGGGATCGTCTACCCATCATCTTGATCTGGCGAGTTGGGCGGATGGGATCTGGAGAAAATATGATCGCAAAGCAAACCCCCGGTTCACCAACGCAACACAATCTGAAGACCGTGAAAGATCGGTCAATTTATCTTGTCAATTTTATTTGGTGAACATGGAAGATATCAGAGCGCTTACGTGACCTGTTAGGATACCCGATGTTACTCCAACCGACTGGCCCGCACGGAAGAGTCGGTAGTCAGCTAGAAATAACACCGGAGGGTTCTACCTAGTGTGCGGGTCACTCTCTCGCGCATCCAAACCATACAATGAGGGGGTTGCTCTCCCCAAGACAAATTTTTAATGTGAGTGTCTTTTTAGGGTCAATAATGTTATCCAGTCCCAATTTTTTTTTTGTTTTTCTTTTTAATTTTTTTCAAAATAAATACAAGCGGCCTAACGGTTTTTTCGATTCTCCTGATGATTAAGCCAAAAACAGGGGGAGAAGACGAAAAAGCCGATGCGCGAGAAAATCAATGATGCATGCAGAGAAAGAAATGCGTACCTTGTCTCCAGCACTCTACATGCAAGTGATCCGCGCAGAATTTAAAGACAGAAATAAAACTACCTAAATGGTGCAGCGGGAAAAACCGAGTCCTAGATGAGCAACTTCTATTGATCGTGAAGAACAATAGTTAGCTAACCGAATCGAGTCCGGAGTCCGATCTTGGGAGTCACTCGGTGCCCGCCACAACGGGTCCTGCCAGCGCTGTATGTGACTCCTCACGGCACGTGGTCTCAAATCCAATTAAACTAACTTTTTCAGTGAATTTTATCAAGGTCCAATTACGTTCTATAGGAACAGATATTCTATTAAGTGTTGGGCCTTAGATATTTACGTCACAATCACCAGAAATTCCTAAATCTAGGGGCTCGAGAAAAACCGCGTAAACACCGGAAAAGGCAGCTAGCTATCAAAACCACGATAAAAGCTGCGAAAATCCGAATGGGTCCCCTGAGCACACCGGTGCTCGGCGAAACAGACCCGCTAAGTTACAAGTGTCCACAAGTCCAAAGTCTAAATTATTACAACAGTATTGTTCTCTCTCTCTCTCAGAAATGAAAACTCCTTCCTCTCTCTCTTCCTCCTGCTCTTCTTCCCGTGCGGGTCCTCAAAAAGTGTACTCCAAGTTCTCCACGCAGTACCTCGCACAAAAATTAGAAAGAGAGAGTGTCAGAAAACAGTTATAATTTAGAGAGACAATATGGAAAAATGACTACAAAGCCGTGCTCCCCGGCAACGGCGCCATTCTGATGACACGAAATCCCGAACAACTGAGGTAGAAAATAAATCACAATGTCGTTGTCCTCAATCGCTCAGAATGTGTCAATCAAGAAAAATGAACCACAGATGAAGATAAATCAATAAAATACAGAGAAGTGGTCCTGCTATAAGATTAACCTGGTATAGCTCCCAAGGTCGAACACAAGGAGCACAGATTGGCTAAATAGCCTACGATGTAGTCAGAAATCCGAGGGAATATTTTTTAGTGGTTTTTATTTGTTTTTATATTTTTTTTAGATTTTTCAAATTATAAAGAAAATGAAAGAAAGGAAAAACAAAGCAACTTCCACAATTTATTAAACACACCAAAAATCAAACAAAAATTCCAGAAAATTGGTTTTTAGGTTTTTTAAGTTTTTTACTGTTTTTGGTGAATTTTTGGAATTTTTCTAATGAGTAAATTATTTACTAAAAATCAAACAAGGCAGAAACACCAAGGTACTGTCCAGCAAGGTTAGAGACTCAAAAATAAAATATTTAAGAGTTTCAATCAACCTTGGAGGTAATTTTCCTGTAATCTATGAAGAATAAGGAAAATTTAGGCACCCTAATTATTGTTTTTGGATTTTTTATTTAATTATTATAATTTTTATGGGTTTTAGGGGTTTTTCAATTTTTAAGGTTTTTAGGTGATGAAAAATAGCCAAAATTGGCTAGAAAATCAAACAGCAAGCAAACTACAATACCTGATTTTTTTAGAATTTTTGGAGATGTTTTTATATTTTTTTGATATTTTTAAAGTCAAACAGTGGCAAAAATAGGGGTTTTTGAATTTTTAAAAATAATAAATGAAATCAAAATTGTCCTCAAAAATCATAGAAATTCCTACACCATGGCAGGAGCCATGTGTCAAAATCTCATTGGATTTGGAGGTCATTTGATATTTTATTCAAAAATAAAGGTGGGGCACTGTGCACAGGGACCTATGTGCAAATACCCAAAAGTTCTGGGGTCCTGGTGCAAAATACCCAAGAAGTCACGTGCCAAGCACGTGCCTGGGGCACTCAAGGACCTAAATGTAATAAAAATAAGTTCCAAGGACCTATTGATAACTCGTATCAAAAGTCCAGGGGCTTATATGCAAATATCCCAAAATAAAACGCACATGCGAATATAAAGTGTTCACAGGGGTATATATGCAAATAAACAAAACATTTTATTCAATGAATAACATCCAGAACTACAGGGCATATATTGCAAATAACCCAGAATAACACGTGACGACGCACGTGGCTCACAACAGGCGGGGGTATAAGTGCAAATAAAATAAGTACGAGGTCCTTAGTGCAAATATCCCAGAAAATAAATAACTGACTCGACAACTTACAGGACTAAAAATGAAACTACAAACTACGAGGGGGGCCTACGATATTTACCCCTTTATTAATGAAGCGTTGGATGCGCGCCACGTGTAGATCGAACGGCTGCGGCTGGTGGGCGCTCCAGATCACTCCTCCTCTGATCGGACGGTACTGGTAGCTCCAAGGATGGACGGCCAGGATCTGAACTGGAGCGAGGAGATGCAATCAACGGCGGCTGGAGGTCCTGGAAGAACAGATCCCCGGCGAACTTCGCCGGGCTCGTGCGTGCGCTAGGATCCTCCGGTGAGCCCTCTGAAGGTCGGAAAAGATCCGCGGTGAAGCTCCGTGGCGGGTGGTAGTCCCCGATGACCTAGCCGAGCTCTGAAGAGCTCCGGCGAAGTCGGCGGAGATGAAGCTCCTGGCTGGATGGCGAAGGGCTTCAGACACCCTCGATTCGACCTGAAAAGTAAACCAGAAGACTCACGGGTCGAGGGCAAATTGCCTCGACCCGGTTAGGTGGCGTGAAGGTGATCGGTGCGGTGAGATGGCGAGCTCCGGCGAAGGTGGTCGGCGGGGGAGCTCGATTCCCAGATCCGGTGCGATCTGGGTTGAGTGAAAGGGCGTAGAAGATGCGTGGGGATATGGCGGAGATGACAAGGTGCTCCGATGATCGAAAGGGTACTCGGGATAGTCGGAATCAGAGAAGCACGTCGGAGATGCGATTTGGGCGAAATCGGAAATTGGGAGAAATGGAAGAGCTAATCGACTACCTGATGGCTGCAGTAGACTGTGCTGGAGCGTGGCTAACTCCGGGTCGTAGCTTCGAAGGGCGTCAAGGCCTGAAGCTCGATGCTCAACGCCGGCGGCGGAGCAAGGACGGCGAGAATCGCCGGATCAATGGATTCGCTTCCTCGCCTCACTGCATCAAGGGCGGACGCTTGCTGTCACTCTCGCGAAGCCTATGGAGGTCACTGGGAAGGAGGAGAAGGGCCAAAGATGGGGCGCGGAGGCGGCGGAGGTCTGGATATAAATGGTGACAGGGGCGTTTAGGGTTGAGGGACGACGGCTAAGGAAGGCGTTGATTTCATGGCGAAGGATCCGGCGAGGGAGAGGGATGAACGGCGAAGAATCCGGGCATGGGATATGCATGGGAGACAGCCTGGAGACGCGTGGGAAAATCGGAGAAGGCGGGGCGGCGCGCGTCTTCCAGAAAAGGAAGGAGTCCGCGGGGGAGTTGACCGAGGTCAACAATCCCCCGTGGACCAATCAGGAGCGGCCACGTGGATGCAATTTTTGTTTATTTATTTTAAGGCAGAAATAGGCCGAATTAAAGAAAACTCAAAACATGAAATATTTTTCTTTTATTTTTTTCTATTTTTTGGTGATTTTTAATTAATTTTTTTGGAAATAAAAAATAGGGTAGCTATATATATAGGTATATGTACACTACATGGATTTTTATTTTTGATTTTTTATTTGTTATTTTTATGTATTTTTATGCTCATTTTGTATTTTATTTATTTACACCATAAAATATGGAATAAAATGGTATTTTTATTTTATTTTAATTATTTATATACAAGGGTGAAATAAATAGTTGTATACATTTATAAACATGGTATTTATACAATGTATTTTGGTATTTTTCATTTTGTAATTTTTATTTGATTTTTGTTTTGTTTCTTGTTATTTATTTTATTTACAAAATGTAACATAGACTATTTACAAAAAGTTTTGAAAATAATTTTATTTATAGGGTTAAATAAATACATGGGTGATGGTCTATGCACATGGTGAAGGTATATTTTTGAATTTTTGATTTTTTATTTGTATTTTGTTTTTAATAAGATATATACAAATACTTACAACATATTTTTGGGTGAGGAAAATATAATTTATTGTATTTACAGAAGTATATACACATGAGCTCCTATCTCCCTCTACTTTGGCTTTTATGCGGTCAGGCCCATGCTGAGCCCTCCCTTGGGTTAGGTTGCTCAATATTTATTCTAAATATTTCCCTCTTTTTTTTTCTTTTTGCTCTTTATTCTTTTTATTTTTGCACAAAAACATGCTAATTATAGGTTTTTACACAATGCATGCTTTTGGTAATTATTTGTATTTACACATATCTACATGTATTTGCAAAGGTTTTTGTAGCTAAAATAGAAGAATAAAGAGTGATGAATGGGTATTCATCAGTAACCATCCTCACCATATGGGAAGAGCAAGGGATATTGCATAGCCATAAACAAAGGGTGTATATCACTTATCCTTTTTAATCCCTGGTTTTTATGTTCAATAATAATATCACGATTTCTACCTGAACAATCAAAATCCCCAACAATTAATCCAGCGATTTCCGAAACTGTCGGCACATTATATGTAGACTCTTTATTATTCCTCACCGCTGTAAATCTTAGATGTATAGTTTCTCTGGGTTCAAGTGTAAGTCGATCTCTTGCCATCCTAAAAGATTTGACTATTTCATTTGTTTCATCCAACATCTTCGTCAATTTCTTTATAGTTCTATAGTCAACCTCTTTATTTTCTTTTTTCTTCCTTACTTAATAATCCAAATCTATTAGAAACCTCATTCTCAGTATCAAATATATACAGTTGACAAAACTTTGGACTTTCTCCACAAATGGGAAGTAAAGATCCTATACGGTGGTAATTTTGTCCAGATATTCGGAAAATATATGGACCACGACCTCTATTTATCTGATGATCTATCTTTGCTCCCATAGATGTAAAAGCAAATAAAGAGTTGTAGATTCGAATTTTATCACGAAACATATGTGATTTGCTTCCTCTCATTGGACTAAGAAGATCATCTAAGATTCGTGGTGTAGGTGGAAGTAGTCTCAATTTTATTTTCCCTTTGTTGCAACAGACAGGGAATATTGGTACTCTGGCAAATTTCTTACCCTTTAAACTTTCAGCCATCCAAAACAATGCCCCACAATATACACATGTATGATTTGCACTACCAAGATCCAAAACTTCTCCCCCCCCATGCAAGTAATAGTAGATAAAGATAACGTTCTAACCTTCATCTGGCAGATGCAGATTTATTTCTAAATCACTCTGAGTGCAACCAATTGGTATGCACATATCATCCACATGACATTCTCCACCATACAAAGATGAACGACTATATTGGACCTTATGCACACTTTCAGATGTATTCAACTTACCTATATCCAAACAGCAGACTTCATTTTTCCTATATCTGGAAGGCAGGACCTCTGTTTTTTTTCCTTTTACGATTCATCGAAATTTTTCTAAAATACCTATTTGCCTTACATTGTCCAGAAATATCTCCTGAATTGTTACCTTCCACAATCGCAATTTTATTTTCATTTACATCATAAACAGAACAGCAAGGTGCCATCGTTTTATCTGAATATTGATGGATATTTTTGTTTTTTTTCTGAATCAAGATTCGCTTTCTAATACACCTATTAATCTTCCAACATGCCTTCAAGCTAACATCAGTTTCTCCTTTATCTAATAAAGTCACCACACTCGACACATACAATGGACTTGTCGGTGTGCTATCTTTTCCCATGTCTTTTATGCAAAGATTGTCGTCATTATCACATATATTAAGATTTCTTCTTCTCCCAAAATAGTTTATACTTTGAGCACATATGTTGCTAAAATCATTATACCCAATATGCAATAACCCGTCCATATTTACGCTCAATACCTGAATAAAACACAAACATCAAAGGCACGTAAATCCGAGAACAATGTATCAAACTATAAATCACCATATAATAAGTAAAAGCATACACCATAAACAAAACCACGGTATGTAATTAAAAGATACTATCAGCAAGGAAGAGCAAAATTTTACTGTAGAACAGCAATAAATATAGCAATAAAACAAACAAAAACTAAACCAAAAATAGATAAGCTAAAAATATAAACATAATTCCGGGCTAAATAAATAACATCAAATAAATGTCCATATCTTGCGGTGAAGTGTGAGTTCTTTTTTACAAAGTTTTCCTTCCTAATACGCCTACTACCATTCAAGAAAGTAGTGGATTTAACATCATTTTTTCCTTTGTTTACCAAATAGCTAGTGACGAAAAACTTGTATTCAACTTTCCACTAAGTTATATTTTTTCCTAAGTTTATACTCGCATTATATCATAGCGCATAAATCTTCATTTTTTTTACACATGGTACACTATCCGTATATATGTTCCTAAAAAATATTACAACATGTAAACAATATTACATCAGTGCTCGCAATCAATAACTGCATCAGAACAAAATAAAACAACAGAACATGTCGTGAATAAGCAGAGAACCGTATATGAAATAAATCAAACACCAACTCAAACAGAATCTTGCAAAGAATAATATTTCCCAAGCCATAAATGTTAAATTTTTTCTTCGATATATTGTACTTTTACTACACATGTTTCTGAATAAGGTCCTGTAGTTAAGAGGCGTCGCGAGGTAAAGAGAACAAGGAAAGGTTACAAAGCAGAGTAAGATATAACCAATAAACCACACAAAAAAAACACAGAAACAAATTTAAATAAGAATTTTGATATAATTCGACCGGTAATAAGTGTTATGAAGTAAATTCAATGTTATTATAAAAATAAAAAACGAAATTACATCCATTTATAAAACAAACCTCCTTCTCTCGACTGCTTCCTCCAACATACTTATCAACTTCTTTCAAGTATCCACTTCGTTCCTATAATATGGAGTGTCAGTGAGAACGAAAAAAAACATCAGGCAGATCTGCATATAGAGTTAACAAAGAATTAGAAATTGCAGTCATATGAGAAAACAGAAAATACCAACCTCATTCTCTTGGCTGCTCCCCCCAACAACCTCAGCACCTTCCTCCATGGCTAGAAGTAGCCCCTGATTACAAAGAACCAAAAAGATAAAATACCAGTGGAAACAAAGAAATCACATAAAAACAAAGTATGTATATTATTGAAACAGACATAAAGATACACGAAGGAACTATCACAAACAATCAAAATTACTGCAGCAAGCCTATTCCAGGCAAAAAAAATCAAGAAACTATAAACACAACACTGCAAAGTTTCGCACAGTTCATGTATCAAGAAAGTTAATGCACATAAATCATCAACCCCCCATCACAACATGAGGGAAATGCTAGCAAGAGTCCAGAAGAAAAGAAACCCCAATCCTAGAAAAAATTCCGCAGCATACATGCAAGAACCAACTTGCAGCAGTTGTCTCATCAACTATACTAAACGTAAAACGGGATAAATGGAATAAAGATATGAGAATCGGAAGCCCAAATCCACATAAAGGGGAGAAGGTCTATACCTATTTGGACGATTCCGGTGACGCAGGCGCACGAATAGAACGTGCACGTCGACCTCCAGAAGGGAGAAGAACAGATACCCTACGATGCAAGCAGGCAAAGCCCTCCAGAAGCAAGCAAAGAGAGCATAGGCGGTGAAACGAAAACGGCGGAATCCAAATAGGGTTTATGGCACGCGTGAGAGGCAGATGCCGCCAGAAGGAGATTAGAAGACACCAGATGGAAATAGGGCAGACGGAGGGAAAGGGTAACCCCATTCACGTGGCAGAACGCGGGATGGGAAGGGCGAGAGTCGACCGTGTATGTGGCAGGACGGGGGGTGGGGAGTGCGAGAGTCGGAGATGTGAATAGGGGAAGCAATAGCGCGAGAGAGAAATTGGTTTTGCGAGAAAGAGGGAAAGCGATAGAAGCCGGAGAACAAAACAGGTGTCTAAAGTTGGGGATGGGGACCTAGCTTTAGTATAGAGTATAGATAGATGATATACTTACTTAAAAAAAGTAAATAAATAAAAAACAGCCAATCCCCCACGTCGCGATTGGTACAGTTTTTGTATTATAAAAGACCGTTGGTCTCACCCTCCAAACATCGCAAACCTGTGACCACGTCCTTCCAGCTTTCCAATACCGTCATGGCTAATAACCCCATCCAGATCTCCAACATTCTCCATCCCGAGAGCTTCGCCGGCGAGTCCAAAACTGTGGTCGACTTCCTCGCCGACTACTACCGAGATGTCGAGAACCGCCCCGTCCTCGGCGGTGTCGACGTAAGGCCGGGCTATCTCCGAGTTCTCCTTCCCAATGCGCCGCCTTACTACCCAGATCGACTGGAGTCCATACTGGACGACATCCAGAAGCACATCATGCCCGGCCTCACGCACTGGCAGAGCCCGAACTTCTTCGGCTATTTCCCCGCCAGTGCAAGCACCGCGGCTTTTCTAGGAGAGATGCTCTGCTCGGGGATCTGCATCGTGGGCTTCAACTGGATCTCGTCCCCCGCCACCACGGAGCTTGAGAACGTTGTCATGGACTGGATGGCCAAGATGCTGAAGCTCCCCGAGGTATTCCTCTTCGAGAGCCACCAGGGTGGCGGAGGGGTGCTTCTACCCACCACATGCGAGGCCGTACTTTGCACCATGGCGGCTGCTAGAGATAGAGCGTTGGAGAAGATGGGCAGTGAGGGTATCACAAAGCTTGTCGTCTACGTATCCGATCAAACGCACTCCACCGTCCAGAAGGCGTCCAAGCTGATCGGTATCCCACCTTCGAACCTCCGGCAGATCCCCACGACGGTGGAGACGGGGTACGCAATGTCACCGGACTGCCTCCGGTGTGCCATGGAATCCGACCTCGCGAACGGGTTCGTACCACTCTACGTCTGCGCAACGGTGGGCACGACCGGGCTCAACGCGGTGGACTCGCTCACCGAGCTGGGCATCCTCTCCATCGCTTTCGGTGCATGGTTCCATGTCGACGCAGCCTACGCGGGGAGTGCGGCCATCTGCCCCGAGTTCCGGCGATATCTAGACGGAGTGGAGTTCGCGGACTCCATCAGCATGAACCCTCACAAGTGGCTGCTCGCAGGGAACGAATGCTGCTGCATGTGGGTGAAGGACTCGTCCCGTCTGGTGGGATCCCTCTCGACGAATCCAGAGTATCTGAAGAACAGATCGAGCGAGGAAGAGGATGTGGTGGATTACAAGGACTGGCAGATGGCTCTGAGCAGGAGGTTCCGGGCGGTGAAGATGTGGGTGGTGCTGAGGAGGCACGGGGTGGCGGGCCTCAGGGAGCACATAAGGGAGGACGTGAGGATGGCGGAGAGGCTGGAGGGGATGGTGAGGAAGGATGGGAGGTTCGAGGTTGTGGGCGAGAGGAGGTTCGCGCTCGTGTGCTTCAGGCTGAGGGGGTGTGGCGACGAGGAGAACAGGAAGGTGATGGAGGAGGTCAACGGCAGCGGGAGGGCGTTCCTGACGCACGCCAAGGTGGACGGGAGGACCTATCTGCGCATGGCAGTCGGCGCCACCCTCACGGAGGACCGCCACGTGGACGTTACCTGGAGGCTCATACAACTCAAAGCCGGTGAGGTGCTGGACAAGAAGAAGACGTACCAGGAAATGTGTGTGGCGACACACTTGAAAAACGCCTCCCTTTCTATTGCTTAGAAAATAATTGCATGGTTTTGGTTCTGGAAGCGAATTCCAGATCTGAGCCCCGAACTTCCACATCTGAGATCAATCACAATCAAACCGTCCGTTTGTTTCCTAACAAAGCCTAAGGGCATGTTTGGTTAGTGGGATGGGGTGGGTTGGGGTATCCACTTGTGAATATTAAGTGTTTGGATGGTTAATTATGAGGATTGGGAGAGGATTGGAATAAGGAATGTGATGTGATATGACCTTGCTTTGTGATGGATTTCCAACCCAGGGTTGGAGGGGGATACACCAGGGTACCTCAGATTCTTTTTCATTGCAGTTATGATACCTTTGCATATATGGGTGGAAATAAGCTGAATATCAGCGAACAAACTCAGACTCGATTCGGTTCATTTAACATACTTTTAGGGTCGAGTTCGGTTCGAGTAAGGTTCCTAAAGGTTCGATTCGCTCGTTAAAAGGTCCGTTTAAAATAGGACAACGTTGTAACTTGCAGGGGAGGGTTTTGTGGGGGTTTCATGAATACAAAATAGGGACTTGGGGCTCGTTCGGTAGGAGAATAAGCAGGAATAAGGATGGAGAATAAGGGGAATAAGGGTCTATTCTCCCTTTGGCTGGAGGATATGAATAAGGAGAATAAGGTGAAATAAAGGTAGGTAAGGTGGAATAAAGATAGGAATAAGAGTGAAATAAGATGGAATAATGGGAAATAGTCGTAACATTGGGAATCGTGTCGGGAGGAGAATTGACCCCTTATTCCAGGGCATATTCTCCTACCAAACATGCCCTTATAGAGTGGATGACTGGATGGATTTGGGAAAATAAGGGAATAACTCGTATGTTTTGATAGAATGTCTTTTTTCCTTATAGATATACAATATGTATGTATATACACTTTTATGTATGTATATGTGTATATAATTTTACTTTTAATAGACCGAACTTGAGCGGACCTGTGTTTTCGAATTTCTGTTCGTTTATTTAATCGAGCTCAAACTCGTGTTCAAGTTCGATTCGTTTATCTTCGAATCGAATCGGAATCGAACTTTTAGCGAGCTGAATCTGATTGTATGTCGAACATGAGAATTTTTTTACAGCTCTATTTACATATTTTTTGTTTTTTGGTTAACGAACCACTTATAATTCTCCCATGTAGTTGGGCCGTCGAGCCCCCCTTGAATTTGCCTATCTCTACCGAGTGAGAAATTGCAAATAATCATGCAAATATGAATGGGGACACATATATTGATCGATACAAAAATGTTATCGTATTCTTAAAAATTATATATAGATATAAAACCAATATTAATATTAGGAGAATAATTTAATCTATTAGCTAGCTTTAAAATGCATCTATTGCGTGACTTACACTTTAAATAAATATATTGAATGTATTTACTTCATTATAAATATGATGAAATCGTGCATTGAACTTTGTTAGCTATAATTATAACTAAATCTATTGTTGTATTTATAAATTAAATTGGATGTACAAATACGTGTGTTTGTGAATGTCTAAGAGGTTTCCAAGTCTGAATCAGACTTAAAATATATAAGAAAGCAGATATCAATATATAGGACCTTTCAAATAGGATTTGGTCCTTCCATCCTTAAGGAAAGCCAATGATCGTAGCCGTTATATACAAATTTAATGGTATCATCAATTTATTTGTTCAAAAGGGTATTTTGGTAATCAACTTTTGCATTAATTATGCACGTCAATTAATATTCCAAAATATTAAATTCAGTTAATTTTATTTTCGATAGTTTTCGCAATATCATATTTAAAAAATGCTCAGTTTTGCGTTTCACGACATTCCGTGGGGCAATGTTTGTATCCTAATGTGTTTTTTTTGTAGAATTTACGATTCCTTTGCAACGATTGTATTTTTTTTGTATTTACTGTGGTTTCTTCAAAATTAATTCAACCATTTGTAAATTTTGTAAGGTTCTCTGTAGAATACAATTCATATTAGCAATTAATGCATGGTTCTTTGTAGAATAAAATTTTTATATTACTTTTTAAAAATGCAGTTGTCATTGGTGAGCGGTTTGCCGAATAGGGTTAAGTATCAAGAATAAACACGGGCCGTTGCAAGAAAATTAAGAGAAATACAAATCAATCAATCAATCAAGCATAAAAGAATATCAACGGTCTCCGCTATATATTTAACATGATATATGCAGGGTCAAACACAAGGAGCACGGAAATGTACGAAGTAATCCTAATCAGCTAATAAAAACTTTTTAAATTTTTAATTTTTGCAAATTCTTATATTTTTTTAATAAAAGAAGACAAGCAAAAAATAGGAACAATGAATGCAAAAACAAGCTTTTTCTATTTTTATAAAGGTCTAAATGCTTAAAAATATGAAACGAAAATATTTTTTATATTTTTCAATTATTCAAATGTTTTTGGTGATTTTATGGGATTTTATAATTTTTATAAGATTTTATAAAAATCAAACCAAGGCGAAAATAGGAAACAGTGTTCAACCTTGACTAAAAGGCTAGTTTAAAACATGAAAATAGCCTAATGTCTTGGTTGTAATTTTTATTAAAAAGTAAATAAAAATAGCTATAAACATCAAGTGAAATCTATTTTTTTAATTTTCTAGAACTTTTAATGATTTTTATAAGTTTTTGAGTCTTTTGTAATTTTTAGGCTTTTTATGAGAATTTTTATACAAACATCTATTGAAAATAAAGCATACAAAAACAAACCTACACAATTTTTATGGAATCTTCCAGATAATTTTTCAATTTTTTATATATTTTATAAAATAGATAGAACTATTTTTGGGATTTTTTCTTTGTTAGAAAATATCAAAAAAAACTAAATGAAATAAAAACTACCAAAATTATTACGCGTTAGCAGGAGCTAACCATAATTTTTCTGGAATTTTTAGAGTTAATTAAGTATTTATTTGATTAAAAACAACACACACAGTAAGCAGGGACCTATTTGCAATTATTCAAAAGTTACATGCCAAAAGATAACACATATAAAAAGCTAAAGGGCCTGATTTGCAAATCAACCAGAGAGACACGCGTAAAACACGTGACACATGCTCAGAGGGGCATAAATGCAAATAATAAAAAATTCTCATTTAAAACGTAACATCCATGAAGTACATAAAATATAGTGCAAATAAAGCACTGAGCACGTGGAACTACACGTGAGTTCAGATGCACAGGACTGAAATGCAAATGTTCAAAGTTCGAGGGTCCATATGCAAAATATCTCTACTGCTAATTATTTTATAGTACTAAAAGGCAAAACATAAACTAACAGGAGTGAGAAGAAAATATACCCCTTGGGGGCACCTGGGTGGCACGTGAGGGCTCGGGCAGCTTTGATGCTTCCCTGAAAAGGATCTGATGGTCCTGACACAGTCGGAATGTGCGCCTGAGATGGGCTGCTACAGTATGGATCTGAGGTTCCTAAGAAAGACGTGGACGTACGGTGTAGATCTGCTCCACGTATTGATCAAACCGTTACAAACTAGGCATGGATGAACGGTCTTGATCAGAACTGGAGGAGGAGCATTTGATCAACGGCGGAAGAGGGTCCTGAAAGAACTCATGGGGGCGACCTTCAACCGAGCGAGGAGAGAGATTCAACGCTCTGATGGAGGTGCGGAGGAACTCAACACTGTCGTGGATGTGCTCCATTTATGGTAATGGTCTCTAGGGAAAAAGCCAATGGTCGGATGAACAGGATGGGGTGGCTCCGCCTGTAGCTGCTTTGCCTGAGCAGTCGGGACTCCAGATGATGCTCCTCTCGTGCACGAGCACCTGCAAAGAGTAGAGGGACTCCGGGCAAAGCTCTGGTTCACATTATTGAAGCGGGAAGTGAAAGAAGCAAAGGGGGTGAAGGTCGATCTCCGGTGAAGGCGGTAGAGGGAGATCCTAGCCTTAATCTTGACCTGTTGGTCGAGCCTAAGGATGATCAGGCTGCGGTGCAAAATGAAGGGAGATACTGCGGGTCAATCTGAATGGATGGATATATGGAAAACGAGGCTCCGACCAGGGTGGTCGGAGCAAGTGGGTGCGTGGCAGAGGTAAGATGAGGGATTGACTCGAACAGGAAAATGAAGGCGAAAAGAGCGGTACCTGAAGATCTAGACAGACTCCTGAGCTCCAGGAGATGATGGAAGTCGGGGTTGTGGCCTCGAACAAGTTGTGGAAGGCCAAGAGGCTAGACGCAGCGGCGCTCGCCGGCCATGTAGCTGAGTGTTGACACAAAAACCCGAACGACAGAGGTAAAGGTACAGAAAATATAGGTCGTTGCGACCTCAGTCACTCAGAACGTGTCAATCAAGAAAATGAACCACAAATGAAAATAAATCAATGAAACACAGAGAAGTGGTCCTGCTATAGGATTAACCTGGTATAGCTCCCAGGGTCGAACACAAGGAGCACAGATTGGCCTTGCGGCCTACGATGTAGTCAGAAATCCGAGGGAATCTTTTTTTTAGTGGTTTTTATTTGTTTTTATATTTTTTTTAGATTTTTTAGATTATAAAGAAAATGAAAGAAAGGAAAAACAAGGCAACTTCCACAATTTATTAAACACACCAAAAATCAAACAAAAATTCCAGAAAATTGGTTTTTAGGTTTTTTAAGTTTTTTACTGTTTTTGGTGAATTTTTGGAATTTTTCTAATGGGTAAATTATTTATTAAAAATCAAACAATGCGAAAAATAGAGGGTACTGTCCAACAAGGCTTAAGACCCAAAAATAAAATATTCTTGGATCTCAAAAAGCCCTAAAGGTAATTTTCCTATAATCTAGAAAGAATAAGGAAAATTTAGGCACCCTAATTATTGTTTTTGGATTTTTAATTTATTTATTACAATTTTTATGAGTTTTTAGGGGTTTTTCAATTTTTAGGGTTTTTAAGTGATGACAAATAGCCAAAATTGGCTAGAAAATCAAACAACAAGCAAACTACAAGTCCTAATTTTTTTAGAATTTTTGGAGGCGATTTTATATTTTTTTGGTGTTTTTAAAGTTAGACAGTGACTAAAAAGAGTGTTTTTGAATTTTTAAAAATAATAAATGAAAATAAAAATGTCCTCAAAAATCACAGAAATTACTACACCATGGCAGGAGCCATGTGTCGAAATTTCATTAGATTTGGAGGTGGTTTGATATTTATTCAAAAATGAGGAAGAGGGTACTGTGCACAAGGACCAATGTGCAAATACCCGAAGATCTGGGGCCTCTGGTGCAAAATGCCCAGCAAGTCACGCGCGTGGCGCGTGGCTGGGGCACACAGGGACCAATTTGTAATAAAAACCAAGTCTCAGGGGCTTTTGATAACTCGTATCAAAAGCCCAGGGACATGGATGCAAAAACACCACTAAAATCCGCACATGCGCATAAACAAAGCTCACAGGGGTATAATTGCAATTACACAAAAAGATTCATGCATTCATTAACACTCCAGATCTACAGGACAATATATGTAAAATGCCCAGATACACACGTGACGAAGCACGTGGTCACTCACACACAGGGGCATACATGCAATTAAAATAAAGCACAAGGTCCAGATTGCAAATAACCCTTCGTGAAAAAGTTTCTAAAAATATTTACAGGACTAAAGAGGAAATGAAAAACTAAGAGGGGGTCCTACGATATTTACCCCTTTATTATCCGACCGTCGGATAGGCGCCACGTGGTGATCGAACGGCTGGGATGGCGGCGCGACTCCTCTCTTCGTCCCTTCGGCTCGATCGACGGTCGAGAGAGGGACACGTGGACGATCGAGTGGCTCTTGTGAACGGAGTCCCTCTCTCTCGGCTCTGACGGTCCAGATGGCTCCTCCGGATGATCGAATGGATGCTGCTCCTCCACAGATGAACGGCTAGGATTAGAACTGGAGCAGAGGATGCATCGGACGGCTCTGGAAGATGGAGGAAGAACTCGACGCCGGCGAACTTCGCCGACGTCCTGCGTGCGCTCCGGTCCTCCTCAGCTGCTGCAAATGATCCTAACACGCTCCTGGTGCAGCCCCGCAGCTGATGACGATGGCCGATGGCCCAGCCGAGCCCTGGAGGGGCTCCGGCGAGGCCTAGCGGCGCGAAGCTCCGGTCTGAATTGTAAAGGAGGCTCAGACACCCCCTTTGGACCTGCAAAGTAAACACGAAGCTTCGCGGGTCGAGGGCAAAATGCCTCGACCCAAGAAAGCGGGGTGAAGATGGTCTGTGCTGTGGGGCGAACGAGCTCCGGCGAGGCGGAGACGGTGGAGCTCGACTCCCAGCTCCGGGGCGAGCTGGGGTGAATGAGCGGGCGTAGAAGGTGCGCGGGGAGAGGGCGGAGATGATGGAATGCTCCGATGATCGAAAGATTGATCGGGATAGCCGGAATCAACGAAACACAGCGATGGGGCGATTTGGGCGAAATCCTAAATTAGATGAAACTAGAAGGAGCTAAGGTTACCTGGTGGCTGCAGTAGACTATGCTGGAGCTGCTCTTGCTCCTGGTCGTAGCCTCGAAGGGCGTCAAGGCCTGAGGCTCGATGCTCGACGCTGGTGGCGGAGCAGCGGCGGCGAAGAACGCCGGATCGATGGTCAGGACACCCTCACCTCACTGCAACAGGGTCAAACGCGAGCTGTCACCTCGGGCTTTGCTCTGGAGGTCACGGGAATAAGGATGGCGATCCAAAGATGAGGCGCGGAGGCGGCGGAGATGAGAATATATAAAGCGTCAAGGGCGATTAGGGTTGAGGGGCGACAACTAAGGAGGGTTTGGATCTCTCGGCGGAGTATCGGGCGAGGATGACGGATGATCAACGAAGAATCCGGGCATGGGGTTAGCGTGGGCGACAGCCTGGAGACGCGTGGGAAAATCGGAGAAGGCGGGGCAGCGCGCGTCTTCCAGAAAAGGAAGGAGTCCGCGGGGGAGTTGACCGGGGTCAACAATCCCCCGTGGACCAATCAGAAGCTGCCACGTGTATTCAAATTTTGTTTCTTTATTTTAGGGTAGAAATAGGCCGAATTAAAGAAAACTCAAAACATGAAATATTTTTCTTTTATTTTTTTCTATTTTTTGGTGATTTTTAAATAATTTTTGGAAATAAAAATAGGGTAGCTATATATATAGGTATATGTACACTATATGGACTTTTATTTTTGATTTTTTTATTTGTTATTTTTATGTATTTTTATGCTCATTTTGTATTTTATTTATGTACATCATAAAATATGGAATAAAATGGTATTTTTATTTCATTTTAATTATTTATACACAATGGTGAGATAAATAATTGTATACATTTATATACATGGTATTTATACAATGTATTTTTGTATTTTTCATTTTGTAATTTTTATTTGATTTTTGTTTTGTTTCTTGTTATTTTATGTATTTACAATATGTAACATATAATATTTACAAAAAGTTTAGAAAATAATTTTATTTATTTATAGGGTTAAATAAATAAAGGATGATGGTCTACACATGGTGAAAGGGCATTTTTGAATTTTTTTTTGATTTTTAAATTCTTATTTTGTTTTTTTTTAATAAAATATACACATAATATGTACAAGCATATTTTTGGGTGAGGAAAATATAATTTAATGTATTTACAGAAGTACATACACATGAGCTCCTATCTCCCTCTACCTTGGCTTTTATGCGGTCAGGCCCATGCTGAGCCCTCCCTTGGGTTAGGTTGCTCAATATTTATTCTAAATATTTCTCTCTTTTTCTTTTTGCTCTTTATTCTTTTATTTTTGCACAAAAACATGCTAATTATAGGTTTTTACACAATGCATGCTTTTGGTAATTATTTGTATTTACACATATCTACATGTATTTGCAAAGGTTTTTGTAGCTAAAATAGAAGAATAAAGAGTGATGAATGGGTATTCATCACCCCCCTATGCTTAACTTTGCTAGTCCCTTAGCAAACACTTATTTGAAAAAGAAGTGAAAAAGAAAGAAAAAGAAAAAAGAAAAAGAGAAAGAGGATGTACATGGATCAAGGTTAACTTATTAAATTTTCCTTCATTAAATTGCAATATGGAGCTCGATCAGATCTTTGGATTATTAATGTGTCGGAACCTTATTTGGACTTAAGCCTAAAACTCAACAGCCTCCAAGTTCCACCAATCTATGGGCAAGACTCCTCAATAAACCAGATCAGAACAAGTCTACATACACAAACTCTAATGACCATGAATTTTTCCTTGCGGTGTAGGTGATATGTGGCTCCCCACCTCAGAAGTAACAAAGAAACAATCTCCCTCAACCTGGTAACTCTAATGCCTCAGTCTAGCAACTCTTTCCTCGAGAAGCGGGGTATTCCCTTCTAAGTTCAAGTGCAGCCGGCTCAAGGAGAGGGGGTAGAAGTATAGAGTTTTGGAAGCTTAGCCAGTGTAGCTAAGTCTCCCGCTGCAAGCTTCATGAGATGTAACATGGATACCAAAAGCTTTTGCTTTATACTCCGGTGGGGTTATTAAATTTTCAATCCGACCCACCACTTTTTTGGAGTTTTTTTTTTTGTATTTTTGCATTTTCTTTCTTTTTTTTTTCAAGAACTTCTGTACAACATATCTACATGGTGCAGCATATAAGAAATTTCCCTTTGAGCCAGTAGACTATCCCTCTTTTGAAGCTTTATTGCAACCCACAGCTTCTGTCTTTAGCTTTCAACACCACTAGACCAAGTTGAGGTGCACTTCCTTCACTATAAGAAGAAGAGAGGTTCCGCCTAGAAGTACTACCCTCATATGCTACCCCAAGCCAAAGGAAACTGCCTCCTCACCACCTCATCCGTGGAGAGCCATGTGTAAAGTGCAGGTGCAAGTGAAGCCATTGTCTCTGAGAGTCATGCGTGTGTTGTTAAGTGCTCTACTTAGGCTCATCAAGATGACATATGCTCATAGCCTAGTGGACTCAAAGAATTAAGTCCTTATGGACCTGAAAAGCCTTAACCCTAAGTCCTACAAGGTTCCTCTTGAAGTTAAGTGGATTAAGATCTTATTCAAGCTCCATTTCTCAATTTAATTCCAGGCTTAGTTTAAATGTCAACTCTCATCCAGGAGAAACTATATACATATATGTACACAAGATGCTATTTACAAATATTTTACAATCATGCAAAATTTTTGAAAAATGTCTTGAAATCATGAATGATGCATGAGGTGCAAGTTTTGCAAACTGATATTCACAATCTTTTACACAAGGTTTTTGCAAACTTTTGATTTTCAAAACATTTTGGAAAAATTTTGTACTATATACATAATTTTGATACAAAATATTTACACAAGCTTTACACAAAAGATTTTTGAAATCATTTTTACAAAAATACTTTGTACACTAGCTATGTATGTGCAAGAATAAAAGAGGTTTATGTACATGAAAATTTTTTTAAATTTTGTGATTTTTAGCCATTTTATTTATTGACACACTCACACAAAGTACGAGTTATGGCTAAAGTATATATGAAATATATACACACCCCCCCTATACTTAGCTCGAACGATGTCCTCAGAGTGATCAAGAGCGATGAAGAAGACATAACTCGTGCTTAGTAAAAGGGAAGTGAAAAGGAATGGCTAAGTACAGGAACGAATAAATGAATAAAATGAGAGGAACTCGGTGGTCTCCCCCTATACTTAGGATTAACTAATCCTAAGTATAGAAAGCTGTACATGAAGGGAAAGCCGAGTGAAGAATATACAGAATCTGCCCCCCCCTATACTTAGGGTAAAATATCCCTAAGTATAGGCATCAAAAACAAGAGCAGAAAGGATGAAAAGAATACTCACATGTCCGACATCCCCCCTATACTTAGGGTAAAGTACACCCTAAGTATAGCATAATCATAAGATGAGAGACGGGATGTGGGACTAAAGAATAGAATGATATGGACAACTGGATCTATACAGGCGGAGGAACAGTGAAAATCAGGCGTGAGATGTAAAAGATGTGAGTCAAAAGACCACATCTCACGCAAAATGAATAGCGGCAATAATAACGTCCCGCGGCTCATGATCTAGAAATGGTTTGAGCCGCTGGCCGTTCACTCGGAAGGTACTCTCAGAAGATAACTCAGATATATCAATGCTACCGTTATCGTGTACCTTTCTGACCAAATAGGGTCCTTTCCATTTGCTCTGTAGCTTCCCTGGAAATAATCTAAGCCTCGCATCAAACAGCCATACTTTCTGTCCAATCTCAAAATGCTTGTGGCTGATATGAGAATCATGCCACTCTTTGACTTTCTCCTTATAATGTAGGCTGCTTGAGAAAGCTGCATCTCTAAGCTCTTCCAAGGCGGCTAACTCTGCCCTCCTCTGATCTCCTATACCATCTGGATCCATAAGAATATCTGTGACTGCCCAGAGTGACTTGTGCCTCAGCTCAACTGGTAGGTGACAGGGCTTGCCATACACGAGGCGAAAGGGAGATGTGCCTAAAGGTGTCTTGAAAGACGTCCTATATGCCCATAAGACCGAGTCCAATAGCTGTGACCAATCCTTTCGGTCAGGGCGGACGACTTTCTGCAGAATCGTCTTGATCTCCCTATTCGATACTTCGGCTAGACCATTTGTCTGTGGATGGTATGGTGTAGCAACACGATGGTCTATGCCGAACTCGGTAGCAAGTGCCTTCACCTGGTCGTTGATGAAGTGAGACCCCCCATCAGAAATAAGAACTCGTGGAACCCCGAACCGCGTGATGATGTGCTTCCTCAAAAATCTGCAAACTGTCCTCGCATCAGCGGCTCGGGTGGGGATAGCCTCCAACCAACGACTCACATAATCTACGGCCAACAGAATGTACTCGAATCCCTGACTCTTAGGGAATGGACCCATGAAATCGATGCCCCATGCGTCAAAAACCTCACAGAAGTGAATGGGCTGCATCGGCATCATATCACGTTGTCCACAAGTGCCCATCCTCTGACAGTCAGTACACCTCTTCACGAACTCATCTGAGTCCTTGAAGAGGGTAGGCCACCACAAACCGGACTGGAGCACTTTCTGTGCCGTTCTCCTCCCCGAATGATGTCCTCCTGCCTCAAGCTTGTGGCAGTAAGTGAGGACGCTATGGTGTTCCTCCTGAGGAATACACCGACGCCAGACGCTATCCCCTCCTTCGTGGTAAAGGATGGGATCCTCCCAATGGTAAGACTTGGCCTTCGCAAGGAAGGTCTCAAGCCTCTGCCTGGGCCAATCTTGTGGGACTTTCCCAACAACGAAAAAGTTCACAATATCGGCGTACCATGGGAGTGAGGCGATAGCAAGGATCGCCTCATCTGGGAAGGTATCTCTGATCGGATCAATCTGCTCTGTCTCCTCAGGCTGCTCTAATCGGGATAAATGGTCCGCCACCACATTCTTGACTCCAGGCTTATCCTTGATCTCAATGTCGAACTCCTGGAGTAGAAGGATCCATCTAGTCAGTCTAGCCTTGGCATCCTTCTTTGACATGAGGTACCTGATGGCGGTGTGATCTGTGTACAAGGTCACTCTAGATCCAATGATATACGATCTGAACTTATCTAGGGCAAACACCACTGCTAGCATCTCCTTCTCTGTGACCGTATAATTCCGCTGGGCAGAATCCAATGTGCGGCTAGCATAGTGTATGGCAAATGGAACTCCGTCCCTCCTCTGTCCTAGCACGGCCCCTACGGCAAAATCAGAGGCATCCGTCATGATCTCGAATGGGAGAGACCAATCGGGTGGCTGAAGAACAGGAGCCTCAATAACACATTGCTGGAGAGTTTCAAAGGACGAAAGACACTTGTCATCGACAAGGAACTCGGTGTCTTTCGTCAAGAGGTCAGTCAACGGTCGGGCAATCTTGCTGAAATCATGAATGAATCTCCGATAAAAACCAACGTGCCCCAGAAATGACCGTAACTGCTTCAGATTGGACGGCGGTGTGAGTTTCCTAATGACATCGACCTTGGCCGGATCAACCTCCATGCCTCTGTTGGAGATGATGTGGCCAAGCACCGTCCCTTGAGTCACCATGAAGTGACTCTTCTCCCAAGACAGAACCAAGCGGGTAGCAATACATCGCTGGAGCACTCGGTCTAGGCAGTCAAGACAGGAATCGAATCCGTCGCCGTAAACCGAGAAGTCGTCCATGAAGACCTCCAAACATTCCCCTACCATGTCCGAAAAGATCGACAGCATGCATCTCTGAAAAGTCGCAGGGGCGTTGCATAGCCCAAATGGCATGCGTCGAAAGGCGTATGTACCGAAGGGACAGGTAAAGGTGGTCTTCTCCTGATCCTCAGGAGCGATGGCCACTTGATTGTAGCCCGAGTACCCATCCAGGAAGCAGTAATGGCTCTTCCCTGCCAGTCTCTCTATGATCTGATCAATAAAAGGCAGGGGGAAATGGTCCTTCTTGGTAGCCTGATTGAGTCTCCGGTAGTCAACGCAGACCCGCCAAGAGGTGGGTACTCGTGTAGCAATCTCCTCTCCCGACTCACTGATCACAGTCGTGATGCCCGTCTTCTTGGGCACCACATGCAAGGGGCTGACCCACTTGGAGTCGGAAATGGGGTAAATAAAATCTGCACTCCACCATTTTGATATTTCCTTCATAACAACCTCTCTTAGGTTGGGGTTCAGTCGCCGCTGGAACTCACGCGACGGCTTTGCCCCTTCCTCGAGATAGATATGGTGGGAGCACAACGAGGGACTAATCCCATGGAGATCTGCTACGCTCCATCCAATTGCCTTGCGGTTCTTTTCAAGAACCTCCATCAGACGGGATTCTTGCTCTCCAGTCAGATCGGCAGAGATGATGACTGGGTACATCTCAGACTCTCCCGCAAGGAATCTATACTTCAGCGAAGTAGGGAGCGGCTTTAGCTCTGGACAGCTGGGTGCTGGCAACTCGGGCTTCTGAAGAAGATGTGTGTATGCGGACAATTCTGCCAAATTTGCCTGGGAAAATGATAACGAACTCTCACAAACTGGATCTGGAGAAGGCGGGTCCTCTGCATTGTCTCTGATATGCTCTGCCTCTACCTCCTCCTCATCTGTAGGCTCTTGTGGATCCAGGTCTGGCATCTGATCGTCACAATCTGCCCAATCAGACTCTGAATCCGAGGGATCTGTATCATTCGCGGTGGCATCAGTACCACCGTCGAGTAGGGTGGCCTCAGTACCACCATCACTGAAAATCGTGTCGCGATCAAGATCTGACTCTGCTGACTCAATAGTATCCTGAACCAGGGTTGTGCTCTCCAGACCATCCTCTGCTATCATCTCTGCATCAGCTGTGTCTGAATATGAGAGGATGGTCTGTGCTGCAGGATCTGCCCAAACTGCCTCATCATCTGTGATCACAAAATCACAGTCCTGGTGGATGTCTGGCTCTGTATCGGACAGATGTTCGGAATCTGTACTGCCCTCTGAGCGGGATCTATCTCTGGCTCGGTGGTCCTTAACCGTCTCTATTTGTATACTCTCGCCCTGGACGCGAAAGAATACCTTCCCACTGTCATGGTCAGTCACCGCCTTGGCTGTGGCCAAGAATGGGCGACCGAGAATGATGGGGGAATCGGTCAACGAGTCAGGGGTCTCCATGTCCAGCACTACGAAGTCCACGGGGAATTGCAAACCCTGAATCGTGACGACAACGTCTCGCAACAACCCCTTTGGCCTCTTGACAGACCGATCAGCAAACTGAAGGTATGTCCTGCTCTGTCTAAGAGTGCCCAACTCTAAGTGGTCGAGAAGGGCTGCCGGAAGAAGGTTGATCGATGATCCGCTATCTAAGAGAGTACGGTCGAACCTCTGCTTACTAATCTGACATCTGACATACGGGGCCCCTAAATCTGGCCTCTTAGTCGGCAGATGGTTCTGGATCGCGTAACACGTGGCTTTTGTTAGCACATGAATTTCTGCGGTCTTGTTCCTCTTCTTTCTCCTGATTGTGGTCCTATCTCTTAGGGATCGCTGAAGAAGAGGAATGTGCTGCAAAGCCTCATTGAGGGTCAGCTGAATGTGAAATCGGTCTATCATGCCCTGGCTGAACTCCTCCTGCTCTCTCTTTTTTGGATCTTTTTCTTTTTTCTTCCCCTTCCCCAACTCAAGGGCTCTAGGAAAGGGGATCACAGGGTCCTTCTCAGATGAAGGACTAGGAATAGGCCTAGATGGTTCGATGACCGGATCCTCACAAACATCATTCACCACAGTGGGATCAGAAGAAACTAAACCTTTTCCTTTATTCAAATTAGAGTTCTGAGATACATTCATACGAGGAGAGACAACATTTCTATCAGAATAAATGTTGGTGGCGTCAGTACCACCTCTAGCTGGCTCTACAACTAGACGTCTTGCGGCCTCAGTACCGCGGGCTGGCTCGGCTCTACTGGTGGCGTCAGTACCACCTCCTCTATGTGGTGAAACGGCGGCCTCAGTACCGCCGGTGGAAATAGCATCTCGGGTGGCATCAGTACCACCGTCATCATCATGTGCGGCGTCAGTACCGCTCTCCTCTTCCTCATCTGGCGCTCTAGATGGATCCTCGCGTTGTCGCTCAGATGAGGCGCCTCCTGCTGGTCTTCTACCGCTCCTAAGTGTGACAAAATCAGCATCAAATAGATCCGACGAGATAACATCAAATGAGTCACTAGAAGTGGTAGGCTCAGTGTGAACTACCTGCTCAGATTTCCTCTTTAAGTTATTCGGATTAGGCTCAATCTGTGCAGGGATGGCGGCCTTCCCTCTCATCAGGTCCCGCATCTCCTGGCGGAACTCGTCCATCTCCCGTCTAAATGTAGCCTGCTGCTCTGTGAAGATGCGGGCTAGATCATCCATGGCGGGGCTCTCATGGGAGCCCGACGGGTTCCCTCTCTGGTAATGAGGCTGCTGGACCTGGTGTTGCTGCGGCTGAGAGGGGTAAGAGGAAGGATGCTGCTGCTGGTGAGCCTGCTGCTCACGTCTCCAATTCTGTCCCTGCTGCTGGTAGGGACGAGGTACGAAGGATGATGGCTGGTGTGGCTGGTATGCTGGGGGCTGCTGGTGATCTCTCTGCTGGGGGTACTGCCCTCCCTGACCGGCTGGCTGCTGTTGGGACTGGTTACCCCCATTCCCCCACCTGAATCCGGGATGATCTCTTCGGATTCCAGGTTGAGGGCGGTCATACCAAATCCCGTTGACATCCATCAACGGTTCCGCATCGTAAGGGGCTGGTGGGAGTTCATCCAGAGGCTGATCCGGCTGATATACCACCATCTGTAAGTCTGGAGATGGTGGTGACTGGTAAGAGGGCTGCTGCTGCTGGTACGGCTCCGCCTGTACAAGGTGAACTTGTCTAGGCTGCTGCAAGGAGCTGGAGCGCTGGGACGAGCTGCGGCTGCCGCCGGAATCGCCTCGCGACAGAAGACGGGGCTGAGGAGCCGTCTGTGCCTCCTGAAGACACAAGAGCTGGGTCTTCATGTCGCTCAGAGTTTGTGCCATTTGCTCCATCTGAGTTATGCCCTGGCACTGCTTCTTCTCTATGATTTCCATGCGGTCCAACTTCTCGCTGATAATCCCCATGTCCGCAGCGGCCGACTCTGCCTGTGCGGCTGCAACTGTGGACGAACTGGATGGACCTGCATCAACCCGTGCTATCCGCTGATACTGCACAGGTCCTGGCGGCTGAACTCTCTGTGTGTACAACCGAGTCTGGGACATCACCATGTAATTTTCGGACATCTCCTCATAGATGGCCCAGACTTGGTTGTGGTCCTTGGCAAAGTAGGACCCGCCGCAAGAAGCATTCACCAGACCCTGAAGCTCTGGCGTCAGCCCACTAAAGAAGCTCTGAACTAGGTTTGGCTTCGAAATGTCGTGGTGTGGACATCTATCCAGAAGCTCTCTGAACCTCTCCCATGCCTCGTGAAATTGCTCGTTAGGGAGCATGGAGAAGTTGTTGATCAGGGCCCTTGCTGCATTCGTCCGCCCGAGTGGATAGTACTTGTTCAAGTACTCGGTGCGGAGCTTCTCCCAGGTGTAAACAAACTTCCCTAGATGCTTCAGCCAGGCGGCTGCTCTATCTGCCAGTGAAAAAGGGAAGGCCATCATTCGAATCGTATCTTGGTCCACACGACGGTCGTGGACAGTGCTACAGATCATCAAAAACTCCTGGAGATGGAGGTGGGGTTCCTCAGTGGCGAGTCCGTGAAAATGAGGAAGCATCTGCAGGGTGTTCGGAGGGAACTTGAAATCCCCCACGATAGCAGGTATCACCACCCACTGGTGCATCAGTGTAGATCCGGGGTTGTGTAGCTCCCGCATCGGTCTTGCTGCGGCGGCGGCTGCCGCTGCTGCGGCAGCTGCTGCTGCGGCTGCTGCTGCGGCTGCTGCCTCTGCATCAGCGTCAGGAATGTCCTCCGGCTCGCTCGGCTCGTCTCGCTCTGCTCGGAGCCTCTCCAACTCCCTCCTCATCTCTATCATGAATGCCCCCTGATCGCGTAACTGTTGCTGAACTGTCTCTAATGACGCGACCAGGGTGGAGTTAATCGCTCCCTGGTCTAAGACAAAATGTTCGGGCTGGCGATCGTCTGAACTGCCGGCTCCGGCCATAGGGATGTCTGCAAAATCAGATGAGCCCAACTCAGGTTCTGTCAAATTAATTCGTCTTTCCTCGGGCTCATGTCTCTCAGTAGCAGAAGAAAGGGGATCGAGGGGGAACAGGGTGGAATCGAACTCGGGCCCGGAGAGCTGGTCTCGACTCTCACGGGCCAACCTAGATGATGGAGTAGACGCGCCTGAAAGCGGTGCAGCCAGAGGCTGCCTAAGAGATCGTCTACCCATCATCTTGATCTAGCGAGTTGGGCGGATGGGATCTGGAGAAAATATGATCGCAAAGCAAACCCCCGGTTCACCAACGCAACACAATCTGAAGACCGTGAAAGATCGGTCAATTTATCTTGTCAATTTTATTTGGTGAACATACAAAATATCAGAGCGCTTACGTGACCTGTTAGGATACCCGATGCTACTCCAACCGACTGGCCCGCACGGAAGAGTCGGTAGTCAGCTAGAAATAACACCGGAGGGTTCTACCTAGGGTGCGGGTCACTCTCTCGCGCATCCAAACCATACAATGAGGGGGTTGCTCTCCCCAAGACAAATTTTTAATGTGAGTGTCTTTTAGGGTCAATAATGTTATCCAGTCCCAATTTTTTGTTTTTTTCCTTTTAATTTTTTTTTTAAAAATAAATACAAGCGGCCTAACGGTTTTTCCGATTCTCCTGATGATTAAGCCAAAAACAGAGGGAGAAGACGAAAAAGCCGATGCGCGAAGAAATCAGTGATGCATGCAGAGAAAGAAATGCGTACCTTGTCTCCAGCACTCTACATGCAAGTGATCCGCGCAGAATTTAAAGACAGAAATAAAACTACCTAAATGGTGCAGCGGGAAAAACCGGCCTTAGACAAGCAACTTCTATTGATCGTGAAGAACAATAGTTAGCTAACCGAATCGAGTCCGGAGTCCGATCTTGGGAGTCACTCGGTGCCCGCCACAACGGGTCCTGCCAGCGCTGTATGTGACTCCTCACGGCACGTGGTCTCAAATCCAATTAAACTAACTTTTTCAGTGAATTTTATTTAGGTCCAATTACGTTCTATAGGAACAGATATTCTATTAGGTGTTGGGCCTTAGAAATTTACGTCACAAGCAAGAGAAATTCCTAAATCTAGGGGCTCGAGAAAAACCGCGTAAACACCGGAAAAGGCAGCTAACTATCAAAACCACGATAAAAGCCGCGAAAATCCAAATGGGTCCCCCGAGCACACCGGTGCTCGGCGAAACAGACCCGCTAAGTTACAAGTGTCCACAAATGTCCAAGTCCTAAGTTATTACAAAAATATTGTTCTCTCAAATAAATGACATTCTTCTTCTTCTCCCTGCTCTTCTTCCCGTGCGGGTCCTCAAAAAGTGTACTCCAAGTTCTCCACGCAGTACCTCGCACAAAAATTAGAAAGAGAGAGTGTCAGAAAACAGTTATAATTTAGAGAGACAATATGGAAAAATGACTACAAAGCCGTGCTCCCCGGCAACGGCGCCATTCTGTTGACACAAAAACCCGAACGACAGAGGTAAAGGTACAGAAAATATAGGTCGTTGCGACCTCAGTCACTCAGAACGTGTCAATCAAGAAAATGAACCACAAATGAAAATAAATCAATGAAACACAGAGAAGTGGTCCTGCTATAGGATTAACCTGGTATAGCTCCCAGGGTCGAACACAAGGAGCACAGATTGGCCTTGCGGCCTACGATGTAGTCAGAAATCCGAGGGAATCTTTTTTTTAGTGGTTTTTATTTGTTTTTATATTTTTTTTAGATTTTTTAGATTATAAAGAAAATGAAAGAAAGGAAAAACAAGGCAACTTCCACAATTTATTAAACACACCAAAAATCAAACAAAAATTCCAGAAAATTGGTTTTTAGGTTTTTTAAGTTTTTTACTGTTTTTGGTGAATTTTTGGAATTTTTCTAATGGGTAAATTATTTATTAAAAATCAAACAATGCGAAAAACAGAGGGTACTGTCCAGCAAGGCTTAAGACCCAAAAATAAAATATTCTTGTATCTCAAAAAGCCCTAAAGGTAATTTTCCTATAATCTAGAAAGAATAAGGAAAATTTAGGCACCCTAATTATTGTTTTTGGATTTTTAATTTATTTATTACAATTTTTATGAGTTTTTAGGGGTTTTTCAATTTTTAGGGTTTTTAAGTGATGACAAATAGCCAAAATTGGCTAGAAAATCAAACAACAAGCAAACTACAAGTCCTAATTTTTTTAGAATTTTTGGAGGCGATTTTATATTTTTTTGGTGTTTTTAAAGTTAGACAGTGACTAAAAAGAGTGTTTTTGAATTTTTAAAAATAATAAATGAAAATAAAAATGTCCTCAAAAATCACAGAAATTACTACACCATGGCAGGAGCCATGTGTCGAAATTTCATTAGATTTGGAGGTGGTTTGATATTTATTCAAAAATGAGGAAGAGGGTACTGTGCACAAGGACCAATGTGCAAATACCCGAAGATCTGGGGCCTCTGGTGCAAAATGCCCAGCAAGTCACGCGCGTGGCGCGTGGCTGGGGCACACAGGGACCAATTTGTAATAAAAACCAAGTCTCAGGGGCTTTTGATAACTCGTATCAAAAGCCCAGGGACATGGATGCAAAAACACCACTAAAATCCGCACATGCGCATAAACAAAGCTCACAGGGGTATAATTGCAATTACACAAAAAGATTCATGCATTCATTAACACTCCAGATCTACAGGACAATATATGTAAAATGCCCAGATACACACGTGACGAAGCACGTGGTCACTCACACACAGGGGCATACATGCAATTAAAATAAAGCACAAGGTCTAGATTGCAAATAACCCTTCGTGAAAAAGTTTCTAAAAATATTTACAGGACTAAAGAGGAAATGAAAAACTAAGAGGGGGTCCTACGATATTTACCCCTTTATTATCCGACCGTCGGATAGGCGCCACGTGGTGATCGAACGGCTGGGATGGCGGCGCGACTCCTCTCTTCGTCCCTTCGGCTCGATCGACGGTCGAGAGAGGGACACGTGGACGATCGAGTGGCTCTTGTGAACGGAGTCCCTCTCTCTCGGCTCTGACGGTCCAGATGGCTCCTCCGGATGATCGAATGGATGCTGCTCCTCCACAGATGAACGGCTAGGATTAGAACTGGAGCAGAGGATGCATCGGACGGCTCTGGAAGATGGATGAAGAACTCGACGCCGGCGAACTTCGCCGACGTCCTGCGTGCGCTCCGGTCCTCCTCAGCTGCTGCAAATGATCCTAACACGCTCCTGGTGCAGCCCCGCAGCTGATGACGATGGCCGATGGCCCAGCCGAGCCCTGGAGGGGCTCCGGCGAGGCCTAGCGGCGCGAAGCTCCGGTCTGAATTGTAAAGGAGGCTCAGACACCCCCTTTGGACCTGCAAAGTAAACACGAAGCTTCGCGGGTCGAGGGCAAAATGCCTCGACCCAAGAAAGCGGGGTGAAGATGGTCTGTGCTGTGGGGCGAACGAGCTCCGGCGAGGCGGAGACGGTGGAGCTCGACTCCCAGCTCCGGGGCGAGCTGGGGTGAATGAGTGGGCGTAGAAGGTGCGCGGGGAGAGGGCGGAGATGATGGAATGCTCCGATGATCGAAAGATTGATCGGGATAGCCGGAATCAACGAAACACAGCGATGGGGCGATTTGGGCGAAATCCTAAATTAGATGAAACTAGAAGGAGCTAAGGTTACCTGGTGGCTGCAGTAGACTATGCTGGAGCTGCTCTTACTCCTGGTCGTAGCCTCGAAGGGCGTCAAGGCCTGAGGCTCGATGCTCGACGCTGGTGGCGGAGCAGCGGCGGCGAAGAACGCCGGATCGATGGTCAGGACACCCTCACCTCACTGCAACAGGGTCAAACGCGAGCTGTCACCTCGGGCTTTGCTCTGGAGGTCACGGGAATAAGGATGGCGATCCAAAGATGAGGCGCGGAGGCGGCGGAGATGAGAATATATAAAGCGTCAGGGGCGATTAGGGTTGAGGGGCGACAGCTAAGGAGGGCGTGGATCTCTCGGCGGAGTATCGGGCGAGGATGACGGATGATCAACGAAGAATCCGGGCATGGGGTTAGCGTGGGCGACAGCCTGGAGACGCGTGGGAAAATCGGAGAAGGCGGGGCAGCGTGCGTCTTCCAGAAAAGGAAGGAGTCCGCGGGGGAGTTGACCGGGGTCAACAATCCCCCGTGGACCAATCAGAAGCTGCCACGTGTATTCAAATTTTGTTTCTTTATTTTAGGGTAGAAATAGGCCGAATTAAAGAAAACTCAAAACATGAAATATTTTTCTTTTATTTTTTTCTATTTTTTGGTGATTTTTAAATAATTTTTGGAAATAAAAATAGGGTAGCTATATATATAGGTATATGTACACTATATGGACTTTTATTTTTGATTTTTTTATTTGTTATTTTTATGTATTTTTATGCTCATTTTGTATTTTATTTATGTACATCATAAAATATGGAATAAAATGGTATTTTTATTTCATTTTAATTATTTATACACAATGGTGAGATAAATAATTGTATACATTTATATACATGGTATTTATACAATGTATTTTTGTATTTTTCATTTTGTAATTTTTATTTGATTTTTGTTTTGTTTCTTGTTATTTTATGTATTTACAATATGTAACATAGAATATTTACAAAAAGTTTAGAAAATAATTTTATTTATTTATAGGGTTAAATAAATAAAGGATGATGGTCTACACATGGTGAAAGGGCATTTTTGAATTTTTTTTTGATTTTTAAATTCTTATTTTGTTTTTTTTTTAATAAAATATACACATAATATGTACAAGCATATTTTTGGGTGAGGAAAATATAATTTAATGTATTTACAGAAGTACATACACATGAGCTCCTATCTCCCTCTACCTTGGCTTTTATGCGGTCAGGCCCATGCTGAGCCCTCCCTTGGGTTAGGTTGCTCAATATTTATTCTAAATATTTCCCTCTTTTTCTTTTTGCTCTTTATTCTTTTATTTTTGCACAAAAACATGCTAATTATAGGTTTTTACACAATGCATGCTTTTGGTAATTATTTGTATTTACACATATCTACATGTATTTGCAAAGGTTTTTGTAGCTAAAATAGAAGAATAAAGAGTGATGAATGGGTATTCATCACTGAGCTGCGTGAACACACCACCAAGCTTCGATTGAAAGAGGTCCTCCGGGCGCTAACACTCAACCAAAGGTGTCTAGGGGTGGAAGAAGGGGCGAGGCACGAGCTGTGCTGCAGTAGAGGCGGATTTATAAGCTTCCCAGGAGGGTGAGAAGATCGGGCTAGAGTGCGCAACCTTAGGAAGATCCGCACCTTCCTAGGGATCCGCAAGGATCACGGATCCTAGGATAAGTGATGGGCGAAGATTCGAGTCGAGAGGAGGCATGACCCGACTAGGAAAAATGGGAGAAAACACTTCGATGAGAGAAGACAGGTCTGGTCTGTCCTGGAAGAGGGCGTTAACCGGAGGTCAACACCCGTCCCGACCAATTAGAAAAAAGAGATTTATAAAATATTTACAAAATCAATAGAAAATAACAAATGAATTCAAAATAAAGTGTATAAAATAAAAAATGTTTATTATTTTTTAAGTAATTTAATGTGATTTTTAATAATTTTAATGAAAAATGAATTAGTGTATATACACTATATAATGTTATATACATGTATAATATACCTATGTATTATGTACAATTATTTTTATTTTATTATTTTTACATAAATACCCCAATTTTGTATTTTATTTATTTTCAACATATTTTTAGGATAAAGAGTGATGAATGGGTATTCATCACTGAGCTGCGTGAACACACCACCAAGCTTCGATTGAAAGAGGTCCTCCGGGCGCTAACACTCAACCAAAGGTGTCTAGGGGTGGAAGAAGGGGCGAGGCACGAGCTGTGCTGCAGTAGAGGCGGATTTATAAGCTTCCCAGGAGGGTGAGAAGATCGGGCTAGAGTGCGCAACCTTAGGAAGATCCGCACCTTCCTAGGGATCCGCAAGGATCACGGATCCTAGGATAAGTGATGGGCGAAGATTCGAGTCGAGAGGAGGCATGACCCGACTAGGAAAAATGGGAGAAAACACTTCGATGAGAGAAGACAGGTCTGGTCTGTCCTGGAAGAGGGCGTTAACCGGAGGTCAACACCCGTCCCGACCAATTAGAAAAAAGAGATTTATAAAATATTTACAAAATCAATAGAAAATAACAAATGAATTCAAAATAAAGTGTATAAAATAAAAAATGTTTATTATTTTTTAAGTAATTTAATGTGATTTTTAATAATTTTAATGAAAAATGAATTAGTGTATATACACTATATAATGTTATATACATGTATAATATACCTATGTATTATGTACAATTATTTTTATTTTATTATTTTTACATAAATACCCCAATTTTGTATTTTATTTATTTTCAACATATTTTTAGGATAAAAAATAATTTTTATTTTATTTTTATGATCTATTTACAGGTATAGAATAAATATTGAGTGAGACCTATATACATGTAGTGAGAGAGGATTTTATTTTTATTTTTATGATTTTTATTTTATTTTTTTAATTTTAGGACTATATACAAGGAGGTAGAAGAATATTTTATTTTTATGTTATCAAAAATAATTATTTACATATATAGGTAATATATACAACATAGAGTAGGCCATATCTCTCTACTTATTTTCTTTAGCAATCAGGTCAAGGCTTGACCTTCTCTTGGGGTTCGGGTCACTATTTATTTATTCTAATTCCTTTTTCTTTTACTTTATTCTTTTATTTTTGCACACATACATGCTAATTATACAAAGTTAACACATGCATGTTGAGTGCTAACTTATTGTATTTACACCTTTTTACATAACGTTTTGTCAAGATAAATAGCTAAAAAAAGAATAAAGAGTGATAATCAGGGATTCATCATCCTCCTATACTTTATATTTGCTAGTCCCTTAGCAAACACTTATTTGAAAAAAATGAAGATGACAAGAAAAGAAAAAGAAGGAGAATCAAGGATGTTTATTAAACTTGTATTCATTAAATTGAAGTATGGAGCTCAGTCAGACATTTGGATTATTAGTTTGTCGGAACCTTATTTGGACTTAGGTTTAAGACTCAACGACCTTTAAGTTCCTCCATTTTATGGTCAAGACTCCTCAATAATCTAGATCAGAACAAATCTACATGCACAAACTCTAATGACCGTGAATATTTTCTTATATGGTGTAATTGATATGTAGCTCCCCACCTCAGAAATGACAAAGAAACAACCCCCCTCAACAAGGTAAATCTAATTCCTCAGCCAAACAGCTCTTTCCTCGAGGAGCAGGATATTCCCTTCTAAGTTCAAGTACAACCGGCTCAAGAAGAGGGGAAAAGAAGAGAATGGATCATGACTAGTGTAGCCATATATCCTTGGGAGCCCAACCAGTATAGCTAAGTATCCCGCTGCAAGCTTCATGAGATGAGAAGGTGTAACATAAGCTTTGCTTTATTTGACAGGCATTTTATTTTTTATTTGACATACACTCTGATAGCCATTTTATTTTTTAATCAGGCCTGTCCACTTTTTTGGAGTTTTCTTTTGCACACATTCTTTTGACTGTGCATATGTACGACATATCTACATGGTGCAACATATATACATAAGGACTTTTTCCTCTTGAGGCAGTAGACTATCCCTCTTTTGAAGCATTATTGCAAACCACAACTTCTGTCTTTAGACCTCAACACCGACATACCAAGTTGAGGCGTATCCCTAAAGGAAGATGATAGATTCAACCTAGAAGTACTACCCTCGTATGCTACCCAAGCCAAAGGAAATTGCCTCCTCGCCACCTCATCCGTAGAGAGCTGAGAGTAATATGCTGGTGCAAGTAAATCCATTGTCTGTGAGACTCATGCGTGCATTCTTAAGTGTTCTACTTAGGCTCATCAAGATGACATGTGAACCTAGCCTAGTGGACTCAAAGAATTAAGTCACCAATGGACCTGAAAAGTCTTACCAAATCCTATAAGGTTCCTCTGAGAATTAGGTGGATTAAGGTCTTAACCAAGCTCCATTTTCTATTTTAATTCCAGACTAGTTTAAATATCAACTATGATTCAGAAGAATGTACAAATATTTACAAAAATCTTTTTGTGCAAATGTTTTTGAAAATGTTCAAATTTTTTGAAATTTTTTGAATGCATGCATGAATGTAGAAGTTTTTTGCAAACTATATACAAACATTTACACAAGGGTTTTTGCAAACTTTTATTTTTCAAATATGTTACAAAAATTTTGTACTATATACATAATTTTGATACAAAAATATTTACAAACATTTTACAAGCAAAACTTTTTTACAAACATTTGTACAAAAACTGGTTTTTATAAACAGCTATGTATGTGCAAGAAAGAATTTTATGTATACGAAAAATTTTATTTTTTTTATTTTTAGGTTGTGGTTTTTAGACATTTTATTTATTAACACACTAATTCAAAGTACGAGTGATGGCTAAAGTATATATGTAATATATATGACACCCCCTATTCTTTGCTCGAACGATGTCGTCAGAGTGATCAAGGAACGATGAAGAAGACATAATTCGTGCTTAGTATAAGGAAGTAAAAAGAAATGCTATACTACAATGACGAATCAAAGAATGGAATGAATAGAAGTCGGTGGTCCCTCTATACTTAGGATCAAGTAATCCTAAGTATAACAGACCGTACACATAGGGGAAACCGAGGGTTAGGATGTACATGGTCTACCTCCCCTATACTTAGCGTAAAATATCCCTAAGTACACGTAGCAAAACAGAGGTAAAAAGAATGAAAAGAATACTAAAAAAGCTGACACCCACTATACTTAGGGTAAAGTACACCCTAAGTATAGTTTAATCACAAGATGCAGATAGGGTGTTAGACTAAAGAATGAGATGATATGGACATCTGGATCTATACAAGGTGAAAGACGGTGATAATCAGGTATGAGATGTAACTGATGTGAATCAAAGACCTCATATCTTGCAAAATGAATCGGGGCGACGCCAACAATTAGTGGATCATGATCTAGATATGGCTTGAGGTACTGTCCGTTGACGCGGAAGGTGAACTCAGATGACATCTCTGATATGTCGATACTACCATTGTTATGCACTTTTGGACCAGGTATGGTCCTTTCCACTTACTCTGTACATTTCCTGGAAATAATCTAAGCATGGCATCAAACAATATACTCTCTGATCTGGCTTAAACTGCTTACGGTTGATATGAGAATCATGCCATTCCTTTACTCGCTCCTTATATTGTAGGATGTTTGAAAAGGATGTATCTCTAAGCTCCTCCAGGGCTGCTAATTCTGCTTTTCTTTGATCTCATGTACTATCTAAATCCAATAATATAACAGTGATAGCCTATAGTGACTTATGCTTAATCTCAACAGGTAAATGGCAGGGTCTGCCATAAACGAGATGAAAGGGAAACATCCCTAATGGAGTATTGAAGGAAGTCCGATATTGATGAATGCCCATTCATCACTCTTTATTCTTATATTTTAGCTACAAAAACCTTTGCAAATACATGTAGATATATGTAAATAGGAATAATTACCAAAAGCATGCATTGTGTAAAAACCTGTAATTAGCATGTTTTTGTGCAAAAATAAAAGAATCAAGAGTAAAAAGAAAAAGAGGGAAATATTTAGAATAAATATTGAGCAACCTAACCCAAGGGAGGGCTCAGCATGGGCCTGACCGCATAAAAGCCAAAGTAGAGGGAGATAGGGGCTCATGTGTAAATATTTATGTAAATAAATAAAACTATATTTTCCTCACCCAAAAATATGCTTGTAAATACCTGTATCTATTTATAAAAATATAAAAACAAAATAAAAAGTTAAAAATTAAAGGGATATTTACCCAACGAACCCTGAAATCTTTCAAAATTACCTCTACGACCTTTGAAACATCGATATTCCTCCCTAGACCCCGTAATCTTGCTCCGTCTTACCCTATAGACCCTACCGTTAAACTGAGATTTTTTAAGTTAACTTGTTTGGGTTTAAGTTGAGTTAATCTAACCCTATCAAATCCAAGGGCCCTCCTTTCTTCTTCTCTCCCCCTCCTCTCTCGCTCCGACCACCACCTTCATCCCCTCCCCCCAAAGTCTTTCCTCTTCGCCGTCAACCTCCAGATCCCCTCCCGCTCCAACCGCCACAACGCCGTTTTCTACTTCGCCTCCAACGCCCCCCTCCCTGCCGGCTCCCTTCTCCACCGATACTGCACCTGGCGCTCGGGGTCGTCTCGATGGTGACGATCGACATGGGGTTCGTGGTGGAGGCGCAGGAGGAGGATCTGCCAGAGAGGCTCATAGGGGCCGTGAGGATCGCGCAGATGGAAATGGGTGCCGCCAAGTACGTGGACTGGAGGGGGACGGCCACAGGAGGCGTCCGTCGCCGGCATCGTTAACGAGTTCGGACCCAGGGACCTCGACACCGTTACCTGCTCCTTCCGGTTGCCTCTACTACCTCCAAAGTCAAATGAGTTGACCACCAAACACGTCAAATGGATGGTGTGTTGGCACTATCGATGGTTGCCCTCCTGCTGTTTCCACCTCTGTTTCCATCTCTTTCTGGCATGGAAACAGAGGTCC
Organism: Ottelia alismoides; assembly: GCA_037367405.1. Taxonomy (NCBI): domain Eukaryota; kingdom Viridiplantae; phylum Streptophyta; class Magnoliopsida; order Alismatales; family Hydrocharitaceae; genus Ottelia; species Ottelia alismoides. The sequence goes on from JAZKJV010011685.1 coordinate 47,275, forward strand.
GTCGCAGATCTGAGGCGATGTGGGTCCATCTCTTTTTGGGTGGAGGCGATGTGGGTCCAGCAGATACACCGTCGCAGATCTCGCGAGTGTGACGGGGAGTTCTCGGAATCCATCGGAAGAGGTGGGGCGGGGGTGGTGTACAAGGGGGTATTCGGTGACGGCACTACGGTGGCGGTGAAGCGCGTGGAGGAGACGGATCTACTTGACATCGAGGTAGAGTTCCGGAACGAGATGGGTAGGCCACCGATGGCAGCTGAGGCACGCTAGGGCCGGCGGGGGAGCAGGGGAAGCGACGCCGGGGCTTTGGACGGCACGGTGGGGTTGAGGTTTCGAGGAGGACGGCGGGGAGGGCCAAATCCAATGGGAAATGGCAATGAATGTAAATTTAACAAACAAATTGGGTATAATGTAAACAAATATAACGGAAACCGGTTAGTTTTAACGGACAAATGGATGGGAGTTAACCAGAGGGTCTGCACGGTAATGGTTAGCAAGATTACGGGGTCTAGGGAGGAATATCGATGTTTCAAAGGTCGTAGAGGTAATTTTGAAAGATTTCAGGGTTCGCTGGGTAAATATCCCAAAATTAAAAAGATCAAAAATACCCCTTTCATCATGTACATCAACCACACCTATATACATATTTATTCAGCTCTGTAAATATATAAAAGTAATTTTTATAACTTTTGTAAATACTCTATATTATATATTGTAAATAAATAAAATAAAAACAATTAAAAATCAAAACCAAATAAAAATAGAAAAAAATCAAAAATTAAAAATACATATTGTACATATACCTATGTATAGCTATATATTGTAAATACCTTAGTTTTATTTTGAAAAATTAATTAAAAATCACCAAAAAATAGAAAAAATTAAAATAAAAATATTTCATGTTTTGACTTTTTGATAATTCTGCCATTTTCTATTTATAAATGATTTTTCAAATCATTTCCACGTGGCAGCTTCTCATTGGTCCACGGAGATGTTGACCTTCGGTCAACTCCCTCCGCGGACCTTCTTCTCCAGCGGATCTCGCGCCCGACCCGACTTCTCCTCTTTTTCCGCGCTCGATCCGCTCGCCATCTCCGCAAACCCCAGGTCCTACTTCTTCTCCTTGCATCCGACATCCTCGCTGGAGCCCTTGCCTCGGGATCCGTGCCTTCCATTGCCCTACCCGCCAGCCCTAGTCGGATCTGCACCCATATATACGTCGAGCTCCGCCACCTTCAATCGGGATCTTTGGCCATTTACTTCATTCTCCAGTGAGCTCCAGAGAGAGAGAGAGAGGTGACAGCTCGCGCCTCGACCTGTTGCAGCGAGGAGAGGAGGCGAAAACCATCGATCCGGCGAAGCACTCGCCGCAGCTCCGCCACCTAAGCGAGCTCTGAGCCTCGGGCCCAGACGTCCCTCGAGGCAACGACCGGGAGCTTCCCCAGTTCCAGCACAGTCTACTCCCCCACCCAGGTAGTCCCTTAGCTCCACCTGTCCGTTCAATTTCCATTTACCCCCAATCTTCGCCGCCGTCATCTTTCTTCGATTCACCCCGGTTCCGATCACCGTTCGACCATCAGACCCGACCATCACATTCGCCTCTCTCCGCCGCACGTTCTCCACCCACTCGCACAACCCAGCTCGTACAGGAGCTGGGAACCGAGCTCCACCGTCTTCCACCTTCGCCGGAGCTCGCCGCCCCGACGCACCAGTCACCTTCACGTCGCCTAACTGGGTCGAGGCACTTTGCCCTCGACCCGCGAATCTCCTGAGGGGTTTTGCAGGTCCAGCAGAGGCCATCTGAGGCCTCTCGATACTCCGCCCAGGAGCTTCACCTCTGCCACCCTTGTCGGAGCTCCCCCGAGCTCAGCTGGGGCATCGGAGGACATCAGCAGCTGCGCACCTCCACGCCGGAGCTCCTTCAATACTCAGGTGCAGCAGAGGAGGCCGGAGGCGCCTTCACGAGGCCGGCGAAGTTCGCCGGCCATCAGTTCTTCCAGCATCCTCCAGAGCCGTTGATCGTACCTCGACGCTCCAGTTTAGATCTCGCCCGTTCATCCACGGAGCAGCACTGACCATCAGATCTCCCTGGGGTCGATCATCACCGTTGAGCAGCGAGGTTAAGCCACGACGTATCGCAGCCGTTGGATCTAACACGTGGCTTCACCACCTCCATCCGATCCGATCCAGGAGTCCTTCGCAGCCCCACAACGTACCACAGCCGTTGGATCTGCCACGTGGGTGCATTACAGCCATCGGATCGTGCCGAGGGTTCCTTTGGTGTGCGGCACGCTACCACAGCCGTTCGATTCGCTACGCGTCGCGCATCCAGATCCTCGGATAATAAAGAAGGGGTAAATTGTCTTAGGCCCCCTTTACTTTATGCATTTAGTTTTTAATCCTGTAATTACTTAGCGTAGTTCTTTTATTTTTGTGAAAATTGCACTGTGGACCCCGTACTTTCTTTTCCTTGCATTTATACCCCTGCCTGTTGTGAGCCACGTGCTTCGTCACGTGTTGTTTTGGGTTATTTGCAGACTTTGCCCTTGTAGTTCTGGTTGTTTATGAATGAATGAAAGGTTTTAATTAATTGCATTTATACCCCTGTGCGTGGTTGTTTTACGCATGTGCCTTTTAATTTGGGTTATTTGCTACTGAGCCCCCTGGACTTTTGGTACGAGTTACCAATAGGTCCTCGGGACTTATTTTCCTTACATATAGGTCCCTGAGTGCCCCAAGCACGCGCTTGGCGCGTGATTTGCTGGGTTAATTGCACCGGGACCCCCAGAACTTTGGGTATTTGCATTTCAGTCCCTGTGCACAGTGCCCTCTTGTCAATTTTGAATAAAATATCAAATCACCTCCAAATCCAACGAAAATTTGACACATGGCTCCTGCCATGGTGTAGGATTTTTGTAGATTTTTGAGGACATTTCTGAGTTTGTTTGCTATTTTTAAAAATTCAAAAATCTCAATTTTGTTACTGTCTAGATTGAAAAATCACAAAAAAATATAAAAACTCCTTTAAAAATTCTCTAAAAATTAGCTACTGTTTAGGTTATGTTCCTTGATTTTCTAGCCAATTTTGGCTACTTTTCATCACTGAAAACCACTAAAAACTTAAAAACACTCAAAAACCCATAAAAATTCTAATAAATACATTAAAAATCCAAAAACAATAAACTTGGTACCCAAATTTTCCTCGTTTCCTCTATTTTACAGGAAAATTACCTCCAGGCCATTTTGAGGCCCTTAGATATTTTATCTAGGGCTTTTTGGCTTGGTTGGACAGTACCCTTTATTTTTGTCACTGTTTGATTTTAGAAAATAAAATAAACATCAGAAAATTATCAGAAATTCACCAAAAACATAAAAAAAATATAAAACACATAAAAATATTTTTGCTTTGATTTTTGGTTGATTTTTGGTGCTTGAAATAAGTTGTTGAATTGTGTTCTTCCTTGCTTTCCTCATTTTCTTAATAAACTTAAAAATCCAAAAAAATATAAAAATAATTAAAAACCACTAAAAATATTTTCCTCTTTTCTTGTATTTGTTTTGACTACTTCGTAGGCCTCTCGGCCAACCCGTGCTCCTTGAGTTCGACCCTGGGTGCTATACCAGGTTAATCTCATAGCAGGACCGCTTCTCGTATTTTGATTATTTGATTTGTCATAAGTGGTTCGATTTTTCTTGATATACACAGTCTGATCGCTAGGGTCGCAACGACCCTATTTCTGTACCTTATACCCTAGTGGTCGGGCTTGTTATCAGAATGGCGCCGTTGCCGGGGAGCATGGCTTAGTAGTCATTTTTTTTAGCTTTTCCGCGGCTTTTTGATTTTCGTAGCTTTTTGTATAGATTTTTGTATATATATTTTTTTGATAGTTTCTGACAATAATTTGGACTGACCACTTGTCTCTTTTTCTTGCGAGGGCCCGAGGATCGAGGCGGCCGATTTCGAGAAGCCGACGCAACCACGAGACTCGGAGGCGGCTCCCTTCTGCACGGAGCCGCAGGAGAGAGCGAGAGAGAGAGAGAGTTGAGTGGGTGAGGACTATTTGATTACTGTTGTAATAATACAGGGACTCAGACGTGGACCTTTGTGGACTTGTCGTAGCGGGTCTGTTTGCCCACAAGATCGTGTCCAAAAGCTGTGACCAATCCTTTCAGTCTGGATGGACTACCTTCTGCAATATAGTATTGACCTCCTGATTCGAAACTTCAGCAAGACCATTGGTCTGAGGATGGTATGGAGTGGCAACTAGATGGTCTATGCTGAACTTGTTAGCAAGGGCCTTTACCTTGTCATTGATAAAACGAGACCCCCCATTATATATCAATACTTTAGGTACCCAAAACCGTGAAATGATATTCTTCCTAAAAAATCTTCAAACAGTCTTATCATCTACGGTTCGGGTGGGTATGGCCTCAACCCAACGACTCATGTAATCAACAGCCAACAGAATGTACTCAAATCCCTGACTCTTAGGGAATGGACCCATGAAATCAATGCCCCATGCATCAAAAACCTCATAGAAGTGAATGGGCTGCATCAGCATCATGTCACATTATCCACAAGTGCCCATCATTTGATAGTTAGTACACCTCTTCATGAATTCATTAGAATCCTTGAAGAAGGTAGGCCACCATAGGCTAGATTGAAGCACTTTATATGATGTTCTCCTCCTAGAATGATATCCTCTTGCCTCAAGCTTGTGGCAGTAAGTGAGGATGTTGTGGTGCTCCTCTTATGCACTGACACCCGACGTTATCCCCTCTTCATGATAAAGGATGGGATCCTCCTAATGGTAGGACTTGGCCTTCGTAAGGAAAGTCTCGAGTCGCTATCTGGGCCAACCTTATGGGACTTTTTTGGCAACATGATAGTTCACAATGTCGACATACCATGGGAGAGAGGTGATAACAAGGATCGCCTCATCTGGGAAGGTCTCTGTAATGGGATCAGTTTGCTCAGACTCCTCAAGATGGTCCAAACTGGAGAGATGATCCGCCACCACAGTCTTGACTCCAGGTTTATCCTCAATCTTAATATCAAACTCCTAGAGTAGAAGGATCCATATGGTCAATCGAGCTTTGACATTCTTTTTAGCCATAAGATACTTGATGGCGGTATGATCAGTAAAGATAATCACTTTGGATCCAAGAATATATGATCTGAATTTGTCCAAGGCAAAAACTCTGCATCTCTTTCTCTATGGCTGTATAGTTTTGCTGAGTGGCATCCAATGTACGGCTAGCGTAGTGAATAGCAAATGGTACTCCATCCCTCCTTTGTCCTAGCACGACCCCTACGGTAAAATCGGAGGCATCCGTCATGACTTGAATGGGAGAGACCAATCAGGCAGCTGAAGGACATTGCAATGTCACCCTCTTCAATACAACACGTACAATGATAAGTCGAACACCATAAGATGTATATCAATCTAGTAGAGAAGTTGTGGTGACTTAATGGTTGCAATGAAGGGGTACCTCAACGTTTGTCATGGTAGTGGTTTTGCTCGAAGGAGCATGGTTGCAGTGACTAAGGAGGCAATGGCCATGTTGAGTAGTAGGTGGTCGTGGAGGAGAGGCTAGCACTGACGGGATTGCAAGAGCGTGGGACCTAGACTTTAAGGTTTACAACAGATGCAAGGGCAATGCCGTTAGAGAAGAGGAGAGGTGGTGGAGAAGTTGGCATAAGAGGTCAAGTGTGGAGGAGTATGGGGTAGGCAGTGGGGAGGGGGTGCAGAAAATCAGGGGCGGTGAGATGGACTCATTGGAAGTCATGGGTGGAGGATGAGGGGTTAAGCGATAGGATGGAGGTATATGAGGTTGGGTGGAAGAGGAGGGGATATGTGGTGGGGAGGGGGTATGGGAGGTCAGGGTAGTGGGGTGATGGGTTTTTTATTGATTAAAAATTGAAAATAATTTATAAAGTAAATAAAGCTAATGTTTTTTTGTGGTTTTTAAAAAAAGGATAGAAAATTAATAAATCTGGAAATTAATTTTATATAAAGGAGTTCTTATTTAGATTTACACCAAGTCTAATTATATAATTGTCTGATTTTTGAACAATTCTATATTGTTTTTATAAAATTAAAAAATGAATTTTTAAGATTTTTTGTGTATTTTATTTGATTTTTTTATATGTTATAAAATATAGTAAAATTGATCTATATTATATTTTATATTTTTTCAAATAATTTTTGAAAAACTTATAAATATTCAAAGCTCGAACAGTGAATTTTAAGATGTTTTTGTATTTTTAAAAATGAAAAACAAAGTTAATTTTTGAAAACAAAATTAATTGAGCTAGAAATTATTAATAGGTATTTATTGTAATTTTTGTATATTTCTCCGTACAAATTAGCTAATTAATCAAAGCTAAACAACAAATGAAATTAAATGCATCTTAGTTAGGGTCTACTAGCAATTAATCAAAAGTGTCAAATCATTTATTAAAAATATATCAACATCTAGGAGAGAATATGCAAAAACACCAGCAACATGTGATGGTTTCACTTGCTCAACAATTAGGGGTATCAATGTAATTTAACAAAAACTACTTAAATTTTATTAATTAGCATAAATGATAGGATCAAATTTGCAAATGAACTAGAAAACATGTGATGATTCTGATTCATGTGGGTATAGATCATAAGGGAATAAATGTAAATAAGAAAAAGTGAGAACTAATATACAATTATTTCAAATTTTATATACATGCATAAAGGACTGAATTGCAAAAAATAGGAATAAAATGAGAAGAAATGTTATTTCACCACTAGAAGTGTACTAGTCAAGTGCGGCTTGAGCAGCTATGATCTGGGCCTCCAAATATGATCAGATGACTTAATTTTGGGCGCAAATCGAGGACTATTCCAGAGATCTCATTCTTGATCGGACATCAATGAAGCCACCTGGAAGAACACATGTGAAGGCATCCTCAGATGAACTTTAATCAACCAGATCTCAAGTGATCGAGGCTCTATCTTTTCTACGAGGAGCTCGACCAACTCCTACGACCATTCCGCAACGATTGGACGTGAAATCCAAGTCCAGGTCTTATTGATCAAAGACTTGGAAATGCTTCGCTAAGACTTGCTACTTTAAGGTCCAATGATGAGTCCAGATCTGACTCTCCTGGTACATGCAAGAGCGATCAAGCTTGCTTGAAGCTTTGCTAACCTCGATCGCATTTTATTACGTATCAATAATAGTGGAAAATGGGTAGAGATCCTCGGGCAAAGTGGAGGAATAGGATCAAATTCAGATCCTTAAATATGAATGTATTGGATGTAGACTGAGTAATGGAGAATCAGATGATGATCGAAGGTTGAGTTTGTGATTAGATCAGATGAAAATAAGAGAGAGTCTGACCTTTGATCGAGAGGATCAGAGATCGGATGCTACTTATTACTAGTGAATGGAAAATCAAATGAAAACCGACGAAATTCTAATGGAAATAAAATGAAACCAGTTTTAAGATTACCTGGGAAAAACGAGTATTGAAATCGAGCGGTCATCGCCTCGATCCACCGGTGGAAGGCTGAAGAGGCTCGGTCACGACGGAGGTGCTCGCCAACGACTAGATCTCGCCAAATATGCCTTGCTTCTTGCTCTTGATCGAGGGGTGAAGCTCCTATCATGAGCTCCGAGCTTCAGGTGATCGAGAGATGTGGAAACAAAGCTCAAGACAAATCAAAAGGGGAAGGGAAACCTGAAGCAACATTTTATAGGTAATGGAGGGTGAAGTTTGAAAGAGGGCGAGAGTGTGAACCGAGGTCGTGTCGAGGCAAAAATTATCGGGCAAAGGAACGAATGTAAGGCAAACAACCGAGTGAAGGAATCTAGTTAAATGGATAAAGGAATTGGATGATAAAAATTGGTGAACAAGGAGGGCATGACACGCTAAAACGGATCCGAGGATAAAGGGATAGTTGACCCGAGCAACAAACCTTAGTCCAGTCAATAGGGTTCTGACCCAAATAGAGACAAACATAATATGGCAAAATAAATTATCATAAATAGAAAAAAATTAGAAAATGACTTTAAATTTAACTTTATTAAAATAAAAATGTTTGTAATTTAATTAAATTTTTTAATAATTTTTAATAAATTAAATAAATTAATTTATAAGGTTAAAATATTTAAATACTGGTATTTATAGGTATAAATTACCTATATACAATGTATACTTATTTTTAATTATTTATTTTTACAATACATATTTTTTATATTTTTATTTATTTACATAATACTAGAATAGTTTTAAATATTTTTTTAAATTTATTTAATGGCATAAATAAATACAATTATGTACAATACAGATACCTTGTACTTATACAATTAATATATTTATTTATTTTTGTTGTTTTTACTTTTTAATATTTTTGTTGCATTTTAATATAAATAATATAAATTATTTACAACCCTTTAAAAATACAACTAGGAACACATGTATCAAGAATACAAAATATATATGTGTATAGATCTATACATGTGGGACAACACTAAAAAAAAGCCGACTTTCACATCTTAACTTCAAATTTTATGAAACTACTTTCGTTTCAAAATCTTATTTTATTTTAGGATTTTTATCAAGTGTGCCCCTTTTATGCCCCCGACTTCTTGTCGTTAGATTATTTGTGCCCCTCGGGTTAGTTGTCGTCCATCTCCAACGCAATGGGGCGATACTTTTGAAAATAAAGGGGAATTAAATTAAAAGAAAAGGTTGGAAGGTATTTCCAACCCCTCTTCATCCTCTCCCTCCTCCCCATCCTCCGCCCCAACCTCCTCCTCCTCCTCCTCCTCCTCCTCCACCTCCCTCCTCCTCCACAACCTCATCCCCTTCCTCCACCCCCAATGTCCTCCGCCCCAACCTCCTGTAACGTCCTGGACATAGGTCTCCGGTCCGTTATCAAGGAAAACTGGCCCTGACAACTTGTTGGGCTCGGGTCCAATTGGACCTGTTGACAACCACCCAAAATGCTTAAGCTCAAATTGTCAAGTAGTAGTCCCCATCACTTATAACCCACTCTCACATTTTGTGAGTTTTAAATATGGGACTATGTTTGGGGTTGGGATGTTACAACCTCCCCTACTTATATTCGCAACATCCTCGTTGTGACATGGGCCATCACTTATTCCTAGTGACAGTGACGGTTGCACGCTCCGGGCTTAGGTCCCTTCGGGCAGCCCTTTCCACTATTAGAGGGGACCTGCTCTGATACCATTTGTAACGTCCCAGGCTTAGGTCTCCAGTCCGTCATTGAGGAAAACTAGACCTGACAACTTGTTGGGCTCGAGCTCAATTGGACCCATTGACAACCACCCAAAATGCTTAAGCCCAAGTTGTCAAGTAGTAATCCCCATCACTTATAACTCACTCTCACATTTTACGAGTTTTAAATGTGTGACTATGTTTGGGGTTGGGGTGTTACAACCTTCCCCACTTATATCCGCAACATCCTCGTTGCGACATGACCCATCACTTATTCCCAATGACAGTGGCGGTTGCACGTTCCTACCTTAGGTTCCTTCGGCCTAGCCCTTTCTACTATCAGAGGAACCCGCTCTGAGACCATTTGTAACGGAACGAGTCGTGTTGACTGAACCGTTACACAAAACTTGCATGGTGATCAATGAGCAGAGAAAAATAATAATTTAAATTAAGGTCCAATCGACTTAAAAGTTTTCTTATTACAGTTCCAACATAGATAACATTGTAGAGAGAAACAAATAATTAAAGCAACATAGCAGAAGCTCCAGCGACTATAATGACATCCTTCCGTGAATAAGCCATCAATGATCCGTTCCAGTTCAACTTCACGATGACGGATAGTTCGCCTTGAACTAGAAAGTAAGTCAAAACTCGTGATCCTCTGAAAAAAACACACATGTTATGAGCCTACGCTTAGTATGTGCAGAGTTAGGGTCAAGTCGGCTAACGTAGAAAAAAACAAGTCTCCTTATGCTACTTAAATCATTAAAACATAGCCTCTTCTATACGATCAATTATCAACACAAATATACAGCTTTACACAATTATTTTATTGCATATGATTAACTTATTCTCAAATAATATCATTATGCGACTCATATTTGACATAAACATGCACCCGAATGTCATTGTTTCCAAATCCGTTCATTGAAGCCATAATTTCATATATATACCCTTAAAGTTTTCCATATTTGCATATACACCTTAACATTTTCATATTTTCACAAATACCCTTAGAATTTTATGTAGTTGTGCATAAGCCCCTTACAATCATAATAATTACACATATCATTACATTGCCATAGTTGCACACATATGCCTTAGCAATTTCAGAACTGTACACATACCCTTGTTTCGTTTGGTGGTTAAAGTTGTCTTAATTGCTAAATCCTTAAACGACTTTGGTAGCTTTGCTGGCTTTGGTGGCTTTACCGCTGACACAAGAGGTCCATGAACATGACAAACATGACAGTGTAGCTACAACTGTAGAGGACTTATCTTTCGCCTCAATCGATTCCTTGAACCGTACACTCTGGAAGGCATGACCTCTTTATGCCTACGATAGTTGGACTCTAGAGATGGCTCCCACCATTAGGTGTACCATTTAGCTCCGCTTATCATTATTGTGCCATTACTCATGTTAAGGAAAATATCCATTTCCTTTACTCCATTACCCTTTCATACAATAGTAGTTCATATGAACAATTCCAATTCCGACCTCTTATATTTAAGTTCTAAAACATGATATGTTGCGGTATTTAGGTATAAAAATAACCAAGACTTTAATCATATACAATATTTAGATATAAGATAAATGCACGTAGCACTGCATTGCATATTTCCGTATACATTGAGACATGGAATTACTACTTGCAATAATAATTGTATATTGTATACTTAATCATGTCGTCAATATATTATGAGGAAAATAATATGATATTTTGTCTTTCATATTATCTTTTTTTGGAGGTGGTTAGTCGTTACATGTACAATTCTTCCGTAATAATTAACTAATAGTGGAATAAAACAAATATATTGATATGGACGGTTGGTTCGTCTACAATAACCCTATCCTTATAAAAGCCCATGATATATGGATTTTACCTTAAAACAACACACGTGATTGTAACAGTAAGAGAAGAATAGTTTTCTTCTCAGAGATACATATACCATAAACAGATACATATACCATAAATGTAAGCTATAGAAAAGGCACGTTATCAATCCATTACTTTCAAATTTTGTTGTTTTCACTAATTTTATGAACATCAATCAATATATAAAATTTAAACATATTCCTAATTCACCATAAATTTTAGAGTTAAACGAACCACCGAAACTCATAGATATACATATGATCATATAGCACCATTAAATTTCCTAGTCACAACACGGTGACATGGAGTTGTATTCAGGCATGTGTGAATGGATATTTAACTAAGAAAACTTAAAAGTGACGGTGTGTAAGTATAACGTTGATATCAAGAATAACATAATCCTTCATTCGTGGACATACCTTACTACTTCATGAGTTATTCCCTAACAGCTAAGCCATTGTTGTGGGATGACCCAATCCGGATAAGATCAACCAACATATACATTAACCAGAAGATTCAACACATATATTTTAAGATTGTATTTTGTGCAACTATGTAAATACTTATCACACTTATTGATGAAAGACATATGTCGATTCATCATATAATATTCCTAAGGGATCGACACATACATCAAGTCAACGGACTCATGTCTACTAAATTGCTACGCCTTCTCCTTGCTTCCGAACCGAGTTTCTCCTCCACCTAAACGACGTCGACGTTCTCTATGACAAGAACGATTCTCACGGTAAGATCTCTCTAAATCTTCCTCTCTCCCTCTCTTTCACTCTCTCGGTTTTTGCAATCAACAAGTGATGATAGGGGAGGGAATCTTTTGGATTTTTATGTATAAAAAAGGACAATCAATTGGATAATAATGGCATCAATTTTGGAATAAAATCTATTCTATTAGTTGAGAAAAAAAGAAAATATGGGTTGGAAAAGTTATGAGGAAAAATCAATCGTTACAATCTACCATTCTTAAAAAAATTTCGTCCTCAAAATTTCTTAGCAAATGGATGTACCAAATAGTTGAGGATGCTTCTCTAGCATTTCACTCTCTACCTCCCAGGTGTCCTCCTTCTGATGATGATGCCAAAGGACATGACAACCTCAAACATAGTCACATATTTAAAACTCACAAAATGTGAGAGTGGGTTATAAGTGACGGGGATTACTATTTGACAACTTGGGCTTAAGCATTTTGGGTGGTTGTCAATGGATCCAATTGGGCTCGAGCTCAACAAGTTGTCAGGGCTAGTTTTCCTCAATAACGGATCAGAGACCTAAGCCCGGGACGTTGCAAATAGTATCAGAGCGGGTTCCCTCTGATAGTAGAAAGGGCTATCCGAAGGGACCTAAACCGGAAGCGTGCAGCCGTCACTGTCACTGTGAATAAGTGATGAGCCATGTCCCAATGAGAACGTTGCGAATATAAGTGGAGGGGGTTGTAACACCCATACCCCCAAATATAGTACCACATCTAAAACTCACGAAATGTGAGAATGCATTATAAGTGATGGGGATTACTACTTGACAGCTTGGGCTTAAGCATTTTGGGTGGTTGTCAAGATGTCCAATTAAGCCCGAGCTCAACAAGTTGTCAGGGGCAGTTTTCCTCGATAACGAACTAAGGACTTAAGCCCGCGACGTTACATATGGTATCAAAACGGGTTCCCTCTGATAGTGTAAAGTGCTACCCAAAGGGACCTAAGCCGGGATCGTGCAACCGCCACTGTCACTGGGAATAAGCGATGAGCCATATTACAATGAGGACGCTGCGAATATAAGCGGGGGAGGTTGTAATACCCCAACCTCAAAAATAGTGCCACATCTAAACTCATGAAATGTGGGTGTGATTTATAAGTGATGGAGACTACTACTTGACAACTTGAGCTTAAGCATTTTGGGGAGTTGCTAATGGATCCATCTAGGCCCGTACCCAACAAGTAGGCAGGGCCAGTTTTTCTCGATAATGGACCAGGAGCTTAAGCACGGGAAGTTACACCTCCTCCTTCATTTGCTGGTGTATTGATTCCTGGAACGACATAGGGACCCGACCTTGTTCTGACACCCAACTTCCAGTTGGTTGCATTTCATTAACACTTGATCATTTTTTGTGGAATCGAGTCCATTATATCGCTTCCAAGAATGCAATCACCCATCTGGAGACTTTAGCTTCATCTCATCAGAACCCACAGTTATTCCCACGTGGTGGTTGATATCGAGGGTGGAGTTGGAGAGAATGTACCATAGGATGGCGTAGAGGAACCCCTGCTCAAATCACACAAAAAATAGCAACAAATCTGATTTCCTCATTGGTTTCAACTCCATGCTCAAACATTTTGATTCCCTCAACATATACCAGTCTCACAACAATTCAAGTAGAGATTTCTTCCAAACATACAATCCGTAAATACAAATCAAACCTGAGTATAAGAATTTACAGGGTTGGGAGGTTCTCGTAAGCCACGAGATTTACGTCATGGTGATGGTCATCGCCACCTTGGGAGTGGTGGTGGTACCTCAGATCGGCCATAGACGACAATGCTGGGATGGTTGCTGAGATTAGGGGAGGAAACGAGTGAAAGGGGGGAGAGGACGGGTGTTGGACAGTTTGCCCCTCTTAACCTAATTATGGTTTAAAAAAATCATGGTTAAGTCCAACTTATTGACAACTAAAGTAACGAAGGAACACAATTGATAGAACGATAAGAAATCAAAGCTACAACTGATATTTCCTAAAAAATGAGACATATATTGCAATATCTATGAGAAGTACAACTGAAAAAAACCCTAAAATAAAACAAATCTTAAATACTTAACAACAATACTAACTTTCCTTAAAAAATTAATTTTAAAATCCCGTAAAATTCCCAACTCCCGGAATAAAACCCCCCCCCACCACTTTCTCCTCCTTTCCCTCGCAGCCTCTCCCTCCCCCCACAACCGACGCCTTCCAACCTTCCACCCTCTAAAAAAACAAAAGATCGCACCCCATCCCACACCCCAACATTGTCTGAAGCATTTCGTCGAACTCGTCGCCTTCATCACACGCACACACCAGGCAGCGCGGTATTTGCGTTTGATCGGAAGCATGAGGGAGATCCTGCACATCCAGGCGGGGCAGTGCGGGAACCAGATCGGGGGCAAGTTCTGGGAGGTGGTGTGCGAGGAGCACGGCATAGACGGGGTGGGGCACTACGTCGGAACCTCGCACCTGCAGCTGGAGAGGGTCAATGTCTACTACAACGAGGCTAGCGGAGGCAGGTACGTGCCCCGTGCCGTGCTCATCGATCTGGAGCCGGGCACCATGGACAGCCTACGCGCGGGGCCCTACGGGAAGATCTTCCGGCCGGACAACTTCGTGTTCGGGCAGAACGGCGCGGGCAACAACTGGGCCAAGGGCCACTACACCGAGGGCGCTGAGCTCATCGACTCCGTCCTCGACGTCGTCCGCAAGGAGGCCGAGAATTGCGACTGCCTCCAAGGTACCTATACATTATTTATTTATTTTTTATGTTCGGATGTTGGAGTATTCTGGTCGCACGATTTATTTTTAACAAACCTCACGAACCAAACATTTCAAATCCTCATAATTTGTTATCCTTTCGATTCGCCTTTTTAAGGTGTAATGATTTATATCCTATCCATTATTGAAAAAGCTCATTCAAAAAATTATTGTGTTCAAGTTCAAAGTTGAGGATGTGGATCGTCTCGTGTAGAGTGGATCACAAGAGATTCAACAGCAGAGCTCCAGACGGTTCACATGAATTCACATGGTACGGACCCACAGAAAAGCGTGAATTCATGCGAACCGCTCGACTCCGAACACTACTGTAGAATCTGTTGTGATCCACTTTGCAGCAGACGATCCACGCCATCAGTTTGAACTATTTCAGCTATGAAGCAGTATCCAAGACATTTATAACTTGTTCTCGCACTGTGCAAGTATTGCATGTTTAGGCTATTTTAACTTTTCTGCGACATGATTCGATCATTTTTCCCAGTATAGTTTCTGATGGATGCTTAGATTGCTTTTTCCTCCTATCTCAATGGCAGGAAGTCTCACTTGCGCGCTAGTTTTTTCCACTATTATAAGATCTTGACTTTAATATCATTTGAATGTCTTAGGACTAGATTTGCGTAGTTATCAAGAGAAAAATAATCTTGACAATGTATTGGTTTGAGACAAATTATACCTCTCAATAACCATTTAAGATATTTAAGTTCAAATTGTAGACTAGTATTCCCCCCTCACTCTTAGAGTTTACTCGCACTTTGTGGCAATTGGAACTATGTTTATGGTATTACAATCTAATAGCGGAAAAAATATCATATTTTGCAACAATTAGAAGAAAACAGCAACGAATAATCATTGTTATATGATTCGTTGCAAGGAATATAGCAACGAATGCCATTATTCATTGCGAATTTAAAGAAGCAACGAATAATATTCGTTGTTATATATTTAAGTACGGAAGATATGACAATGAATATTAAATTATTTGTTGTATTAGGTCAATTTTCTTGTAGTATCTCTCAACCCTAGTCCAACATCAATGGCTCCTTAAGATTCAGAATATCTGGAATCCAAGGAGTGGTCTAGTGATAGTGCAATCTGGCTACACCTTAAAAACCCGGATTCGAATCCTAAGGGGATGTTAGGACTCCCAGAATTATCGGACCTACTATTAAAAAAAGATTCAGACTATCTTCAAATATATCACATGTTTATATCTTTAATCTGATAGCAGTAAATTTTAATAGTCGCATAAACGAAAGCAATGTTGGGTTTTTACTCTGATCTGGAAATCAATTAAAAGTGGTTGCATGCAAATTAGTTTCAGTTTGCCACTTCATTGTCACGAGCCTGTCTGTTAATTTTTTTCAACTCCTGCAGCGAGTTAATGCTACTTCCTTCGTGATGAAGGAAAAATTCGTTCTCATTTCGCCCTAAGATCTGCAGTATCATCGATTGATCAAATAAAATATTATCTGATCTGAACAATTATGTTTCAAGTCTCTTTCTACCAAATTACCACTAAAGGATGGGAAAACAAAGCTACACCAATACAAACCAACACCACAACTTGTCACCATCTTCATGCCATCCTTGTTTGAGCAGCCTGGCTGCGAGATTGAACAGTCTAGTTACGGTTTGGTAACATATTCGATCTCGTTAATCGCGTGATCTGTGAACAATGTCTTAGTTGGACAGTTCTGTAGCCATCAAACAACTGGTATTTGGGTACCATTCACATGTGTATATAGTTAGAGAGTTGAATTATATATACACGGGTTAGATATTTATCTTGTAGTACAGTATACATCTGACATGCCAGCATGTATATATTTGTATCGGGTATTAGATGTGTCGGCACACTGCGACAGCATACACATGATAATGCTTCCAGCCTGGGGCAAGCAAGCCTCATATAATTGTGATACTTGATCATATATCCTTATCATTTATTTTCGGGTCTCCTAGTTTGGTCATAAACTTCCAGATCTAGATCTGCTTGTCTTGCAACTTTGCTCATGGGCCCTGCTGAGTCTGCTGTAAAATCATGGGATCACTTGAGTTGCTCGATCTTGATGGAGTATGGGCTCACAAGAACAGCGAATTCATGCGAACCGCTCGATCAAGATCGAACGGCTGCGGTGATCCATGATTTTACTGCTGACTCTGTTGTACTGAGGATCTGCTCTCATCCTCGAACGAGATGCAGGAAAATCTATCTGGGACTAAATAAATTTATTCTCAAACAAGATTATCCCACTGTGTTCCAACTTAAATACGGAACTATTTTCGTAAAATAGTGTTGCCACTGAATACAGATATGTCCGCTGATTTTGACATCCGTGAAAATATATGAAGATGTGGATAGCGCATTGATATCAATGTTATATGTAAATTTATTTTTGTATTTGGAGATTTTGTATTGTTGTATATATAATGATATTTTGTTCATTTTCTAATCATATATGGTATATATGTTTATTTTGATAATGTATCTGTGTTTCTTTCGTTTATAGGACACTAAATACATATAACTTTAAGGTTAGTTGCTTGTTATACATTCTCATATCCTTTCCAGTGTATATCTTTATCAGACGTTAAAGATAAGGTAGTATACACTATAACAAAATTGGTCGAATAAATTAATATTTGTTTTAATTGGATTTACAACGATGAATAGTATTATTGGGAAAGCCTTTATTGTTGTAATTCACAACAAGTATCATATTCAGTGTTATAGTGCTAGCAACTAATCATACAGCAATGGCTACTACTACAACGAAATTGATGAAGTGTACCAAATAACTCAATATTCATTGTCATATCATCCATAGTTAAATATATAATAACGATTGCAATGATTATTCTGTTCGTTATTATATTTCTAGCAACAAATCATATAGTAATGATTATCAGTTGACGTTTTTCTCTAATCATTGATGAATTTAGCAACAATTTATTCAAAATTTGACGAATAAGCCAACAGATAATTGTTGCTATATGTAACTTTAGTAACGAATATGACAATTGTTGTTAATTACAAGAGTAAAAGCTAATTTTAAAACAAATAATATTCGTTGATATACATTTAACATCGGAATATATGGCTAGGATATTCAAACTATCTGTTGCCTTAGGTCAAATTCCATATAGTGTAATTTTAGTTACAACAAACTTGACCTATGGCAACAAGAGAAGAAGAGCAAGATGCATGTGCACCTCGAGAAACATAAAAATATGAAAAATGAAGGAAGGAAAAATTTAAGAAGAGCAAGATTGCGGGGTTGATCATTCGGGTCTTTCAATTCATAGATGTTCATCTCGGACCTATGAATGGGGATATTTCCGATACTCACAAAGAAAAAAGGAAGTGACTTGGAGAAGTTACTTAGACAAAAAGAAACGAAGTGACTTAGACAAATCTTCTTTGTCGATAGCCTCGGATCAATCAATCGAATATTGATTAATACGTAATCGATCGAGCACTACTTGAAAACGGTTCTTCTGTTCAGAAACGAAATGTTCCAAATGTTCCTGGAAATTCTTGCTCCCATTGGACCATTTGTATCTATATGCATCCGGATCCCGATTCATGGATCTCTCGGTTCGAGAAATAAGAGGATCAAACCATTTCTTCTGACTCTTTTTCAAATTCGATAAATGTCGGTTGATCGTATATTTCCTTATAGTTATATGATTCTGAGTCTCATTTCCTATTCGATCCCTTGGAATTCCATATGAGAAGGATCGTAATGCCAGAGGAATCATTACCGCAAGACATAGAGGGGGAGGTCATAAGCGTCTATACCGTCAAATAGATTTTCGACGGAATGAAAAAGACATATCTGGTAGAATCGTAACCATAGAATACGACCCTAATCGAAAAGCATACATTTGTCTCATACACTATGGGGTTACAACAACGGATATTATTTGTTACTTTATTCCTTAATTTACAATGAGTGTTGTTTCCATTATCTCCCTAACCATGAATTGACTTTTTCACATAATAGTTAGACTTACATAAATATCAACAAAATGAACAGGGTAATGAATAAATCATCATTATATAAACATTTATTAATGAATATGACATTCGTTACTATTACTGGAACAAAATCTAATATTGGAAAAAAAATTGAGATATTGCATTTAACATTGGAAGGTATGACAATGAATATTTAAGTTGTGCATTGCCATAAGCCGATTTTGGTGTTGTAAAAAATAATATTTTGTTATAAATTAAAATTAAAAGATACGATAATGGATATTAAACCATTTACTATCGTAATTATTCATTGTCATATGTTATTATAGATTTGTATTGGTTACGGTCCGCTCCTCCATTAAAGTCGTACTAAAAAATATTTTTCCAAGAGAAAAGGGATCCTACTCCATGGAGTAGGTAACTTACCTACTCCATTTTCTTCTTTTTCAAAATTTTTTTATTTTTTTGAAAAATACTTCCATAAGTTTTCATAACAATATCCCTCTAATATGTCATTCAAATTTCGTCAGAAAATAAAGACTCCTACGGCCTCCATCCATACAATCATCTTTTTAACGGTCACAGATTTGCTGTATTTTTCATGTTCTAGATGGAAGCCGTAGGAGTCTCTGTTTCTGACGAAATTTGAATGATATATTAGAGGGATATAATTATGAAATTCCATGGAAGCATTTTTCAAAAAAAATTAAAAAAAATGAAAAAGAGAAAGTGGAGTAGGTAAGTTACCTACTCCATGAAGTAGGATCCCTTTCCTCATTTTC
Source organism: Ottelia alismoides (assembly GCA_037367405.1). Taxonomy (NCBI): domain Eukaryota; kingdom Viridiplantae; phylum Streptophyta; class Magnoliopsida; order Alismatales; family Hydrocharitaceae; genus Ottelia; species Ottelia alismoides. The sequence continues at coordinate 66,668 of JAZKJV010011685.1, forward strand.
TAAAGTGCAATGTAGAACAAAGAGAGCCTCCCCATACACGTTTTGTTTTTATGAACGAGCCCGAAATTATATGAAGTTTCCAAAATAAAAATCATATCAAACTTCTGCAAAATATCCTTGAAATATAGTTGCAGAAGGCTCTATATGTCGGTTTCGGTCACCATTTCGGTGTCCAACCAAAACAAAATTTCGGTCAAAATTCGATCGAAATTTCGATCATTTCGATCATTTTTTGTATCAGAATCCTCATATTTCGGTTATTTCGGCCATTTCGATCGAATTTCGATCAAATATCGATATCCTGAATTTCGATGAAATTTGAGTCCATGTAACTTGCGGGTGATTAAATGGAGGCAATTAACCTTGTAGGGGTGAAGGGATCCGGGATTGGAGGGAGGGTTTCGAGAAAACGTACTTTATACGATTATATTAAAAATTGCGCCAATGAACTCTCATAATATTGAGGGCGGATCCTTTGATGTAAAATCTCCTGCTGTGACGCAGGAAATCCGTCCGATCGGAAACGGACGTCTCTGATAGAAATTGATTATTGCCAACGTATTCGTGTATTGCAGCTACACAGATATAATTTCCGACGTTGATGATAGTGTGAGGATGATCACTGTGAATTTATAATATGATGCACATGTATGGTTGCAGGGTTCCAAGTATGCCACTCTCTGGGAGGAGGGACGGGGTCCGGCATGGGGACGCTGCTGATATCCAAGATAAGGGAGGAGTTTCCCGACCGCATGATGATGACGTTCTCCGTGTTCCCGTCGCCGAAGGTGTCCGACACCGTCGTGGAGCCCTACAACGCTACCCTCTCGGTGCACCAGCTGGTCGAGAATGCCGATGAGTGTATGGTCCTCGACAACGAGGCCCTCTACGACATCTGCTTCCGGACCCTCAAGCTCACCAACCCTAGCTGTAATTCATTCTCTTCCTTTATCATATTTGATTATATTCCATTCATACTTACATTTTGCAATTTTTTAATAGTAGATCCAGTAATTTGAGAGTCCATTCGTACCTTAGGGCTTGTTTGGTTGGTGGGTTGGGGTACACCGGTGTACCCCTCCTTCCAACCATTCCAATCCTCCGCACAATTTACTATTCACATGGATAACTCAACCCAACCCAATCCAACCTAGCAACCAAACATGCCCTTAGGGTTCGAACATGAATCATTTAAAGTCTAGGCACAGTACACACCAGATCACTCATTGAGTTCAAATTACATGGTGCGAATACTGCAATGGCTAACTTTATTTTAAAAAAGGGCCATCTATAATAACATGTTATTTAAAAGCAAAATCGCAATTATCCTCGAGCATGAAATTATACGATGAGAACACATCTAACTCCCTGCTCTCTTTCACAATTAGTTGGTTTATTAATGTCTCATGGTAATACCCAAAACTAGTATCGTTTTTCCTGATTGATTGTTGTGTTATAATTGTTATTATTTGGTAACATGTCATTTTAATAAAGGCGTATATGGTTTTTTATCTGTGTATCTTGTCTTTTTTCTTACAAAATATATACTGCAGAAATTACCCACCTTGTTATCAGGAACCATAACTAAGGATGAATGAGAGGGGGTCCTCTGTTGTAACTCTAGTTGCACCCGAGCTGATGTAATTTTATTTTTTCGATTTATATTCCTAAATCTAACCTTGTAGATTGAATCTTAAATTAATGTTCTACATATCCTTCAAATTTCCGCTTAAATCAGAGGTAATTTGCTATTTTATCTTAATATTTAAAGATTTGAGTCCCTTTTAAATGGAATTTAAGTTGCTTAAATATTATTCAGATCTTCAAAGATTAAGATGAAATAACAAATGATCTTCAATTTCAGCGAAATTTGGAGAATAAAAATGAGATTAGTAGTAACAACAGAGGATCCGCTCTGAAGGATGAATAACAAAAAAAGGAAGCTCAACAAATATTACAAAATGCATTACCTTGTTTAAATTTATCAATGCAGTAAACCTAAAACAGACATGCAAACTATATGGACGTCAATGAGATAAAACTCTATATTTTTTTGTTACTTTTGGTGGTGGCTTAGGAACATCAACTAGATACTGTAGGATATATAAAATGCAAACTAATATATATTTTGAGTATCACCTACGTCCGTAACCTCAATAATCTCATGCATTGCATGCACGTAAATTGATATCAGTCGGCGACCTGAACCACCTGATCTCCACCACCATGAGCGGGGTCACCTGCAGCCTCCGGTTTCCCGGTCAGCTCAACGCCGACCTCCGCAAGCTCGCCGTGAACCTCATCCCCTTCCCCCGCCTCCACTTCTTCATGGTGGGCTTCGCCCCCCTCACCTCTCGCGGCTCCCAGCAGTACCGGGCCCTCACCATCCCAGAGCTCTCTCAGCAGATGTGGGATGCCAAGAACATGATGTGTGCGGCCGACCCCCGGCATGGCCGCTACCTCACCGCCTCCGCGATGTTCCGCGGCAAGATGAGCACCAAGGAAGTGGACGAGCAGATGATTAATGTCCAGAACAAGAACTCATCCTACTTCGTCGAGTGGATCCCCAACAATGTGAAGTCGAGCGTCTGTGACATCCCCCCGACGGGGCTGTCGATGTCGAGCACGTTCGTCGGGAACTCCACGTCGATACAGGAGATGTTCAAGAGGGTGTCCGAGCAGTTCACGGTCATGTTCCGCCGCAAGGCCTTCCTTCATTGGTATGCGATTTCCTTCTTAATTATATAAAGTTCCTTCGTCTTTCATATACATCTTTAGGTATATTTTGTTGAAAAGTTACCTTCCATTCTTCTCCCTTGTGTTTTTTTTACTGCGGAAAATCTGTGAGCGGATCCTATGCAGTACTGCAGGGATTTGCAGTAAACCGCGAGAGGCCTGAGCGTCGCAGGAAATCTGAATTTTTGTGGAACTATTATCATGCAACGAACAGCTCTGTCCTTCTCAGCCGTTTACTGCAGATACCTTGAGTGGTGCAGAGGATCCACATTCGGAAACTCTTTCTTATTCCTTCTTTAAGATTACTTGTTTGAGGTGAAAGTGCCCTAAGTACGTGTGTGCATAGGAGAATTTTTTTTTAAATCACGCAATTTTTTCAATTTCTTTCCAATCAATTACCACAATCATTCACATGACAAATACTTCACTAGTTTTCCAATTACGCTGTTCACAAAAATTGCATTAATAAAAGAAATGACAGTCACTTTTTGTTTTTGAAAAAGGAATGTACTGTCTGTATTTGCACAAAAAAGTTATATGTAAAGATTTATCTGTAGGCTATTATTTTACTAGTGAAGATTAATTGCTGACATTACAGGTATACTGGTGAGGGTATGGATGAAATGGAGTTTACAGAGGCTGAGAGCAACATGAACGACCTCGTCTCCGAGTACCAGCAGTACCAGGATGCTGCGGTCGACGACGAGGAAGACTATGCGGCCGAGGAAGCCGATGGAGATGGCAACTGATCGTATCTTTATCTCAAGTCCTCCTTGAGAATCCTATCGTTCATTTCAATTTAATGGTATCTATCGTATTGATCGATTAATTAAAGTTAGATGGTTTTGAAGATCATATGATGCGATACGGCCCAAATAACGTGTGTTAATTTATATATGTATAACGTATTCAGGGTCACTGCGTTGTGTATTTTTGTAGTGTCTGCATGTATGTACTTGTGGAACGCGCATGTAAGCGTGAGAGTTTCTGTCGATTTTTAAATTTCATGTTTTCGTCGCCACTTCTCTCCTCTTTGTTTGGAAGATGAGGATTAAAATTTTGAGTTTCGTATATATATTGGATATTTGAATCTTAACTTTCTTTGCCCTGACTGATAGTAAATGGATAAGAAGCTGTTTATTGGTCAAATTTGCTATGCGTCAGATGAAAATATACCGATGGCATCCATCATATGGGAGCTTTATTTAATTTTGAGCATATATTGAACTCCGATGCTATAAAGAGCTGACATGATTCTTGTTAGAATATTGTGAGCCTTTGATTTATTGCCCATTGCATGTTTTAATCATGTAAATTCTTGGCATATTTATTTGTGTCGTGTGTTTTTCATGTAGGCTCTTCGTATATAAAGTTGATAACAATCAATTCTATTCTTTACATGGTTTTAGAACAATCATAATCCTAATTCCTACCAAATATCTCTCCATCACGTCTCCCCTCTTATCTATGGATGAGTATTGGGATGGGTCAGTCCATCCTGGTCCGAAGTCCTGCCCTCTTAACCCGGCTCCATCTAAGTTCAAAATTAAAATGGGTCAAAATATTAGCCCATATGTTTTTTTGAATTGGGCTTGGGTTGAGGTTGGTGATGCAATCCAAAACCCCCCAAAATTCTCATCTAAAATGTATGTTCCAAAGGGAAAAAATAAACATAACTACAAATAGTAAGCCCTGAACTTAAATAGGGATTATGAGGAAGGTTATATTGGTGGAATTCAGGATGGTGGTGCTTACGACGATGGCGTAATCGATGGACGACGTAGAAGGTGACGATGGGTGAAGGCACATGTGGCTTCTTGGGAGACCAGAAGGTGGGCTGGAGAAGAGAGGAGACAGTGGCGGAGAGAGGAATTTGGGTTGAGGGAAGAAGGATGGCTGGAGTTTCTGGAGAGATTCACTACAAGAAATTTGACCTAAGACAACAAATAATTTAATATTCATTGTCATATCTTCCGTAGTTAAATATATAACAATGAATATTATTCGTTGCTTACTTCTTTAAATTCACAATGAATAATGGTATTCGTTGTTATATTCCTCGCAACGAATCATATAACAACGATTATTCGTTGTTGTTTCCTTCTAATCGTTGCTAAATATGACAACGATTAACGTGAATTTTAACGAATAATTAAAAAAAATCATGGTTGTTATTTCATTAACGTCGGAAGATATAGCAATGAATATTCAAATTATTCGTTACCTTAGGTCCAATTTCCTGTAGCGAAAGAGAAAAGCTAGGATAGGAGAAAAGACGGTTGGAGATGGGAGAAGAGGAGAGGAGGAAAGAAGAGAAGGAGAGGGGGAATATGGGGAATGGGGAGAAAGTAAGGCATGCAGGATTTTCTATCTCAATTGCTACCCCCTCTTGGTGTCATATCCCCCTTTTATAACATAGAACGCCCACCTAAAAGACAAAAAAAGGGTGGTGCAAATAATGATAAAAAAGGTAAAAATTACCTAGGACCCTTAGAACTTCATACATTGTGAGAGAACCCTTGGGCTTATCTTTATTTCTTTATTGTGGTTGAAACTTGTGTTTGGGTTCCTTCAATTTGGGCCATACTACATCAATTCCCCCTGCTGCGAAGAATCTTGATCTGGCAAGACAACATTTTAACAATGTTACACAAGCTCTTCTATTATGGTTCATGGTTTCTATTGGCTATATGGTTTATCCGGGGGGAGGTCAAGCTTCAAGAAATAGTGAATGGTCTTATCAATATACAAATGTATAACTCCCCGGGAATTTCAATTACGCTTATATCCATCACTGTAGGAATTGGGTTCAAGCTTTTCCCAGTCCCTTTTCATCAATGGACTCCTGACGTATACGAAAGAGTGTGGTGCATTCGACAAATTCATCTACCTCTATATCTATTCACAATACTTTTTTTGGAGAATGTCAATAAATTCCAAAATCTGTTTCGTTGTCCAGTAGCTACAACTATTTTTTTATCGATATCGCAATAGCACTTTGGTTAGATATTGGGGCAACATTACCTATTGATAAATATTTGACTTTAGGTTTTTTTAAATTGATTCAATTAGAGCATCATATGGGTATCTAGGGAATAGTTCCTTTAAAGTGAATTTTCCCTAGATACATTCGATTTTTATTTTATTATGAATTAATTATGCAAATATATTATGTGGATCGTATTGAAAATCAAAAAATGATTTTTTTTCTTTTTTTCCCAAATCCTTAGACCTCGTAGCTCCGACCATAAACGATATACTCTAATTTCTTCGTGAAAGACCTTGAGTTCTCAGAGCGAGGTCTTCGACCTAAGAGATTTTTCGATTTGTCTTCGATTAGAGTTTCCGAGGGAACAGAATCATCAATCTACTAGGGGACTCTCGCTTGACTTTCCTGCTAGTATTAGTTAGCTAGTTCCCTAAAATCACTCTGGCTCGTACGTAGATAAGGTTTGAAATCTCAATTTCGATCTCGTTTCAGTGAACTCAATTACCGAATTTCGCCGAAATTTCGGGAAATTTCGATAATTTCGGTGGAAAAGTCGAAAAAGGCTCAAAAATCCATTTTTTCCTAATTTTATTGTAAATTTCGATATTTGAAGTTATTAGAACAACAAATAGCATACAAATACACTATTATTTCACACATATTGCTCATCTATACCCTTTATATAGATATATCGATCATATCGGTCATATTGTAACATTAATAGATATTGCAAATAGACTTAATATAAGTACTTCAAACAATGAAACAATAGATATACACCTATAGGCTTATAGCATACATATCAATCATCTTATCATCTATGACTATGATGGTATGTCACACACCATATCGAACATATCGTTGTTACTTGTTAATAGTTAACACATAATAACAAAGTAACAGTCTTACAAGTTACAACAAGTGAAAATTATTAAGAACATGCACATTAATGATCAATGCAATAAAAGATTAAAATATATTACCTGGTGATATGTTTGGTTCAGAACCAAGAGTTCCGCGGTAGATCTGAATGCCCCCCTTCCTTGTTGTCTCTCATAACGCATCGCAGATTCAATGAACTCGTAGTAGTTCTCCCACGTCATGTACGAGTACATGGCCTTGTAATCCATCACATACTTCCTGTATTAGTGGTCATCGATGCCTATGAGTATCTCGAGACGAGGATAAGAAACACTAGATCCAGTATCACGAGTGGCACGACGAGGCTACGAACTAGTGGCATGAGATCCTTGGGATGATGACAACAGAGTAGGAGAAGATCTCTGCGGAGGAGGAGGAGGAACTGGCGTGTACTCAGGGAAGAAACTGTAACTGTCACCCCCAAAGAAGCTGCCCTGGCTCTGCTCAGGTTAGCTACCGTGGTAGTTGTCTCCGTTGTAGCTATTGTATCCCCCATACCCACTATAACCATATGAATATGATGGAGGTGCATACTGAGGAGGAGGAGAAGAACCTGGAGGAGGAGCATGAAAGTATTGAGGGAAGATGCCAAATGATCTCTCATTGTGCGACGATCCATATCCGCCTAAAGGACTTGGTGTTCCTCCACGATATGTGCTGTCAATGTCCATGCAGCTCAAAGAACCTACAGATGATACCGAATCATATATGTTGCTATCGGTTGGACGATGGCCTCGACCGTACTCGTAATCCATAGGTCATGGACTCGGACTTGAAACAAATTGTCCATATGTGTTCCTCTGTCGCGCCATATATTCACGTCTTGCATGTAGCTCTTCCTCAAATATGGTATCTTGTGGTCTACGACAACCCCCTCCTGACCCACCTGAGTTTGTTTCCCCACCATCACCAGGTCCACCACGACCAACATCATCATCATCATCATCATATCCACTGTCATCCTTTGACTTCGATTTGGATTTGGAGCTATTGGAGAGAATTTCATCAATAGCCGCATAAATCTTGCCCTCCAACCCTCCGACAGGGTCTATAATCCGCCCGGATCTTTCCAAATAGTCACCTACGTCTGCTCCCATTTGCTGGCTTATATTCTCATTTGGTCTTCCACCTGGTTGATCGAGAACGGGGACACCATTGGAATCCATCCACCTCCAGAGAATGTCTTCATCAGCATTGTCATCGTGCATCTTGAAAATGTATGCAAGATCAATAGGGTCTGTGTAGTCCTATTTGCCTAGTCCCTTCCTTGCATGTTTCAACTTCAGCCTCAAGTTTTAATGCATTTAGACAAGGTCATTGAGCTTCTTTTCTCCCAACCGTTTTCGTCTCTTGGAATGGATCAAATTGAACGTGCTCCAGTTCCTCTCACAACCACCAGCAGATGCGATTTGAGACAACACTTTCACTGCCACATTTCAAAGGTTGGGAGTTTCCATCCCGTATAAATGAGGTGGTGGTATCAGAGAGGTCAGTCGAAGGTGTGGAAAAGAGAAGTCCGGACGCAACTTATCAAGGAAAGTGACTGGGATCGGAAAAGAATGGATAGTCCACGTGAGGATGACTCCCATACCTTGCTCAGTGGTCAGGATCGTACCTAGAATTGAGAATATCAAGCAAATTGCCAGTATTTATGCCTCGGCCCAGACACTTAGATAGGCTATTGGCTTCCATTTTCTATAGGCGTAGGCACCCCTTTTATATAGTCTAAATAATTCAAGCAGCTTGGAACCCAACATCACTATAAGCTCGCAGTCTTCGTCAGTCAGGGGACGGCAAAGATAGAGCCGATCACTGAAATATTGCCCAAATAAGAAAAGCGCCCAAGGGATTTTCTTTTCCCAGATGAGCAGCTAGTTCAGGGGAGCAAGAAAGAGGGGACCCGTCTTGACGAGACGTTAGATATATAGTAGCGGGGCCGACCATACGTCATTTGATAGGCCCGGTTCAGAGGGAGAGGCAGAGTACTTTCCAGCTAGGAGGGAGGTTTCCCATTTCAAAAGCTATAGCAGTGAGAAAGGCAGGTGCAAAAGAAGAAGCAGCAGACAGATGCGTCTAAGTCCCTACCAGGAAGAGTATTGCCCCTTCCATTTACCACAGTAATCCGACCAAAGGAACTCAAGGCATCCCAGAAATACTTAACCTGCACACATAGGTTTAAGTCGTAATATGTTGCTTGAAGCCTCAAATCCATCTTAAAGATTTTTTTGTGACTCCCAATTTAGATAGAAATTGAGGATTGCCTAGTTCATACACAAGATCTGTAACTTCTCGTCCTTGACGAGCTTCTCCACCACAATTTGTACGGCTGCTAGAAGATCATCATTTATACCAAGTCCATTCTTGTACTGGTACTTAGGATTGAAGTAATAAGCTGGACACAAAGTCACGAACAAGCTTAATACTCATATTCTAAAGTTCTATAAAAATTTAAAAAATGAAAAATAAATTAGATTTTTACATAATACATACCGGCTTTGTGAAGAGGATGTGAGAGCATCTTGGACCATCGCTCGTCTATGATGTCCAACCATGCTTTGGATCCCTTTCCAACCGCTTCTCTGACCTTTTCTCTCATGCAGCGCATTGCCTCGTAGATGACTCCCATGGTGGACTTCTTATCGCCATCCACGATCCGCAATGCTGAAACAACTGGATCCATAATCCTTGTGACCCGAGTCACATCATCCCAAAAGGAGATATTATTGATCAATATCTCCACCTTTCGTCCGAGCTTCAAGTATCTCAAACCATTCACCTTGGCTATACATGGTTTTCAAACCTATATTCTATTGTTTGAGGCTTTGCAATACTATAAAAGTGGTTGCAAAGCGTGTGATGCCAGACCTCACCAGCTCACCATTGCACATCCGCCTCATCAGTGCCAGCACTTTACCGTGGTTGTAAATGAATGTGGTGATCATTCGTGCTTTCTCCACCACCCTTTGGACGAGCTTCCTCTTGCTGAAACCCTTTAGGATCAAATCAATACAATGCGCAGCACACGATGTTCAAAAAATTCCGTGGCTGTTGGACTTCATTATTATTTCACCCGCCTTCTTGATGTTGATGCGGTTCTCTGTCACAATCTGGACAATGTGATCTTTCCCAACCTCTTTTATAACGTCCTTCATCAACCTCAGCAGGTACTTATGGTCCTTCACATGCTCAGATGCATCAACAAATTTCAAAAAGATCGTCTTCCCATCGCAGTAAACAAGGAAGTTGATGATCTACTTCCTTGTAGCTCGTCCACCCATCGCACATCAATGTCACCCTGTACTCCGGCGATCTCCTCCTCAACTCGGTGATGTACTCATTCATCTCCTCCTTCTCCATCCCTAGATATTTGTTCATGATCTCATAGGATGTAGGAGCCTTCACTCCCATTCTTGCTGCAGCGATCTCATCAATGGCATGCTGCAGAAATGGCCCGCCTACAATGTTGGTAGGAATGCCCTCCCCAAAGAAGAGCTTGCCGATGACCTTTCCCACCCTTTCTCATGCATTAGTGAACATTCCCTTCACCATTTCTACCTCGGATCCTTGCTTGTTCTTGTATTGCATGGATTCGCTCGTCGTCAAGAACGACTCAATTCCTTTCCCCTTGTGTTTCTTGGTGGGTGGTGGTACTGGTGCGCCTCCAGAACCACTCCCACTCCCACCTGCACCATAGAAGTCGCCCCGTGCACCATCGAGTTCTCTCTGCTCGAACTCGCTCCTCAATGATTCTTTTGTAGCCTTCTGTATGTCCTCCTCTCAGTTGTACTTTGAATGTCAGCGAGGTACACAAAGTCATCGTCGTCTGAATCTGAAAGGACGTTGAATTCTTTCTTAAACATGAACTCCTTCATTTGTTCTTCCCTTCTTACCCTCTATGTATCCCTTTCCTTCTTCCCATCAAAGCTGGCCTTCACCTTGTCCCTTACATCTTTGGAATAACGCATGCACTTGGCAATATTATTGTTATTGCCAACAAGATGTTGCTTCATCCTCGTGATCCCGCCTCCTCCCAACTTCTTTCCACAAAAGTTGCATTGTACCTTTGCCTTATTTCCATCAGGAGCGGAGGCATACCTCCAACCAATGTCCCCACTGAAATCATTCCTATGATAATCAGAACTGCAAGATCCAGATCCAGAATCAGAATGTGCCATGACGATAATCGTCGAAATATGCGAGGACATTCAAGAACAATCATTAAGTAGGCATACGATGCGACTGATTATGAATATGCTAATTAATTTATGTTTTAATTTTCAGAATTATTTTATTTTTAATTTTTCTAATACGTAATATTCTGATTTTCAGAAAAACCACCTTAGATCTATACGTTAGGGTCTTATATCTAGCAATTAGGGGATCATTTTCAAGAAAGACTACCTAAGTGACACAAAATATGTACACAAATCAAAAGATTTAATATATGATTTTCGGATTTTCTCAATTTTTAAATTTCATTAACCAAAAAAAATACAGAACATGATTTCTACTTCCATAACTTAATATCCGAATTTATAACTGGAGAACTTATTTCCACATTAAACCTCAAAAGCCCCAATTTCCTCTTCCATAGATCTAACAAAATATTCTCAAACTATATTTTAGTTCATGTTAAACTTAAGATCCGAGATAATATGTTCATAGCTACCACTATTGTTCAATTAAAATACAAAACCCCTAATTTTCGTCTCCAAATTTAAACCTATATATTGGAAATCTCTCCAAGTAAACACCATACCAAGCTATATCAACATCCTAAGAGTGAAACCCCTAAAAAAATTTATGAACTTGATGAAGATTGAGCCTAATTTGGCTTACCTTGAAGGAAGAAGAGATTGGAGGAAGTTGGAGCTGCCTCTGCTGGAACTCAGTCGAAATGTGAGGATTTCGACTGAAATTTCGACTGAAATTTCTTGATTTTAGCCTCTTTCATGATCCTTTCTAAAAGATCCTTCACCCAGAAGAAAGTAGCTTCAAGTAGGTGCAAGATATATAGTTGGCGGATGGCTGATTTTCAGCACCATAGACACTCCATCTGCTGAGCTACTTTTTCTTTCACTAACCGCCCCTATAATGACGTCCTCTTGCATTCTGCTTGAAACATTTGAATAATAATGACGCCGGTTTCGGGCTTTAGGAAACTGAGCCCCTATCCGTATCTCCAATTAATCAGCATCTCGGTGGATATTTTAATGGAAGATTCCCTCTGTCGGCCGATATCTTGAAATGAGACAAAATCTCGCCGATAGCTCGCGAGATTTCGATTGAAACCGGGGATATCGATATATATACCAGTTTCGATAAACCAGACCCGTCGAAACTAATATTTCGACAAAATTTCGTCGAATATCGTGAAATTTAGTTCCATATATGTAGATACTAGATAGGTGTGTGGGCACTACTACTGGTGGCTGACTCACGATCCAATTCAAGCATAAATAATTGATGACCACTTGTTTACTCGCCGCCACCTCAACCAAGAAAGCCATTGCAGTGATTTCTGGACAGCCCTATCTATTCTCAAGATCAGGGCAGAATGGTCTTGAGAAGTCCGATCCATTAGGTTGAGGACAAGTAGATTGGATCAAGCGAGCGGGGATCCCATGCGTTGCTTTACACATGCATTTTCAAATGCGTGGCTTACTCTTTTAACTCGTGCTCCTCAATCCATGAACAATCCTTCAAACGATGCCCTATCCATCATGCCAAGAAGCATCGGGTCACCCTGTGACGTGTTGTTAATTCATAGATATCAAGGAGGAGTTATTATTGATGTCGTTGTTGGTGGTGAGGATTCCACCTGTGAAATATCCAATATACGTGAATCTTTGTCAACATATGGGTATAAATCTAGCTAGTTAAATGTAAATGAAGTTTCGAATTCTAGCGATAGATCATGACATAGGCAAACACACTTTTTGAGCTTAATTTGTAGTGGGATATCTTGGGGAAAATGTTTTTTTTTTGAAAATTGGTCATAACCAAATCCCTTTCTTCAAACTTACCACTCTCCTAGGGTTCGATATTTGATGGATGCATTCATGATTTTGGAGTAAAGTTCTTAGTGGAATAAGTAGTGGATGTGGTTAGTCATTTCATTCGCAACTGTACCAGCTCATCAAGGCCGAGTCAAGGGAACTCGATCAAGGATACGAGGAACGAGGAAATCGTAAACACACTTGAAAGGAGACTTTCCTGTAGAACAACAAGAGGAGCTATTATATGCAAACTCAATATGAGAGAGAACCATTATGAACCAAGTCCCATTGAGTGTGTTGCTCTCCTGCGAGGCAATGCAACAAGCTTCCCGGATTTGTTTACTACTTCTGTTTGGCCACCGGTTGGGGGTGATATGTGGTATTGTATTGAAGATGTGTGCCCAACTTGGACCATAATGTCCTCCAAAAATGTCTCAAAACATAGTATCCCTATCCGATGTAAATGAGTGTGGAATGCCACGTAGATGGACAACTTTCTTAAAGAAAAGATCTACTACACAACAAGCATCAGATGACTTTCTACATAGGATGAAATATGCAATTTTGGAAACACGATCAACCACAACAAACATAAAAGCATCCTTCCTAATAGTTTGGGGATGCCCGACTACAAAATCCATCGTGATATCTCCCCAAGGACGAGTGGGGATGGTCAAAGGGGTATATATACCTGAATTCTCTTTTCCTTTGAAATGTTGCCATGTTTGATAGTGTTGGATAACCTGGATCACATCTTTTTTTATCTTGGGTCAGTAAAACCTCTCTTGGAGGAAGTCCAAGGTTTTGTCAACCACAAAATGCCCACCTAGACCTCCTCCATGTAGTTCTAGAACTAGGTTTTCTTACATAAAGGTGGTCAAGATGCATAGTTACAATCCTCAAAAAAGATATACATCTTGGAGAAGATATGAGTATATTAGATTATTTAAACAGACATGGTACAATTTAATAAACTTGACTGTCCTAATATATATATTCTTGATGCGCTTAAACCCTATTGTCTCTTTTGTAACTATTGTTGGTAGATGGGCTCAACGACTCAAGGCATCAATCACTCAATTTAGGGTGTTGACCTCGTGTTTCAAGTGAAATGTGTATTCTTGTAAGAAACATTACTATTTTGCATGTCTCTTATTGAAGGTCTTTTGTAGTTGCAGATAGCGTAGGGCTTCATGATCAAACTTGAGTATAAAATCATGTTGGATGAGGTAAGGGTGTTAATGCTTGAGAAATTGGAAATCCACATCATTTGTTGAGTAACATCAGGGTTCATCATTCAACTTTTCTCTGAACTAAGCAATTGATCGTCCCTCTTGATCGAGGATGGTGTCAATACCAATGTGGGAAGCATCGCAATCATCCTCGAGTAATTTTTTGAAAATCTAAATATGTACATTGACATATTTTAAGTGTTCCTTGAGTTTCTGAAAATAATCGGGTCCATGTAAATTTGTTACTACATGAGAAATCAGAAATGATGGCAGTCTAGCTCCTAAAGTTCTTCACAAAACAACGTTAAAAAGATGGTAAACCTAAAAACTATGAAACTCTATGAGTATCCTTGAGGTAGGTCAACTCCAACTTGCTTCATCCTGAATTGGGCCAACTTTAATGCCCCTAACCGAGATATTGTAACCTAAAAAGTTTATGGAGTCTACGAGGAATTCACATGAGCTGGAGTTTCCATAAAATGATGAGCACATGTCCCAAATGACTCAGATCTTCACTCTATCCAGCACTTTAGATCGAGATGTCATCACAGTAGATGACCACAAACTTCCCAAAAAATGGTTCATTACACGCATAATGGTACTGGGTGCATTGGTCAAGCCAAAAGGCATCACTAACCATTCTTACAAGCCCTCACAAGTCTTGAACGTGATCTTCTGTTCATCATCGAGTCTAATTCTTATTTAGTGGTAACCACTTGGTACATCCATTTGGGAGAAAATGCATGTCGTGGTTAACATATCTAATATATCATCAAGTCAAGGAATCAGAAATCAATATCTAACAATGATTTTGTTGATATCTCAACTATCCACACACATTGTCCAGGTCCCATCTTTATTAGGTGTCAAGAGGATGGGGAGAACAATATGTCTCGTACTCACACGCATATGTCCTTTAATTAGGAGCTCTACAACCTGATGCCGCATCCATTATGTTGATCTGGGGTCATCCAATAATGGGGTATATTAGGAAGGTTAGCCCTAGGGACCAAGTCAATATGGTGTTGCATGTCCCTTAGAGGTGGTAATCCTTCGGGCAAGTTGTCTAACATTATATCCACATATTTGGCTAGAATCGAGGAAAATTAAAGGTCTATCTTAGCGATGTCTACTATTTTGTTTCCAATCTCCGTGCCAATAAGAGCAAAAAAGACTTAGTAACTCATGGAGCTAGTGTTAGAAGGGAGGTCCTTCGAGAACCACAAGTGATTTACGCGTTGGGTTAGGTATCCTAATAACCGTAGGGTGTTGGTGAGCAATTTGCAATCATGTGGGGGATGATGTATATCCATTTCATCACATTTATTCTATCATTTTAGCCTTAAAAACCTAGTAAATATATGTAAATACCTCTAATTTGCACAAATTTAAAATCATTCATTGTTGTGTAAATTGTGTATAAAAGAATAAAAAGAATAAAGAAAAGAATAAAAAGAATAAATAGAAAAGAATAAAGAAAAGAAAAGAATAAAAAGAAAAGAATAAAAAAATTATAGAATAAAGAAAAGAATAAAAAGAATAAAATATCAAAGATATTTTGACCCTAAATCCTAAGACTTAGGCATCTTGATGACTAGGTCGACAAAGAATAAAGTAGGGGGAGATAAGGGCCAAAATACAATTAAAAGTTATACTCAGAATAAATTTCCAAAATTTAAACTTTCCAGACCTATATTTACCTAATAAAGACTCAAAATATATCAAAATCACCTTTAATTTTATATAACTTTAATAAGCTATTTAGTGAAGGTGGTTTCACATTTTTTGGAGTTAAGGTGTGAAAGTTGAGTTTCAGACCTCCATTGTATAGTTTAACTGATTAAAATAATCATTTTATTTATTACTTATTATTTGTATAATTTTATATTGTTATAATCTTGTAAATATTATTTATAATATATGTATGTATTAAAACTAAAAAAACATAAAGAAAACTCTAAAATAAAATATGTATATAGAATACATAGATGAAATACATATAACTAAATCTATATAAATAGATTTATTTATTATTCATTATATCAAAAAATATAAATAAAATATATTTACGTATCTAAAAATAAGTTACAATTATATAAAATAATAAAATCGAAATTACAAAATAAAAATAAAAGACACAAAACATAGATGCATATACATATAATTAAGCCCTAAAAAGAAACTTGTAATTATATACATCTAAAAAATAAATAAAACTCATAATAAGTACTTTCAAAATAATAAATATTTTTTATTTTATAACCTAAAATTAATAAAATCATTTAGTAATTGTTTTCAATTTTTAAAATCATTTCCAGGACTATTTTTCCCGATTGGTCCACGTGGACCAACCTGGTTGGGGCACCTGTTCACTTCGGTCAACTATCTGCCCCTCGTCCTGTAGCTATCAGAAATGTGTTTGACCGCACCTTCCCGATTCACATCTTTTGTTCCTCGTTCAATGGTGATACACGCCCAAATGAATCCTTGGGCTTTGGATTGTTTCAGCACCTGCATCCCTCACCCTTGGACCCCTCGCCACCGTCCGCATAAATCCCACCTCCGTCCAAACTTCGCATGTTGATCCCTCTTCTACCTTCAAACCCTTAGGCTCTGTTTGGTTGCAGGGTTGGGTTGGCCCAACCCGGGGTACCCCTCCTTCAAACCCTCCCAATCCTCCTCACAGTATACTATTCACAGGGGTACCCCGACCCAACCCAACCCTGCTCAACCCTGCAACCAAACAGAGCCTAAGCGTTGAGTGTCCTTCCTGTTGACAGTAGGAAGAAACTCCACACTTTCAACAAGGTGTTTTAGTATCAAAACGAGGTTGATCCAACTCTGTCGCCTCCTCCGCCTGAAGCTCCGCTCCCGATCGGTGTGGGTTAGGTGAAGCTCCTTGTTCTTAATGTCTTTTCATTCTTAGCAATAACATTAGTTTAACCCTGTAGTTTGTTTCTTTTGATTCCGTTGCTTTTATCACAAAACCCAAGGACGGATGGAGGGGGGGGGCAAGGAGGGGCAAGTGCCCCCCTCAATTTTTCCAAAAATTTCCTATACATAGCATCTCTCATGCCGCCTCTCTCATTCCTCTCTATCGCACTCTCTCTCCCTTTTTCCCCTCTCTCTCCGTACTCTCTCTCCCTATTTCCCCTCTCTCTCGCGCACTCTCTCTCTCCCTATTTCCCCTCTCTCTCGCGCACTCTCTCTCCCTATTTCCCCCCTCTCCCGTACCCTCTCTCTCTCTCCCTCTTTTCCCCCCTCTCTCTCTCTCGCACTCTTTCTCCCTATTTTCCCCCTCTCTCTCCCGTACCCTCTCTCTCCCTCTTCCCCCCCTCTCTGTCGCACTCTCTCTCCCGTACCCCCTCTCTCTCTCCCTCTTCCCCCCTCTATCGCACCCGCCCTCTCCCTCTTTTCCTCTCTTTCTATCGCACTCCCTCTTCCCCCTCCCTCCCGTACGCTCTCCCTCTTTCCTCCCCCTATCGCACCCGCTCTCTCCCTCTTTTTCCCTCTCTATCGCGCGCTCTCTCACCCTCTCTCCCGTACCCCCTTCTCTCCCCCTTTTTATCCCTCTGTCACCGTCTCACGCTTCTTTGTCCCTCTCTCGTCCTGCACTCTCTATCTCCGGTACTTTTTCTCTCTCAACTGCTCTCCTTCTCTAGATATTCTCTTTTATCATTATCTGATATCTCTCTTGTTTTATTGCTCCTCAGACGCCATCAAATTAGACGAAATTCGACGGCATCAAGATTCAAAGTTGAAGAAAGAAAGGTATATTTTATGTTATATAAATATTTATTAACAATGTTCATTTATTTTCTTATTTTTTTGTTTTTTTACTATTATGAAAAGTTTAATTTGATAGGAACCTTTTATATAAGAAATTTTAGTGAATAATGTTACCGTATAAGTTTATGCATCTAGATTCTTTTTTAAAGATATTAGACAATTATATGTTCTTATTCAATTTTTTCATAAAAATGTTAATAGGAAAAAGTAAAAATTGTTTGGTATATTAAATAATTATTTTATAATTTGATGATTATTCGCATGCAAATAATAAGTAAATTTACATGTTAGTCGAGTTATTGACACAATTTACTTTTTACATATAGAATGGAAAAATATTTCAAACGAGTGGGAGGTCCAGATTCATCCATTTCCCAAAGTAGTAAAGATAATGAAGTTGAATCAAGTAACAAGCGTGTATGTTTGGAAGCTACTACAGATCTTGTGGCAGATCCTGGATTGAGACCAAAGATATCTTCTTATGATCCTAATGATCGAGATCGTATTAGGAGAGCTTATATTCAAAAAGGTCCATGTCAACCTCAAAGTCATAATTTTCCGCAAAGAATGATTGGAAATAAATTAAGGCGATTTAACCCAGCTTGGTTTAGTGAGTACAAAACATGGCTAGAGTACAGCATATCAGAAGATGCCGCATATTGTCTTTATTGTTATTTATTCAGATCAGAAAATGATATTCTAAGTGGAGGAGAAACTTTTGTCACAAAAGGCTTTAAAAATTGGAAGAAGAAGGAGAAATTTGATGAACATGTTGGTGGTCCAAACAGTGCTCACAATAAGTTGAAACAAAATTACATTGCTTTGATGAATCAGAATCAAAGTATACATACTTTATTAGACAAACAGACTATGCAGATGAAGAATGATTACCGAATTCGTCTGAATGCAACAATAGACTGTGTTAGATTTCTTTCAAGACAAGGTTTGGCTTTCAGAGGAAATGATGAATCAAATATCTCAAATAATCAAGGTAATTTCCTTGAATTGTTGAAATTTCTTGCAGCTCATAATAAGGAGATTGGAGATATTTTATTGGAAAATGCTCCAGAGAATCTAAAATTAATTGCACCAGAAATCCAAAAGGATATTGTATATGCGGCTGCAACATTAACAACTAAAAACATCATTATGGAACTTGGGAATGAAGTGTTTTCAATTTTAGTTGATGAATCTAGAGATATATCAGTTAAAGAACAAATGATTGTTGCTCTACGCTACGTGAACAAGAATGGGTGTGTTGTCGAGAGATTCCTATCTATAATTCATGTTCCTGATACTACAGCTTACTCATTAAAAGGCTCACTTGAAGCTTTATTTTCATCACATGGCTTAAGCTTTGCAAAATTACGTGGGCAAGGTTATGATGGTGCAAGCAATATGAGGGGAGAATTTCATGGACTTCAAGCATTGATTCAAAAAGAAAACAGCTCAGCATATTTTGTGCATTGCTTTGCACATCAGCTACAATTAGCTTTAGTAGCAGTTGCTAAAAATAATGTTCAAGTCGCATTGTTATTTAATACTATTCTGCGTCTGTTGAATACTGTTGGAGCTTCCTGTAAACGCCGTGATCAGTTAAGAGAAAATCATGCTCTTCAGATTGTTAAAGCTATTGAAATTGGTGAACTTTCAACTGGTAAAGGTTTAAATCAACAAACAAGTATGTCACGGCCTGGTGATACTCGATGGGGATCACATTATAATTCTCTAATTAGCATCACTTTGATGTTTGCATCAATAGTAGATACTCTTGATATTATTGTGCAAGATGGTTCGAATTGTGAACAAAGAGCTGAAGCATCTTCTTTGTTAGATTCCATACAATCATTTGATTTTATATTCAGTTGTCATCTTATGAAGCTTGTCTTGGGTATTACATCTGAATTATCACAGTCACTACAACGAAAAGAGCATGATATTATAAATGCCATGACTTTGGTCAAGATTTCTACACAGAGATTGCAACTTTTAAGAGATAGTGGATGGGACTCGTTACTCGCAAATGTAATTTCTTTTTGCATAAAGCAAAATATTGATGTTCCTGAGATGGACAAACCATGGATGGCTCATGGAAGGCCTCGACGCAGAACTCATACTATGACTAATTTGCACTATTATAAGGTTGAGATATTCTATATGGTCATCGACTCACAACTTAAAGAACTGAATTGTCGTTTTACAGAAAGGACAACTGATTTGCTTTTATGTGTAGCATGTCTTAATCCATCACAATCATTTTCCTCCTTCAATAAAGAGAGGTTAGTTCAGATGGCCTCATTTTATAAAGATGATTTTTCAGATGTTGATATGGTGAAATTAGATATTCAACTTGAAACATATTTTTTGGATGTGACTTCTGATGAAGAATTTTCCAAGCTGAAAGGAATCGTAGATCTTGCACAACTATTGGTTCATAAGAAAAAGGACATGATATATCCTTTGGTTTATAAGCTTATTAAATTGGCACTTGTTCTACCAGTCGCAACTGCTACAGTTGAAAGAGCATTTTCTGCAATGAAATACATCAAAAATCGCCTTCGGAACAAGATGGGGGATCAATGGCTTAATGATAGCTTGGTTACTTATATTGAAAAAGATATGTTCACAAATGTCAGCAATGAAGAAATTATTCAACTATTTCAAAATATGAAATCTCGTCGAGGACAACTCTAACAAGGTAATTTTAGAAAGAGCATTTTTTTGTAGATTTTATATATGTTAGTTAATTTTGTTACATCAGTTGTTAGTTAATTTTATTACATTGATAAATGAAATGTTATATTTAATTTGTGCCCCCCCTTAATTATCATCCTGGCTCCGTCCCTGACAAAACCCAAATCCATCGCCCACCGGAGCTTTGGCTCCACCCTCTATTTTTGACTATTCCACTCAACCTTCGCTTCGCCCAATGCCTTCACCATATCCCCCTTCATCGGTTGATCACCCCAGGCATCCACATTCATCTGGAACTCGCACAATTCCATAGATCTGACCTCCTTTCTCTGCTGCTCATCGAAGGTCTTCGCGTCGCCGCATCATGTGTCCATTCCACCCCTAGGAGCTCCCCATAACTCCGTGCTTTTGGCATAACCATTCCCCTGCAGGAAATGAAGAAAAACTCCACCTTTGCATGGTTTTTGAGGCACGGGATGGAGCCCAAGGTGTCGTGCATTGCTGATGAGCGCTCCCGCACCCTTAGTTAATTCGGTCAAGTTAATGGTCCAAATTAATTTTAAGTGTTCGTTGCAGTCGGATGCGGGAGGTTGATCAAAAACCACTTAAGTCAGATGTTGGTCAATTTTAAGCGGTGATATTTTTTTACTTGGTGAAGTCCAAGGTCGATCTCAGGGAGGCAACTGTCTCCTTAGGTTGATTACAACAATTTACAAGTGTTTGATATTCGGGGAACAATTTTTTTGGTATTTTTTAATTCCTATGCAGACATATGCAGACAATTCTTAGCCAATTTAAAGTCAAATTTAATTGATGTGTCAAACGAAGTCCAAAAATAATGAAAATTGGCCAGAAGATTATTTATGATGAAAATGACCTACACTAATTTTTTTGGAATTTTTCGACTCAAAATAAATTTTCTGTGAATTAACAAACAGACAGAGTGATTTTCAGTGTTTAATTTTTAATAAATATCAAACCACAATTTCTCCAAGAACTAAAATTATCCTAGGAAGGTCTAATGATCAGGGACCTAGGAAAATTGACAGAACTTAAATTTATTGTGAAATGAATTAATTAAAATTAATTAAAGAAAATCACTAAACTATTTATTGAGGCCTCGTTATGCGTGCAAATGATATGAAATTTTTATGGAGTGTTGAAAATAATGTCCTTAAGCTACTGTGAATTTTTGGTGATTTTTGAAGGCACTGATATTTAATTAAAAATCAAAAGGCATCACTGGGCAAAATATGACACAAATGAACCAATTAATTCATTGATAATTCAATTAAACCAACAAAAATCAGACACGTGTACAAACTGATAGAGGACAAAATTCTCAACAACTTGCAATTTTTAGAATTTCAAAATGATGAAAAATGCATGCTATGGACACGTGCAAACACAAGGGTGTAAATGCAATACTGGAAATTAAAAATTCAATAAGTAAATATGCTGACAGGGACTAAAATGCAATTACCTATAATATGCAGGACTTCTATGCAATTTTTCCACGAAGCACGTGCTCCTCACGTGTTGTCTGCTTCACAGGGGACTTTTTGCAATTTGTGAAAGCTCCAGGGGTGTCGGTGCAAATAACCCAGGCAGCACGTGCTCCTCACGTGGGGCGGCCTAGGTTCGGAGGGCGTCGGAGGCTCGGAGTGAGGTTCGGGTCTTCTGGAGGCTCGGGCTAGCCTCGGAGCAGCTTCGGGTTACCCGAGCCTAGGCTTGGGAGGCCGAGGCTCGGATAAGACGACGTGGCGGCTTGAAGGCCCTTGGATCAAGATGAATCCAAGGGGTGTCGGTGAAGACGCGTGGCAGCGGGAGGATCGTCCGATCTGAGGTGTGATCGACGGTCGAGGACGAGGGCGGCGAAGGGACGCGTGGCGAGGCGAGGACCGTTTGATCAGATCATCGAACGGCGACTGCTTCTTCTCCTTCAACGGGCCTCCGCCGCCTGCGGAGGAGATGGCTGCGCTCCGGTGAAGGCTGCTGAGCTCCGCCTCGGCTGCCAAGCTCAAGTGATGAGCTCCGTCAGCTCCCACCGAGCTCGGAAGACTCGGAAGTGAAAGGCGAAGCCTCCGGTGGTCTCTGGATGACTGGAGGAGGGCTGGAGCTCTGAGTCGATGAAGCTCGAGGAAAGCTCCGACGAGGCTCCGGCCAATGATCAAAGGTGTACCTGCAAGTGTTAGACGTATAGCCGAGGCTCGTGCGTGCGTCTGTGGAAGTGATGGGAGTGATCGGAGAGGCCTGCGGCGAAGGGAGGTGGTCGGGTGTCGGAGCTCCGGCCAGGTGGTGGAGCTGTAGGTCGATGGCTGGTGAAATAGGGTATCTGAAGGTGTAAAGATGCCAGCGAAGATCAGAGCTTCATCGCGAAGCTCATCGGAGTGTCGAGGAGGCGCGGAGATGACCGTGGACGGCGAATAAAAGCGGAGAAAATAGAGGAAAAAGAAGAACAAGATCGGAGAAGAAATGGAGGGAGTTTCACCTGGGGATGGGGCCTCCTGCTTGAGGTCCAGGTCGTCGCTCGAGGGCCGGTGATCGCCCGAGCTCGTGCAGCGTCACGGAAGGCAGCTGCGACACGGCGGAGATGCCGTGGATCTCGCCGGAGAAGACGCCTGTCTTCGCTCGAAGAGACGGCCAATTGCTGTCACCAATTGAGAGCTCTGAGCTCGGGGGTTTCTCCTGGAGTGGCGGATGCGGATGAAGGTGGCCGGAGGGGGGGTATTTAAAGGGTGAAGGTGACGGCTGGAGTGGGTGAGTGGCGAAGTTGGTGGCTGTCGTGGGGCGAGTGTGGCGGAGATGGTGGTGTTTGAGGGAGCTGGCGAGGGAGAGGGACGAGTGGCGATGAACGTGGAGGTGATGGTGGTCGAAGAAGGTGGCTAGAGTGCGGCCAAGAATAGGAAGGGGCAGCCCCTCCCGCAAGGCGGAGATCGTGGGAGAGAGGGTTGCCAGAGGTAGGAGACGAGGTCCTGGCCGTTGGATCTCGTGATCCAACGGCCAGATCGAAGTGCAAAGGGACGTCTGGGATTAGATCAAGGATGCTCAGATGAAGGGTTCTGACGGGGGCCACGTGGCGCGTTGTAGAGCGGTGCGAGCGGATGGTTCAGATAAAAGGGGGGAAGTCGATCTGATGGTCGAGACTCGCTGGAAGGTGGGCGGCTGAGATGAGAGGATCGGGGGCGCGATCGAGCGGCGTAGATGACGCCACGTGGAGGGCTGAGAGTGCGGCGCTAACGGATGGTGGTGATGAGGAGTAGGAGATAATCGGACGGCTGAGGGAGTGAGCGCACGTGGTCACAGAGGGGCCGTTGGATCTGAGGCGCGATCCAACGGTGGGGGGCGAAGGCGGATCAGACAAAGGGCAGCGGGCCGCGTGGCGCAATCAGAGGGCGCCACGTGGCCTGCTGTGAATGGCTGGAAGGGAAAACACGTGTAGAGAGAAGAGGAGGCCGAATTTGGAAAAACTCAAAACATGAAAGTTGTAGATCTTGATGAGATCTACAAGTTTCATGTTGACCAAAGACGGAGATGAGGTCAAATATGGTACATAAATACAAGGATACATAAATGTACATATGTAGTATACAAAATGACCCAAAAACCCAAGTTCCTCATACAAGCTCCAATTTCAATGAAATTAGTCTCATTTTGAAGGTCTTTTAATACGTAGTATTCTAAGAGTGAGTCGACCTAAGTAGGAGTTTGTATGCGGGCTTTATGTGTGTTTTAATGTACAAGGGTTCTCAGGATATTTGGGTTATTTTTCAAGGGTGATTTTTGGCATTCTTCCCTATATTATTAAGGAGTATACACATATATTATAGAGAGGAAGTTATTTGATGAAGAAGTATTTTACAGGGGATTTCTGGCTTTCTTATTTAAATGCAGATGAGCTGCTAAAATGCATGAATTATGGATGCATGCATGAGTGTTATTTATGCAAGATAAAAGGAAATATGCTTCTATTTTCTCGGGAACAAGGCTCTATTTTTGACTTTTGATGTGATGAATCACAGATTCATCAATTGCCGGACCACTTCCGGTGGTGCCCGACCATTTTGTGGAGCTCCACAGCTGCAGGACCACTTCAGGAGCAAGGAGCGACCATCGCGAGCTTGCAGGTGGCCAGAGGAGTAAGTAGAACTCGATCCAAACTCACCTTAGGCGAGTTCATCCAGAGTTTTTCCAGCCTCATCGAATGCTTTTGGATTAAGCGCAACTACCAGATCACTTGAGCACCGTTGGATCAGCCCCGCTCCAGAGCGTCGGATCGGCGGGATGATCTAATGTCCACCGTTCATCGCCCAACCATCATCACACACTCTGAGACTAACATGTGGACAAGTGAAGTGCATCCGTCCGTTCTCCAGCGTGCAAGCATGGGTATTTTGCCCTATTCCCCACGAGTTTCTTGCTTTTATTTATTAGTTCTAAAGTTTCTGTTTGCTGCTTAAAAGTTATTGTAATATTTATGCATGAAATCCCAAACTTCTTTCTATTAGCACTTTAGTCCTCGCCAGGTCTGCCAACAAATATGGGATATTTGCATACAATCCCTCGTGGGTATATTTTATTACTATTTAGTTCGAATTTTTGGATAGTTAGCATACTATTTTATGGAGAAATTGCACGTGGTCCCTTGTATGTCTTAGATTTTGATTTTATACCCTTGCCATGAATCAAATATTTTTAGTAATTTGGGATCTTGATTCCCCCCGGGGATTATTTTGGAGTTCGATAGTGGTCCAGAAACTTATTTCTCTTACATATATACCCTTGCCAATATGCATTTTTTATTTGTAGACTTTATTTTGTGAAAATACTGCCAAGTTCCTGAAACGTTTAAGGAAATTAATTTAAATACACTACCACTTTATTAATCACATATATATTTTTGTGGAGTGTTTTAAATTGGTTCTCTATTTTGAAAAAATAAAAAACAATACTATTTTTCACTATCTGGCTTAGATAAATCCAAAAAAAAATAAAATCCATTTGAAAAATTCTAAAAAAATTAGTTTTCATTGTGTTTTACTCTTTTTTACCATCTGACCAAAAATCAAAGAAAAATACCACAGAAAAGCCTTAAAAATATTCAAACACTCAAAATCTTATGAAAATTCTCAAAACCCATTAAAACCCCAAAAATAGTTTTCTATGTTCTCGATTTTGTATTTTGGAGTATATCTTGATTAAAATAATTTTGGAATTTTCTGTGATGAGTTGATATTTTAAAATAAAAAATACTTCTGTTTGAGTGATTTTGTATTGTTTTGGTCATTTATTCCAATTAAAATTCCTTAAAGATAAGAAAAATCCCAAAAAAAGAATCACAAAAATAATATAAAAACATTCAAATCCAAAAATATTTTACTTCTTGAATTTTGACTATTTTTATTAATAGTTATACTTTTATCATCCTATATTGTATCTATAGTCCATATATCATATATTCCTTATTTAAAAGAAAAAGAATATATAAAAATATGAAAATATAAGAAGAAAAATATAAAAATACACAAAAAAACTACATTAATATAAAAACAAAAATTCATAAAAATAAAAATTCAAAAACCCACCAGAATCTTGATTTGGTTAACTGTTTGAGATATAAATTATACTTTAATTTTTTATCTTGGCTTCTTCACTCCATTGCTTCCTGTATTCGACCCCTACTTGCTCGTCACTATACATTTTTAGTAGGGTATAATAAAATTTAACTCTTACTCTTAATTTCTTAACTATCTATGTGGGTTAATTATTGAAATTATGAGAGGATTCATGTAGTCGTTTCAATGATAGTGAGCCTGATTAGTCAGACCAGTATTAGCGACTCCTGTTTTCTCGTATTTTAGGGGCCCGATGCCATTTACCTCCGGCTAGGGACATCATGACAAGGTCGAAGGGTAACTTGTCTTTTCTCCATAATGAAAGTGTATGTATTTTTTCTTTTCTTATGGTATGTATATCAGTTAAACTGCCACGGATGTCCCAAAAAATGTAACATACATACTTTGGTGTAATGTGACGCCAGACTTTGTCTTTATAGTTGGTCCAATGAAAATTTTTGACAAGGGATTGACGTTGGACAGGCATTTGAGTCCCTCCTTTTAACTGGGTCACACTATAGGCTTGATCCAAAGGTCGAGTTTGTAATTACAATTTGTCCACCATTCTTGGGAGATAAAATTTTCCATGCTTCCTCCATCGACAATCAAAGAGAATACGACCACTAGAGGTACATGTGGTGTGAAAGATGCTCCTTCTTAGCCAAGCATCGCCACTCTCAATTTTAGGTGCTAGAATGAGTTATTGTACAACCTCTAACAGTGCCTGTGTTCAATCACAAGGAAGGGTCCACTAGTCTCAGCATCCACTTCAACATCTTCGCATTCTTCATTGTCACTTGCACACTAGCCACCATCTTAGGATCATCCTCTTCCTTAAGGTTGGTCACATTCCTTGACTCATTGTGCACTAAATTCGCACTAGTGATGAAGCCACATTTCGTCATCTTTATTCTATCATTTTGACATCAAAAACCCTAGCATATGCGTGTAAATAACCTTAGATAGAGCATCTTAGCATTCATGCATGTGCATGTAAATAGTGTGTAAAATACTGTAATTAAAGCCAAAGTTATAGAATAAATAAAAGAAAAGAAAAACAATAAAATATTGTAAATATTTTATGACCCAAAACCCCGAGACCTATGCATCTTGATGAATAGGTCGACAAGGAATAAAGTAGGGGGAGATAAGGGTCAAAATACAATAAAAATACCTTTTATTCAATTCATTCTTTATTCATTTTCGGACCTATTTTTAGTTCCACTTTTTATGAAGCAAATAAAGAAACTTTGTCCATGAAAGTTGTAGATAATTAAATAAGGAAAAATACAAAATTGATTTCACTGAAAAATAATGTACAGATAAAAAGTTATGGTCTGAATAAGATTCCAGAACTCCAACTTCCCAGACCTGTATCTTGCAAATAAAAACTTGAAATGTACCAAATTCATCTTTAATTGTATATAGTTTAAAATAAGCTATTTAATAGCAGTGGTTTTGTATTTTTCCGAGTTACGGTTTAAAAGTTGAGTTTTGGACCCCTCTTGTATACTTGTACAGATTAAAATATTCATTTTATTTATTATTCATTATTTTCATAATTTTATATTTTTATAATTTTGTAAATATTACTTATAACATATTTTGTACATTGAAATCGGAGTAAAAACATAAAAGACATACAATACATGTACATACATAGTACATAGGTATAATACCTATACATACACCTGTATAATTTATACTTCTATTTTATTAAATATATAAAACACTTCAGAAAAATAAAATAAAAACATTTTTAAGTATATAAAAGTATTCTATAATTTTATAAAATAATAAACAAAAATAAATAAATTAAAATCACAAAATAAAAATAAATTAATAAAATATATATGTAATATACCTATAAAGGGCATAAAAGGAAACTCATAATTTTATACCTCGTAAAATTAATTAAAAATCATCATAAAATACCTTATAAAATAATAAACTTTTTTTATTTAATAACCTAAAATTAATAAAATCATTTACTATTTTTAAACGAATTTTCAATTATTTTTTTGCCGGGTTTTTCCTGATTGGTCCACGTGGACCAACCAAGAGGCAGTCAGCATGGACCTCCGGTCAACTGACTGTCCTCCCCGCCTGTCCACCTGACAAACCTCGGTATGTCGTCATTTTTGTCGATTTTTGCAAACTTCTTCTTGCACTTTTTGAGATCGATTCCTTCACGGCTTTTGTCCCTCGATCCTTTATCTATCACGCCCTTGCGTTTTTTGGGGGAGAGGGCCATCGATTTGCCCAATCTCCCTTGGTCTTTGGCACCTCTTCACCATCGAGTCAAACCACATATAATGGAGCCCCGACTTCCTTTTCAAAATTTGAACCCCTCACTCCATAGGTTAGCTCCCCTTCTTGCTCCCAACAGCTCGAGGAAGGTGACAGCTTCCTCTCGAGCCCTTCGGGTGGGTCGAGCATCGCCTGAGGAGGCTCCACGACCTCCGCCTTCGCCAACTTCGAGGCACTCCCTTCCCTCCGGTCTCCACCGTTGAGGTAGCCACGTTTCCCTTTTATTTTTGTCGCATTTTGTTCCCCGTACCCTTAGGATTAAAAGCCCAAAAAATCGTCCATTTTCATCTATTAAATCATCCTCCACATCACCCTCGCCGGAGCATTCCTCTGGCCGAGCTCCGCCCCGCTTCTTCACGCCACCACCTTGCCACCGCAGGACCCAGGAATTTTGCCTTGGGTCCTCTCACTTTGTTTTGCAGGTGCTTGGACTTTATCGCACGCCTGGGGGCCATTATGGCCTTCGCTGGAACCGCTCCAGCTCCGCCAGCATCTCCAGCGAACCTCGGCCACCGTCGAGGCTTTTTGGGCCCACCGGCATTTTAAGGAACCTTCCAGGAGGCCGCAACCCCATTTTGAAGCCCAGAGGACACCGGAGCACGGAGATCAAGCTCGGGGAAGTTCGCCTCACCGGCGTTCTTCCCCGTTCTTCCTCCGTGCCTCTCCACCGTTGGATCGGGGAGCGTCTCCAGATGAAGAAGGCACCGTCGGATCTCCTCCGCCTCCAACCGTTCGATCACCCAAGGAGGATCTAATCTCAGCCGAACAACGCGAAGGGGTACGTGCCGTTGGATCTCCGCCACGTGTATTAGTGAAGACGTGCCCGCCGTCGAGTCGCGCCAGGCGTGGGCCTTTTGCAAGTATACCCTGCGCCACTTTCGTATTTTTATTTAGTACTCAAACATTCATTCGCCGTTTAAAATATTTGTAATATTTATAAATTGAACCCCGAACTTTTCCGATTTGCATATTGGTTCTGGCCACGTCACCTCACGTGACTAGTACAAGTGAGGTGAAGGGCATTTTGCACAGGACCCCTTCAGGGTTGTCGTATTTCGTTTCAGTCCTAGAATTTTGTATTACGTGTAAAAGTTTTTAGAAAAATTGCATCTCAGCCCTCGGGTATTTTTGATATTCTATCTAGGTCCTTCCCAGGCGCGTGCCAGTCACGCGCCCTGGTAGGTATTTTGCAGGTGTACCCTCCCGGTTTGGGTATTTGTAATTGGTCCATGAAATGCAATATTTAGTGTTATATTCTATGTGAAAATTACAACTTGGCCCCTGTATATTTGTTTATTTGCACTTATACCCCTGTCATGCTTTGCATTTTTTCTTGCTTTCTCTATTTATTTCAAGCATCGTTTTAACTTGAAAAATTACCAAAAAATGTCATAAGCTCATGGTTGCTTGCTCATTCACGCCATATTTTTGCATTGCATTTTTATTGCATTTTCATATTTATTAAAAATCAAAAACTTGCATTTTTAGCTACTGTTTGCATTAGAAAATACCAAAAAATATTAAAACCTTTTGAAAAATTCCAAAAATATTTCAGTATGTTTTAGTGTCATTCCAAAAATCACTAAAAATTTCAAAACAAAAACCTTAAAAATTAGAAAACACCTAAAAACTTCATAAAAATCTAAAAAAATCATAGAAAAATCCTAAAAAGATAAACTCAGTTTCTGTAGTTCTTCTATTTTATTCTATTTTATTGAAAATTAATTTGGGAAAATTTTGTTACTGTTGGCTATTTTTCATACCCATTTTAGTTTCGGCCAGCATTGTTATTCACTGTTTGCTAGTATTTTGATATTTAAAAATACCAAAAATATTTTGAAAATCCCCAAAAATCACAAAAATAGTAGAAAAATATAAAAAGACCAAAAACAATTTATTTTATGATTTTTGACTATTTTTCCTTATTTTTATAAATACCTTATCCCTTCTTTTCTTATATTGTATATATACTTAATTATTGAAAAAGAAAATACAAAAAAATATAAAAATATAAAAAGAAAAGATAAAATCAAAAACTCAAAACCAAAATACAAAATCAAAAATTAAAAATAAAAAAAATATAAAATTAAAAACCCACAAAAATATTTGCACATTGTAGACATTGATCACATCACATCACATTTTGGCACTTGCTTGATCTATCCTGCCTTGCTCCCTATGTTCGAACTCTCTACATACTTACACCTATACATCTGTTTGTAGAGTTAAAAATAAATTTGACTCCACATTAGTTTTCATTCTTGATTTATTATTGTGGGTTCATTGTTGATTAATTAGGGATTTTTGAGCGGTCAATACACCGACTGCGGTTTCGCCTTGTGAAACCGTACGACCCTCGATATCTCATGATTATCAAATGGCGCCGTTGCCGAGGAGCAACAGCGTATAGATTGCATTTTTGATTGATTGTGATTGTTTGCTTACATTATATCTTTCTTTCTCTCTCTTGTTTTTGATATATATTGTTGAACTTTCTAACCATTGTCTTTCTTGTCTTCTTGCGAGGGACCGCGGACCGAGGAGGATCGTCTAGGTGATTCGGTGCAGCCTTGGGAAGCGGAGTCGGCTTTTCTAGCCCAAGCCGACAGGAGAGAGCAGAAGGAGTGAGAGAGAGTGTGTGTGTGTGTTAGCCATCTTTTATTTATTTTTGTGTGAGAGAGATTCATTTAAATTGTAATAATAGAGGTACACTTGGACACTCAGGACACTCGGGCCTAATTTCCAGGTGTTTGTACACCTGGGGGCTCACCGCGGTTTTTATCGTGTTTTAGCGCTATCATTTTCCGGTTTTGATTTATTTTCCCTTTCTTTTGTGGATTGAGCCCTTAGATTTTTAGGCATTGCTTGATCGATTAGATTAGGTCCAAACACCCTAATAACCATTGCATGTACCTATAGTGCGTATTTAGACTTAGTTTAATTAAACAGTCGCCTCATCATCTTCGAGCCTATGTGCCGTGAGCCCACCCCATCAAGCGCTACTCCTGAACTCGATGTGTCGAGAAGAGGAGGGGTGAGTCTAGACC
The DNA here is from genome assembly GCA_037367405.1 of Ottelia alismoides. Classification (NCBI taxonomy): domain Eukaryota; kingdom Viridiplantae; phylum Streptophyta; class Magnoliopsida; order Alismatales; family Hydrocharitaceae; genus Ottelia; species Ottelia alismoides. The sequence continues at coordinate 98,000 of JAZKJV010011685.1, forward strand.
GGACTTTTTGGATTGAGGATTAGTGACCGACTTGTGGTTCTTCACGCTAGCAATTGTCTGCTTAGGACGATTTCCGTGTGTATATCGGCATATAGATTAGGTTTATAAATTCCTGTTTTGCATCCCACATGATGAGAGCTGGGGAGTCACTGTAAGTCTTCTATCTTTGCATTCATCATTTAGGCACTAAGGTGAGATTTCCATCTTAGTGCCACTTGCATCGGCTTTTCCGACTCTTCTCCCTCTATTTTTGGATCAAATAGGAATCAAGAAAATACAAAATCATTAGGCGCTTGTATTGAATCTACTCAAAACAAGTGATAACACCAAAAAATTAAAAAAAGGGACTGCTAAAGAAAACTTAACCTAAATAAAATTGGTTAATTGGATTCATTGTTTGGGGAGAGTAACATCCTCACTTGTATTCAGGTTGCATGGGAAGGTCTCCTTCCAAGTAAGAGAGCGTCTTCGTAAGGATTACAACCAAAAACCAAGTCTGTGGCTGCCTTGTGTATCGCATGGATTTCCGAAGTATTGGATCTTCTATCGTACGCAGACGAGTAGGGCTTGGTCACCATTGACGACTCTCTATTGTGTAGAGCATCGACCTTGTCCAAAGTATCGAGCCTAGGCCACGTCTTCACGGGGGTGTCTGTCTCATCGTCTTGCGTCCGAGTAGGTTCTTGCACGCTCACGGGTGATTATGTTGCGAGCGAGTTCTGAAGTATTGGTTTCGCCTATTGGCTTCCTTTCTCTATTTTTTTGGTTGAGTAGGGATCCAGGAAGGATTACAAGGACCTCAAAAAGTGAAGACTACAGGTTACACAGGAGGAGGACAAGTACAGGATACTCTTCCGGCAGTACTCTCGCTCCTATAGGCATAGCGCTCTAAGGACTCGTTAAAAGATAAATGCCTGAGTTCATCTAAAAACTACAAAGATAAAAAGCCGAACTCTTATGGCTTCACGTGTTGAGTTGGTGAACCCCTTGCTTTGTGTTTGATTTGCTAGTTGGATCTAGGTCAAGATAAAAAACACCGCACAATCGTGCGCAATTTTGCCCCCTTCTTCTTCTTCTGCTTCACCTTGCTCTTCTCAATAATCACGATGATGGGACGGAGGTCTCTTAGGCCGTCTCTATCGGCACCGCTATCCAACACTCCTCCCTATTCATCTAGGACGGTTTTTGGGAGTCAAGACCCACTCTCCGAACCTGAGTTCACTTCCACCCTGTTCCCCCTCGATCACCCTTCTTCCTCCATCAGTCCAGCTATTTTAGAATTTAGTGCAACACAGAGCTCAGATCATTTGACGGCACCTGAGATGGGTTCTTTTGCCTTTTCAGAGAACCCAAACATGGCAGACAGAGGAGATCACCAAGAGCACCCTCTTTTCCTATATGATCAAGCTGCCATCAACAATTCATTGCTAGATTCCCTGGAGACTATGCAGAGACAGATCAGACATCACGGAGTCTTCATGGGTGACCTCATGAGGGAAATTACGTAGATGCGAGAGGTAAGACCCACAGGTGGAGGAGGAGATATACCGGTTGTAGAAGGAGGAGATCTTGAAGCTAAGAGACTGCCACAAACCATCATGAGGGAATTGCTCAATCTTGTCGCATCCCTCACTCACCGATGGATTCGACTTCCTCCCGTTCATGGAGACTTCGAGCTTCGCCCCCACACCATTCAGTTACTGCCTAAATTCCATGGGCTGGCGACCGAAGAGCCATACCTCCACCTGCAGGAATTTGAGATGATCTGCAGTACATTCATGACAGGCTGGTGACCGAGGATACCATCAAGATGATCGCTTTCCCGTTCTCTTTGGTTGATAGAGCCTCTTATTGGCTCAAACACTTGGGAAAGTTCGTCGACACCTGGGCACAACTTCGGACCGCATACCTCAACAAGTATTATCCTCTCGGCCAGACCAACACAGCACGAGCCATGATTAGTAATTTCATCATGATCCCTAATGAGCAATTCCATGAAGCTTGGGATCGATTCAGAGAGCTCATTGATCGGTGTCCACATCATGACATATCAAAGCCTAACTTAGTCCAAAGTTTCTTTTGTGGGCTGACATCGGAGCTGCAGGGGCTTGTCAATGCCTCTTGTGGTGGGTCCTATTTTTCCAAGGGTGAAAATGACGTTTGGGCCATCTATGAAGGGATGGCAGAGAACTCGACAGTCATGGCCCAAGCCCGAGTCTACACGCAACAGAAGCCCCCCCAAAGAGCAGGATCATTTCAGAGGATCGCCCGCATCGATGCCGGTCCCCACACTCCGTCGACAGCCACAACCCAAGCTGAATCAGCCGCAGCCGACATGGGCATCATTAGTGAGAAGTTGGACCGTCTCGAGATTCTTGAGAAGAAGTAGAGTCAGAGTCTGGCTCAGATGGAGCTGATGACAAAGAACATGAGTGACCTGAAGACGCAGATGCTCTGCATTCAAGAGGCACAAACGTACACTCAGCAGCCTCCCAGGTCACGAGCTGATCCAAGCAGTAGCAGCTCAACCCAGCCTTCTGCCCCCTACCGCCGGGTTAACCACATCCAGGCAGAGCCGGTGCCGCAGCTACAGTACCACCCTTCGCAACCACCATCTCAGGACACTCAGATGGTGGTTTATCAGCCAGATCAGCCACTGGTATTTCTGTCTCCACCATCCTTTGAGCAGGACCCATTGATGGAAATCAATGGGATTTGGTACGACTGGTACCCGCAACCCGGGATTCGTCGCGATCACCCCGGATTCCGTTGGACCGCTGGTGGCACCTCTTCCCAGCAGCAGCCCCCCGCTCAAGGATATCAGAACAGCCAGCAGCAGCAGCAGCCCCAATATGCCCACCAGCAGAACCAGCATGGTCCTCGTCCCGCTTATCAGGGACATCCGTGGAGGCAGCGTCAACAGCCTCAACAGTCATACTCCCAGCCTCGTGAGCACTTCTCCTCCCAGCAACAACCTCATTTCCAGCAGGGGAATACATCCGGTTCTCAGGCACCTCCCTTCGAGAACCCGGCATTAGATGACCTCGCCAGATTGCTCTCTGAACATCGAGAATCCTACCGGTGAGACATGGATGAGTTCCGACAGGAGGTGAGGGATTTGATCAAGGGCAAAGCCGCCATACCAGCTCAGATTGAGCCTAATACGAACAGTTTAAAAAGAAAGTCTGAGCAGGTAGAGTTCACAGAGGATACCTCTCCTAGTGATTATTTGAGTGACATGTCTTCTTCTTTGTATGATGCTGATTTTGTGACTACTAGGAGCGGTAGGATGCCAATCGGCGGCGCCCCATCTAAGCGAAAGCCACATGCAGAATCACGAGCGCCAGATGACCAGAGTAGTGGTGTTGATGCCGCTGATGATGTTGATGACGGTGGTGCTGATGCCACCAATGATGGAGATCCAGACGACGGTACTGAGTCCCTCGTGATACCCGATGCAGACGGTGGTGCTGATGCCACCATTTTTGAAGCAGAGCCAAAGCGCGGTGCTGATGCCGCGAAGGCAGGTGCCGTGGTGGTACTGAGGCCACCACTTCCACTTTTGTTGAGCTTCCTTCTGTGGTGTTAACACCTTTTGTATCTCAGGACTATGGTAACAAGAAAAAGAACAAAAATATGAATAAAGGAAAGGGTTCTGTTTACACTTCAGATCCATATGTGTTGAATGATGATCATGGTATGGAATCTATTCCTTCACAGGCACAGGAACCTCGTCCTAGTCCTCCATATGAGGAGGCCCCTACCATCCCCTTGCCTGAAGCACTTCATCGGGCGAAGGGGAATAAAAGAGAAAATCCTAAAAAGACTCAACAGGTAGAGTTCAGCAACCAGATGATTGATAGACTCCACATTCAGCTGACTCTACGGGAAGCATTTGAGCACATTCCCTTCTTCCAAAAGAACTTAAAAGAGAAAACTACAGTCCGCAGGAAGAAGAGATACAGAGATCAGATCCATATGCTCACTCATGACACTTGCTGCATGATTCAAAACAAATTGCCAGCCAAGAGACCTGATGCAGGAGCTCCCTATGTTAGATGCGAGATTCAAGAGCAGCAGTTCGATCGTACTCTATTAGATAGGGGATCTTCAATCAAACTTCTTCCGGCATCCTTACTCGACCGATTCGAGTTTGGTCCTCTTCTTCGGAGTAGGACGGTCCTTCAGTTTGCTGATAGGTCAACTAAGAGGCCGAAGGGTTGTTGAGAGACGTGGTCGTTACCATTCAGGTCCTGAAATTCCCCGTGGACTTTGTTGTACTAGACATGGAGATCCCTGAGTCGGTAACTGATGCCCCCATCATACTTGGATGCCCATTCTTGGCCACTACCAAGGCGGTATCCGATCATGACAGTGGGAAGGTGTGCTTTCGCGTAGAGGGCGAAACCACAAATAGAGACGATCGAGGAGACCAGAGCGAGAGAGTTAGCATGCTCAGAGCAGTCCAGTCATATTGAGCAGATGATAGAGGAAGAGCTAGACGTCCACCAGGAATGTGATTTTGTGATGACAGATGATGAATCTATTTGGATAGATCCCGTAGCACAAGCCCTCACCTTGCCTACAGACTCACCATATTTAAAGCTTATGTCAGTTGAGAGCCTGGAGAGCACACTCCTGGACGAGGACACATTTGAGGCTGACAGTTGTGGGACGAATGGTGATGATTTTCAATCTTGTTCTTCTAGTTCAGATCCCTCGGATTCATACATCGATTGGGATGACTTTGATGACTATTTTCCATGTCTGATTCCTTCTGAGATGACAGATAGGACGGAGTGCGAGCCAGTACATTTCATAGATGATTCAGCAGGCCTCCCTTCGCCAGATTCTCATGCACATCGAGAGTTCTCCCATGCAGACATGGTCGCCTTCACATAGACATATCAGAAGCCAGATCTGCCACCTCCCAGTTGTCCAGAACTGAAACCCTTGCCGCAGTCGCTGAAGTATAGATTCCTTGCGGGTGAGCCAGAAATGCACCCAGTCATTATCTCAGTAGGTTTGACTGGAGAACAAGAATCTCGTCTGATGGAGGTTCTTGAAAGAAACCGCAAGGCGATAGGATGGAGTATAGATGATCTCTAGGGGATTAGTCCGGCTCTGTGCTCCCACTACATCTATCTTGAGGAGGACGCTAGGCCCTCGTGTGAGTTCCAGCGACGGCTGAACCTGAATCTTCGAGATGTGGTCATGAAAGAAATATCAAGGTGGTGGAGCGCAGATTTTATCTACCCCGTCTCCGACTCCAATTGGGTTAGTTCATTACATGTGGTGCCCAAGAAGACGGGCATTACTACAGTTGTGAATAAGTCTGGAGAGGAGATAGCTACCCGGGTACCAACTTCTTGGAGGGTCTGTGTGGACTACACACAATTGAATCAGGCCACCAAGAAGGATCATTTCCCGCTGCCATTCATTGATTAGATTATCGAGAGGCTGGCTGGGAAGAGTCACTACTATTTTCTTGACGGGTACTCCGGTTATAATCAAGTGGCCATTGCACTTGAAGACCAGGAGAAAACGACATTCACTTGTCCATTTGGGACCTATGCTTTCACATGGATGCCCTTTGGTCTATGTGCTCCCACGACATTCCAAAGGTGCATGTTGTCCATTTTCTCGGACATGGTGGGTGATTTCTTAGAGGTCTTCATGGATGACTTCTCGGCCTACGGCGATGGGTTTGATGCTTGTCTTGACTGCCTAGATCGTATGCTTCAGCACTGCATAGAGGTCGATCTTGTCTTGTCTTGGGAGAAGAGTCACTTCATGGTGACTCAAGGGACGGTCCTTGGTCATATCATCTATGACAGGGGCATGGAGGTCGATCCGGCCAAGGTGGATATCATCAGAAAACTCAATCTGCCGTACAATTTACGTCAATTACGGTCTTTTCTGGGGCATGTCGGTTTTTACCGACGGTTTATTCATTTATTCATGACTTCAGTCGAATTTCCCGACCGCTCACTGATTTGCTGATGAAAGACACTGAGTTCATTGTAGATGATAAGTGTCTTGTGTCTTTTGAGACTCTCAAGAACATGGTTGTTACGGCTCCTGTCCTTCAGCCACCCGATTGGTCTCTCCCATTCGAGATCATGACGGATGCTTCTGATTTTACCGTAGGGACTGTGCTTGGACAGAGGAGGGATGAATTGTCGTATGCCATTCACTATGCCAGCCGGACTTTGGATGCTGCTCAGCGGAATTATACTGTGACTGAGAAAGAGATACTGGACGTAGTCTTTGTTTTGGATAAGTATCGATCTTATATTCTCGGATCTAGAGTGACTATCTACACAGATCACACCACCATCCGGTACCTCATGGCCAAGAAGGATGCCAAAGCTCGCCTTACCAGATGGATCCTTCTGCTCCAGGAATTTGATATTGAGATTAAGGACAAGCCTGGAGTTAAGAATGTGGTGGCGGATCATCTTTCCCGCTTAGAGAACCTTGAGGAATCTGAGCCCAGCGCACCTATCAGAGAGACATTTCCGGATGAGGCAATCTTGGCGATATCCTCGCTCCCATGGTATGCCGACTTTGTAAACTATCTTGTTGCCAAGACGGTTCTCCAGGGTTGGCCCAGGCAGAAACTTGAGACCTTCCTAGCTAAGGTCAAGTTTTACCATTGGGAGGATCCCGTCCTTTATCATGAAGGAGGGGATAGCATCTGGAGGAGGTGCATTCCTCAAGAAGAGCAGCAAAGCGTCCTCACCTATTGCCACAAGCTTGAGGTAGGAGGACATCATTCTGGGAAAAGGACAGCACAGAAGGTGCTCCAATCCGGCCTTTGGTGGCCTACTCTCTTCAAGGATTCAGATGAATTCGTGAAGAGGTGTATTGACTGTCAGAAGATGGGTACTGCGGACAGAGAGACATGATGCCCATGCAACCCATTCACTTTTGTGAGATTTTTGATGCATGGGGGATTGATTTCATGGGCCCATTTCCTCAGAGTCAGGGATTCGAACACATTTTGCTTGATGTAGATTATGTTAGCCGTTGGGTTGAGGCCATCCCCGCCCGAGCCGCAGATGCTAAAACTATGTGTAAATTTTTGAAGAAAAATATCATTTCACGGTTCGGGGTACCTAGAGTTCTGATTTCAGACGGGGGGTCTCATTTCATTAATGATAAAGTCAGGGCCCTTGCAGACGAGTTCGACATTGACCATCGTGTTGCCACGCCATACACCCTCAGACTAATGGTCTTGCCGAAGTATCGAATAGGGAGATCAAGACGATCTTACAGAAGGTTGTCCGCCCATACCGAAAGGATTGGTCACAGCTTTTGGACTCGGTCTTGTGGGCCTATCGGACCTCCTTCAAAAATCCATTAGGGACATCTCCCTTTCGTCTCGCCTATGGCAAGCCATGTCATTTGCCAGTGGAAATCAAGCATAAATCATTTTGGGCAATCACCGAGTTACTGTTAGATTCCGAGGGTATAGGAGAACAGAGAAGAGCAGAGTTGGCAGCCCTGGAGGAGTTGAGAGATACAGCTTTTTCTAGCAGCCTACAGTATAAGGAAAAAGTGAAGACATGTCATGATTCTCGTATCAGCTTGAGCCCGATCAGCGTCTATGGTTGTTTGATTCCAGGCTGAAGTTATTTCCAGGGAAATTACAGAGCAAATGGAAAGGTCCTTATATGGTCAGGAAGGTACATGACAATGGCAGCATTGATATATCCGAACCGTCATCTTCCTCTACCTTCCGTGTTAACTGTCAGTGCCTGAAGCTATACTTAGATCATGAACCGCCGACCGTTGACGCTGCCCCCATTCTTCTGGTATGAGATGTGTTCTTTGACTCCGATCATTTGCATCTCGTACATGGTTATCACTTCCATCTTCCGCTGTATAGATCCATCTGTTGATATCTTTTCTTCTTTTCCTCCTCTATCTTCTGTATCTATCAAAAAGGTGTCGCTCCTTGTAGATAGTCTTCTATACTTAGGACGTACTTTGTCCTAAGTATAGGGGGGTGTGCACCCCGAGTGTTCTATTCTTTGATCCTCTCCATTGTCTCCTCTTCTTGTCTATACTTAAGGATATCTTACCCTAAGTATAGGGGGAGACAATCTGAGTACGATCTGTTCATTCCCACCCTTGACCCTCCCTGCTTTGTGTACAGTTTGCTATACTTAGGATTATTTGATCCTAAGTATAGGGGGTACGGTCAACTTCTCAATGGTTTATTCATTAATCTCTTATTCATTTGTTCGTTAGACTTTTCTATACTTAGTACGAGTTATGTCTTCTCTTTTCTCTTCGATCTATGAGGACATAGCTCAAGCTAAGTATAGGGGGTCGTATATACTGTGTATATACTTTAACCATAACTCGCACTTTCATATTTTACTAATACTATGGCTAATAATTCTTTAAATTCATTAAAAACCTTAATAAAAAGATGTGACTATTCCTCAAATTCTTTGTGTATTTACTGATTAATAAATCAGGTGAAATGGTTTTTTTTGCAAAATGTTTGAAAAATAGTTTGAAAATCTTTGTGAAGAATCTTTTTAAAACTATTTGGAAAACGTTTTGTTACATGTTTTCAACCTTTGTAAAAACATTTTGTTTTGAAAATTTATTTTCTTTGTGTGAAATACAAATGTTTGAAAAAGGATTTGCAAATGGTTTGAAAAATGCTTGCAAAAACATTTTGAAAAATCTATCTATACTGTTTGAAAACCTTTGCAAAATGATTTTCAAATTGGTGTACATGTTTGTAAAATGTTTGTAAAAATTATTTAGGACTATAGTTTTCAAAATTGTTTGGAAGACATATGTCAAATAAGTTTGAGGAGTACATACATCATACCTAAAATTCTTTATATATACTTATAAAATTGACTACTTACCCTTGTAAATTCTTAAAATCCACTTCTTGTATATATAAAAAGCACTCCCGTGTAAATATTTGTACCTAATTTTGCCAGAACTTTTTTGTTTTCAAAAATCCCAAAAACATTTGCAAAATTAAAATCCAAAAACATTTGAAAAATCTTATTAAAAAATACAAAAAATGCATCATCATCTTTTCAAAAATACATAAAAAGTTCAAAATCTTTGAAAATTGCATCACAAAAATATTTTCTGCATTTGCATAGCATGAGCATTTTTTTCGGATTGAGTTTGATAGTTGAACGAGTCTAAGTAAAATACGAAGATTGGAGCTTGGTCGGACCTTAAAATCTACCTAATTAACAGGATTCTTATAGGAACTGGGATTGAGGTACTTCAGGTCTAGTTGACTTAATTCTTTGAGGATCATGAGACTTGGTTCAATGGATTCTTGACTGCCGAAATAGAGTATTTCGGAGCACACACACGACTCTTGTTGATAATGACCTAACTTGGACACCTGCACCTTTCACTTGGCTCAACTCAGTTGGAGTGGTGAGGGGGTTGGATTTGCCGGTATGAGACGCACACAGGTGGAAACATTTGTCCTCCTCTAGGGAGGGAAGTGCGCCTCAACCCGTCCAGTGACGATGAGTTTCAAGGATAGGAGATCGTGGGTTGCGATAAAGCTTCAAAAGAGGGATAGTCTACTGGCTCAAGAGGAAAAACTCCCTATGTAAATGCTGCTGTATGTAGTATTCAAAAAAAATGCAAAAGCAAAAACTCCAAAAAAGTGGACAGGCCTGTACAAAAATAAAAATGTCTGCCGGAGTGTACATATGTTGTATAGTCAAATAAGCAAGCTTGAGTTTCAAAGTCAAATCATGTGAGCCTGCAGCTGGATGACTTGACTACACCGGTCTTGCATCCTAGGATAGGTAGCTACACTGGCTACCGTCCATTCTTCTCTTCACCCCCTCCTCTTGGGCTGGTTGCCACTTGAACTTAGAAGGGAATACCCTGCTCCTTGAGGAATGAGTTGTTGGATTGGGGAATCATTGGGTTGTCATATTGGAGAAGTCAGTCTCTTTGTCATTTCAGTTGGGGAGAGCCACTATCACTTACACTGTACGAGTCAGATTCATAGTTGTAAGGGTTTCGTATGAGTTGAAATATTTCTGACCTGGCTATTGAGGAGACTTGAACAGAGTTTTGGGATTCTCAGGGACTGTTGGATTTCAAATCTGGTTCTCATTAAGGTTCCGACCGTACTAAAATTCCTGAGGTCCGACTTAAGCTCCAAACTTTGATTTTGTGAAGACAAGTTTGATAATTAAACTTAATCCATCTTCTTCTTCTTCTTCTTCTTTTCTCTCTTTTTCTTTTTGCACTTATTGCATAAGTGTTTGTTAGGGACTAGCAAAGGAAAAGTATAGGGGGATGATGAAGCCACATTTCATCATCTTTATTCTATCATTTTGAAATCAAAAACCCTAGCAAATACGTGTAAATACCCTTAAATAAAGCATCTTAGCATTCACGCATGTGCATGTAAATAGTGTGTAAAATACTGTAATTAAAGCCAAAATTATAGAATAAATAAAAGAAAAGAAAAAGAATAAAATATTGTAAATATTTTATGACCCAAAACTCCGAAACCTAGGCATCTTGATGAATAGGTCGACAAGGAATAAAGTAGGGGGAGATAACAGTCAAAATACAATAAAAATACATTTTATTCAATTCATTCTTTATTCATTTTGGGACCTATTTTTTGTTCCACTTTTTATGCAGCAAATAAAGAAACTTTGTACATGAAAGTTGTAGATAATTAAATAAAGAAAAATACAAAATTGATTTCACTGAAAAATAATGTACAGATAAAACGTTATGGTCTGAATAAGATTCCAAAACTCTAACTTCCCAGACATGTATCTTGCAAATAAAAACTCGAAATGGACAAACTCAGCTTTAATTGTATATAGTTTAAAATAAGCTATTTAATGACAGTGGTTTTGTATTTTTCCGAGTTACGGTTTAAAAGTTGAGTTTTGGACCCCTCTTGTATACTTGTACAAATTAAAATATTCGTTTTATTTATTATTCATTATTTTCATAGATTTATATTTTTATAATTTTGTAAATATTACTTATAACATATTTGTACATTGAAATCAGAATAAAGACATAAAAGACATACAAAATAAAATACATGTACATACATAGTACATAGGTATAATACTTATACATACACCTGTATAATTTATACTTCTATTTTATTAAATGTATACAACACTTCAGAAAAATAAAATAAAAATATTTTTAAGTATATATAGGTATTCTATAATTTTATAAAATAATAAACAAAAATAAATAAATTAAAATCATAAAATAAAAATAAATTAATAAAATATATAGGTAATATACCTATAAAGGGCATAAAAGGAAACTCATAATTTTATACCTCATAAAATTAATTAAAAATCATCATAAAATACCTTATAAAATAATAAATTTTTTTTATTTAATAACCTAAAATTAATAAAATCATTTACTATTTTTAAACGAATTTTCACTTATTTTTTCGCAGGGTTTTTCCTGGTTGGTCCACGTGGACCAACCAGGAGGTAGTCAGCGTGGACCTCCAGTCAACTGACTATCCTCCCCGCCTGTCCACCTGACAAACCTCGGTATGTCGTCGTTTTTGTCGATTTTTACAGACTTCGTCTTGCACTTTTTGAGATCGATTCCTTCACAACTTTGTCCCTCGATCCTTGGTCTATCACGCCCTTGCAATTTTTGGGGGAGAGAGCCACCGATTTGCCCAATCTCCCTTGGTCTTTGGTGCCTCTTCACCATCGAGTCAAACCACATATAATGGAGCCCCAACTTCCTTATCAAAATTTGAACCCCTCACTCCATAGGTTAGGTCCCCTTCTTGCTCCCAACAGCTCGAGGAAGGTGACAGCTTCCTCTCGAACCCTTCGGGTGGGTCGAGCGTCGCCTGAGGAGGCTCCATGACCTGCGCCTTCGCCGGCGTCGAGGCACTCCCTTCCCTCCGGTATCCACCGTTGAGGTAGCCACATTTCCCTTTTATTTTTGTCGCATTTTGTTCTCCGTACCCTTAGGATTAAAAGCCCCAAAGAATCGTCCATTTTCATCCATTAAATCATCCTCCACATCACCCTCGCCGGAGCGCTCCTCCGGCCGAGCTCCGCCGCGCCGCTTCATGCCACCACCTCGCCACCGCGGGACCCAGGAATTTGCCCGGGGTCCTCTCACTTTGTTTTGCAGGTGCTTGGACTTTATCGCACGCCTGGGGACCATTTTGGCCTTCGTCGGAGCCGCTCCAGCTCCGCTAGCATCTCCAGCGAACCTCGGCCACCGCCGAGGCTTTTTGGGCCCACCATCATTTCAAGGTACCTTCCAGGAGGCCGCAGCCCCATTTTGAAGCCCAGAGGACACCGGAGCACGGAGATCAAGCTCGGAGAAGTTTGCCTCGCCGGCGTTCTTCCCCGTTCTTCCTCTGTGCCTCTTCACCGTTGGATCGGGGAGCGTCTCCAGATCAAGCAGGCACCGTCGGATCTCCTCCTCCTCCAACCGCTCGATCACCCGAGGAGGATCTAATCTCAACCGAACAACACGAAGGGGTACAGGCCGTTGGATCTCTGCCACGTGTATTAGTGAAGACGTTCCCACCATCGGATCGCCCCAGGCGTGGGCCTTTTGCAAGTATACCTCGCACCATTTTTGTATTTTTATTTAGTACTCAAACTTTCATTTGCCGTTTAAAATATTTTGTAATATTTATAAATAGAACCCCGAACTTTTCCGATTTGCATATTGGTTCTGGCCACGTCACCTTACGTGACCAGTACATGTGAGGTGAAGGGTATTTTGCACAGGACCCCTTCAGGGTTGTCGTATTTCGTTTCAGTCCTAAATTTTTTGTATTATGTGTAAAAGTTTTTGGAAAAAATGCATCTCAGCCCTCGGGTATTTTTGATATTTTATTTAGGTCCTTCCCAAGCGCGTGCCAGTCACGCGCCCTGGTGGGTATTTTGCAGGTCTACCTCCCGGTTTTGGGTATTTGTAATTGGTCCATGAAATGCAATATTTAGTGTTATATTCTGTGTGAAAATTGCAACTTGGCCCCTATATGTTTGTTTATTTGCACTTATACCCCTACCATGCTTTACATTTTTGCTTGCTTTCTCTATTTATTTCAAGCATCATTTAACTCGAAAAATTATCAAAAAATGTCATAAGCTCCTGGTTGCTTGCTCATTCATGCCATATTTTTACATTGCATTTTTATTGACTTTTCATATTTATTAAAAATCAAAAACTTGCATTTTTAGCTACTGTTTGCATTAGAAAATACCAAAAAAATATTAAAACCTTTTGAAAATTTCCAAAAAAAATTACCTAAGGTCTATTTTAGTATATTTTAGTGTCCAGTCCAAAAATCACTAAAAATTTCAAAACAAAAACCTTAAAAATTAGAAAACACCTAAAAACATCATAAAAATCTAAAAAAATCATAGAAAAATGCTAAAAATATAAACTCAGTTTTTGTAGTTCTTCTATTTTATTCTCTTTTACTGAAAATTAATTTGGGAAAATTTTGTTACCGTTGGCTATTTTTCATACCCATTTTAGTTTCGGCCAGCATTGTTATTCACTGTTTGCTAGTATTTTGATATTTAAAAATACAAAAAATATTTTGAAAAATCCCCAAAAATCATAAAAATAGTAGAAAAACATAAAAAGACCAAAAACAATTTGTTTTCTGATTTTTGACTAGTTTTCCTTATTTTTATAAATACCTTATCCCCTCTTTTCTTATATTGTATATATACTTAATTATTGAAAAAGAAAATAGAAAAAAATATAAAAATATTAAAAGAAGAGATAAAATTTAAAACTCAAAAAGCAAAATACAAAATTAAAAATTAAAAATAAAAAATTAAAAACCCACAAAAATGTTTGCACATTGTAGACATTGATCACAATCACATCACATTTTGGCACTTGCTTGATCTATCCTGCCTTGCTCCCTGTGTTCGAACTCTCTACATACTTACACCTATACATCTGTTTGTAGAGTTAAAAATAAATTTCACTCCACATTAGTTTTCATTGCTTGATTTATTATTGTGGGTTCATTGTTGATTAATTAGGGATTTTTGAGCGGTCAACACACCGACTGCGGTTTCGCCTTGTGAAACCGTACGACCCCCGATATCCCCTGATTATCAACTAGCTACATGTAGGTTGGTGCATTCTGTTGTACGATGAGCATTCTACAAGGACCTGAAGCATGTGTCGGGATTTATGTTGTTCAAGCACAGATAATTCGAGTCAAGTGAGGTTTTTAGGCTTTACTCATCACGAAAGCATGAATACCGGATCACATCAGATCAAACAAAGATATTCATCATACGAACCTAGATTGCAATGAAAATTTTAAAATTTGTAAAAGATGAAATCACATGAATTGGGAACCTATCCCAGTCCACTTTATAAAGTTCTCATGAGTATAAATTACCTCTTGAAGTGTGTTTATGATCCGCTAGCCTCTAAGGTAAAGGGCCTCCTATCCAATGTTCGATCTGATAGAGATAACACTTGGGGGGCGTGAGGATGAATCGCATTTCAGAGTAAGGATCATCCTTCCTTCCTCGCCAACCTTGGGGAAGGGGATGACCACAATTATGGAGAGAGGGAGAGGGAGAGAGAGAGAGAGAGAGAAAGAGAGAGGAGTCTTCATTTGAGTTGATGCTTTGAGAGCAAGATCTACCTCTCATTTTATTTAAATTTGGACTATTAGGATTTCAACTCATGGTAATCAATTAATGATTAAGACTAAAGGAGATAACCAACTTCAATAATATTATGATTGATAATAATTATCAACTTCAATTATCTTAATTAATAATTCCAAAATATTATCAACAAATTAATAAAGCGATAAAAATAATAGATGATAATCCCTTATATTTCAATTATTTTAATTTGTTGGTAATATCCATTGTTGTAAAAATCCCCCGACTGGTCCAACTAGTAGGTCCGACTAGTCTAGTCGGTGGAGTGGCCGATCGAGGAATGACTAACTCAGACTAAGGCCAACTAGTCGATCGATTTTTGCTTGGAGATACCATATTTTTTTATTTTTAAAAGCAAACTTATTCTAATATATTTAATGTTTTATTTAATCCAATTTCTTCTTTTCTTTCATTATGATAATATAAAAAACGTACAAATCTATGTAAATATATAAGAATATACATATAAAAATGATTTATATATTTAAAATAATTAAAACATCAAAATCAGTTAAATCTCGACTAAATCTGATTAGTCGTCCGACTACCGATTAATCCTTAGTCAGTGACCCAACCGACCGAGTACTGACTACTGATTTTTGCAACTTTGGTAATATCTATTATCGCCAAATCTTAATTTTACCTTAAAAATTACTAAATTATGAAACAATTTGAAACATTTACAAATTGACCATTATTTAATTATGAATAATATTCGCTGGCCCATAATAAATTGTAAATCCCATTTCAATTACATTAGAATGTGAATCCCACATAAACAATATAATTTATGAATCGGATTCACAAATAAGTTTCCAAATAGTAACATGGATCATTGATGAGGCTCTGAGGAATCATCACTTTTCTCTCTTTTTATCCTTGAAGGATAAGAACTTTATTGCAAATCTTCATTATTCCGCATCATTGTCAATAATCATATCCCTTGTAATTAATATTAACCCTAAATTATTGTATTTAATCGCTAACATTTTCTTTATTTTTCTCGTTTATTAAAAAACCCTAAAAATTTGATCAAATATTATATATATTTATTTTGATCTTAAAAAGAATTCAAAAATACAAAAAAATAACATATCCTAAAAATAAGTGTTTTTAAGTCCTTAAAAATACTTGTGAAATACTCCTTTGAATAAATGATCTCCTTTGACTTTTTGTTCGACATGAAACTTGTAGATCTCATCGAGATCTACAATTTCATGTTTTGACTTTTTTGTTGATCCTATATCCTACTATTTTTTATTTTCCTTTGCTTTTTTATTTTCTGAATAAATGATTGGGCCAGGTGGCACCCTCTAGGCCGCTCACGTGGCCGCTCCATCTTGCGCCACCTGGCTTCTCTTCTGGTTGTTAGATCCACCTTCACCCACCTCAATCACAGTCGCTCATCTCCCTTATCCTCTCAGCCACCATATCTTCCCTTAGATCTCATCTTGACCGCTCACTTCTACATCATCCAAAGTCATTGGATGCCTTAGCATCCACGACCCCCTTTGCCTCCACGTCAACCGTCCTCTAGTGATCATTAGATGAGTTCCCCAGAACTCATCTCCACCACCCCCCATCACCGTTCCATCAGCCCTCGATCTGATCCCTCATCAAAACTCAGTCATCCACCCCTACCCACTCTCTAGTAGCTGGATCTGATTACCAGATCTAATCTAAACCCTTCTCCCCCGCCTCTATCTACATCGTTGGATTGCAAGATCTAATGGTCCTCATTTGTCTTCCTCCTCTTAACGCCTCTCTTGCAAGAATTACACCTCACCACCACATCGTCCCCTTCCTATTCTAACCATCTCATCCAATTACCTCTCCATGACCTAACGATCCCCTCGCGTAGCCCTTCGATCCACCTTTCTCGCGCACCCATCATTTCCCTCAGTCATTACTCTGAGCCTTCACTATCGCCATTACAAACACCCTGATCCCTCTCCGGTAATCAGCCTCCTCCATCTATAAAGCCACCCGCTCCGCCAATACAGAGCCCAAGCCCTAGCCCTCCTCCACCTCCCTATGACAGACGGAGGTCCAAGAGAGGGAAATAATGGCGCCCTCATCTTCGGTATTGACCCATGTTCCTCCGACCATGTTGTACTTCCCTAGGCACCGTCGAGCTCCTCGAACCAGCTAATCGAGTTGAGCGATAACTCGAGCATCTTCGGATGCTCAGCCCAAGCCAATCCACTTCGTCGTTCTTCTTCTTCAATCCTCCAGGAATGCGTTTTACATTTTCCTTGTTTTCTATCTTTTTAACGCACATAGTACACCTTCATTTCCATCTGACCATACCTACACCTTCGTCGGACCTCCCTTATCTTCGTGGGATATCCTGACCTTCTTATTCCTCCGTCGAACCCCTCACCGTGTTGCCCCCTTTCTCTATCATTATGGCGGAAAAACCCATTGGGCCTCCGCCTTTGTTTATCCCGAAAATCGACGGTCTAAATATGTCTCACACAAGGTGGAGACAAAGTTGTTGTGGCGACCGCACGAAATCCGGATTAAAACAACAATTAACCCACAATAATGATGAAACAATGTAAAGGAATATGTGGAGTTAAAATTTATTATAACTCTACAACAAATATGTGTATAGGTGTAAGTATGTGTAGAGGTCGAACACAGGGAGCAGACAGGTAGAACGGGGCAAAAGTGCTCAAAAATGTGAATGTGGTAATTTGTCTATCTATGCCATTTTTTTGTGGATTTTTAATTTTATATAATCTTTTTATTTTGTTAATTTTATATTTTTTTATTTTGATTTTTAATTTACTGATTTTATATTGTCTTTTTGTTTTTTATATTTTTATATTTTCTTTTTCAATAATAGAATATATATACAATATAAGAAAGAAAGGAATAGAGTATTTATAAAGATAGTTAAAAATAAGGAAGAATCAGGAAATAAAGTATTTTTGTTATTTTATATTTTTCTAATGTTTTTGTGATTTTTCTAGATTTTTCCTTTTTTTGTATTTTTAAAGGCCAAAATACTAGAAAACAATGAAATAAAGGGTTGGCCGAAACTGAATTGAGGATGAACGATATCAAATAGTGTCCAAAATTCCTCAAATTAATTTTAAACTAAAGAAAATAAATCAGAAAAAATACAGAAACTGAAATTGCATTTTTAAGATTTTTAAGATTTTTATAAAGATTTTAGGGGTTTTGTAATTTTTAGAAGTTTTATTTTGTATTTTTTTAGTGATTTTTGGAGTGAAGTTAAAACATACTAAAATAAGCAAAACATATGTTTTTGGGAATTTTCTGAGATGTTTTTATAATTTTTATGTATTTTATAATGCAGACAGTGCACAAAATGCATATTTTTGAATTTTTATAAATATTAAAATGCAATAAAATGCAGAATAAAAATATTGGCGTGAAACTACAATGCAGTAGGAGCTTAACTTGATTTTTGTGGATTTTTCAACAATTTATAGATGCATGCAATAAATAGAGGAAGCATAAAGAAAATACACATAGGCAGGGGCAATTTTGTAAATAGTAAAAGGTTGAAGGACTTTGGTGCAATTTTTACACAAAGTATTAAACTAAATAACAAAGTTTGCGGGTAAATCATAAATCATTACAAAGCTGGGGACGTTCCTACAAAAACGCCAAAGCTCACGCGCTAAGCACGTGAGCCAGACGAGGACTAAGTCGCAAATAGAAATAAACTTGGGGTCCTTGCAACAAAATTACCCAAAGCTCTTAACTTATTACAATAGTTATAACACTAGATATAAAATGTCAAAAGTACGGGGTAGGATGCAAAATTACCCACGCAATGGCGGTCGAACGGCGGAGGATGCGTCACTTAAGCCACGTGTCGGCGCCAGGGGCGAGGATACCCCTTCGTTCTGATGGCTGAGATTAAAATGTGAAATGTTGATCGGACGGCCGGGAGTGATTGGATCTGACGGACGCTGTTGCTTCTGGAGAAGGCTCCTTGATCGGACGGCGTGGAGAGGTCCAGCAAGAACACCTGAAGAGCAATCCCCCGTCGGGTTTGAATCGACCAAGAGCGGCTCCTCCGTGCACCTGGGAGGTCCCCGACCGTTTCCGTGTACTCCTACAGGTCCGTTCTACACCATGGTGGCGTCAAAGGTCGCTGGAGGCGACCGGAGCTGCCCCACGACGAACAGGTCGAGGGAGCGCTCCAGGTTGCTCCGGCAACCCCAAAATTCGCCCCCAGGTTCTTTCCATGCTGCAAAGATACCTACAAAAAGTCAATAGGGTCGCGGGCAAAATGCCGCGACCCTCTAGTGGAGAAAAGGTGGACAATGGGTGTAAAATGATGGTTCGCCGGAGCAAGCTCCGGCGAACTATGATAGGTGGGGATTGCGCTTACGGGATGTGATCAGAAGGTTGAAATTATGCAAAAACGAATCTTGAGACTGAACGAAGTAGAATAAGTAGAGAAACAATGAACCTCACTGGCCGAAACCAGGAAGAACAGACCTCAACGGCGGTGACCGCCGGAGGTGGTGGAAGCGCCTCCACGGCCAACTACCTCCGCCCCTAAGGAGCTAGAGGGTCTCCTATCACGAGACCCAGTCCAGAGCTCACGATCAGAGAGGGAAAAGATGGTAAAAGAGGGTTCAAGTCGTAATGGAGGTGACGGGGGCTTTTTGAAAAGTTGGCGAACGGGGCGTGAAGAACGAGGTGTAGCGGGCGTATCGTGAATCCATTCCCTAAGGTCAACAGTAGGGGAGAAAAATCTCAGAAGAAACCATCATGAAAAGATGAAAGAGTCGAACTATAAAAATCCGCAAAAGCAGATAAAAAACCAGGTCTGACATAGCCCAGGCGTTGGGCAGAGAGTTGACCGAAGGTCAACTCTAGCCGCCCCCTGGTTGGTCCACGTGGACCAACCAGGAAAAAGCCTGGAGAAAAAGCTTGGAAATTCAATTAAAAATAACAGACGATTTTATTAATTTTTTATTACTAAATAAAAAAAATATTATTTTATGAATTATTTTATGGAAATTTTTATTTATTTTTTCGAGGTTTATAATTACAAGTTGCCTTTTATACCCTTCATAGGTATCTTTATCTATATATTTAATATTTTATTTTTATTTTGTGAATTTAATTTATTTATTTATTGTTAATGATTTTATAAATTTATAAAATATTTTTATACACTTAAATATATTTTTATTTTATTTTTCTGATGTATTTTATACATTTAATAAAATAGAAGTATATATATATGTTTGTGTATTGGTATTATACCTATCTATTTTATATACATATATTTTATTTTGAGTTTTCTTTGAGTTTTATTCTGATTTTAATGTACACATATATTATAAATAATATTTACAAAATTATAAAAGTATAAAATTATAAAAAGTAATGAATAATAAATAAAATAAATATTTTAATATGTACAAGTATACAATAGGGGTCCAAAACTCAACTTTCAAACCGTAATTCTGAAAAATATGAAACCACCTCCATTAGATAGATTATTTAAAATTATATACAATTAAAGTGAATTTGGTACATTTTGAGTTTTTATTTGAGAGATACGGGTCTGGGAAGTTGGGATTCTGGAATTTTATTTAGATCATATATTTTTATCTGTACATTATTTTAGGTTAAATCAATTTTGTATTTTTTTTATGTTTAATTATCTATAACTTTCCTGTACAAAGTTTCTTTATTTAGAGTATAAAAAGTGGAACCAAAAATAGGTCCCAAAATGAATAAAGAATGAATTGAATAAAAGGGATTTTTAGTGGTTTTTGGCCCTTATCTCCCCCTACTTTATTCCTTGTCGACCTAGTCATCGAGATGCCTAGGTCTCGGGGTTTCGGGTCATAAAATATTTACAATATTTTATTCTTTTTCTTTTCTTTTCTTTATTCTATAATTTTGGCTTTAAAAACCACATTTTATACAATATTTACACAATAATACATGGATGCTAAAATGCCTAAATTAAGCCTATTTACCCGCATTTACTAGGGATTTTAAGGACAAAATGATAGAATAAAGATGATGAAATGTAGATTCATCAGCCTTCTCCACTACGCACCGACCCTTCGTTCACCCTCCAGTACACAGACACACACTTCGGATATCGATTAACACCTTTTGTGGGTCGAAGCCCTCATTGGTCAGAGCTCCGCATCAGGTTCCGTTCTCGCCTTCCGCCTCCGACGAGCATCCATCACCAGGTCAATCTAAGGATATATGGTTATCCTCTTTCATATGAGCTTCAATGGCAGACCCTCAGGATGCTTCTGCAATCATCAGATCACATGGAGGAGCACGACGGAGCTCTAGCATCCTCGCTGGAGCTCCAAATGCGTCGATGCATATCGAAGATGGAGGAGGAGAAAGAACCTACATGTACCGTTGGATGGCCATTCCTCGATGGCTATCCAACAACCCAGATGCATCCACGTCGATTCCGACCGAACATCACTCCATGCCACGAGGCTCGAGCCATCCAAGCCTCTCCTAGCCTAGGTTCAAACCTGGCCACAATGCCTCGCACGTATGGGGCTAGGTTAATTACCTTGAATAACGTTGAACCTTCGAGAATTACATCCAGGCCCTTCAGGCGCTTGCCTCATGTGTGCACCTGGGGTAAATTACACAAGAGCCCATATGACTTTTAATAATTACAATAAAGTCTGTGTGTACATGAAAAATTATAGGGAAGCCCCATACGACTTTTGATTATTACATTTTGGCCCTCCAGGGACCTAGTTGCAATTGTTAATTTTTTATTTCCATATTTTTTTTGCATTTATGCCCCTAGCATTGTTTCACTCATATATTGAGCAATTGAACTCCGTTTCAGTTTATTTCAGTTCCATTTTGTTGCTAATTTCATCCTCTATCTAATGGCATATTTAATTCCTTGATTTGACACTCATTTCAATGCGATAACTTTTGATGATATATGGTATCTCTTGTTCATCATTTAAGTGCCATTAATCACCCTTATTTCTCAATTTGACTCTGAAGTCGATCCTTATTTTATTGCTCATTGATTTGACAATTTGTGGCATACAAAATGTTTTTTGCATGATCATCTCTTGCATTTTCTACATCATGTATCTCATTTTGAATTACAAAAAATCAAATACAATTTGTATGCATCATGTTATTTTGTTCTTCATATGAAGACGTGGGTTTAGAATTTAATAGCTCATTATTTAATCAATAATTTATGATGAATAGATTAGGAGGCTTGTATTCCTGATTTCGACCTTGGTACAATTATCAAGTAAAATATTTGTCACATATTCGAAGTTGTGGCCTTTACTGACTTGAAATCTATCTCATGTACTACAATAATACGACCTTATTAAAAGGTTTTTTCACGTCTCATCAATCATATCCACATTATTCCAAAAATTATTGTGGATATCAATATCCATATTATTCTCAGATACTTCAATTCAAATGCCCATGGATTTAGTTTTTGCTCACTATCCTCATATAATTTAGAAAACACTAGTCTCTTGAAGCCTCTTGTTTGTATCTCTCATTAAAAGGTGTTATTCTATAATATATGTTTAGCTAATCCACCACGAACCACATTTTAACCTAGATAATTGACTTCCCAATTTTCTCTTCTGTCCTGATAATTGGATTCTGTTTCTTTCAGAATAATACATGAACTCATTCATGGATAGTGTGCCTTCTCCAAGGATACTTGAAGATAAGGTTAGTGCAATTGTATTATCCATGTATAGTGACTTGGATATTGAGATTCAAACTCATGTCCAGATCTAAAATACCTCTCAGTGATGTTTGATCATATAAAACAAATTATCCTATCGTCTCATTGTACTTGAATCTAATTCAAAACAATGTTCAATATTTGGACTAAAATTGGGAAACTAGTTCACTAAGAGAGTCATTCAAATCCAAACATATTTCTCACTCCCTCATAATGGAGCTGTTATGGTATACATATATTTTTAGATCACATCACCCTATAATATTTTATAATACGTGTACATCCTGCATACCGGAAGACCGCGATTAAACATGATGTTCTAATCTCATTTGAATTGTCTTCTTCATAGTTTTATCATAAAGTTTCTCATTTGATCATTGGGAGTTGGTATCGATCATATACTTTCCAAAAGTATATATCATACCTACTAATCTTGTTGTGTTTATAAAATAAAATTATCATCGATGGAATTTGATCTATCTCAATATCTCATGAGTGAGCTCATATCTTCCAGTTCAGTAGTGAACATGTATGATTCCTTTGAGAGATCGTATCACTCATTTGCCTTCATATGCACACTAATGTATCGGTGTGTAGATCTTGATTAGGTCATCAACTTAATGGTATGCCAAATGTACATACTCATATATATAGTGTTACATATGTCTTTGGCCAAAGGAGCCAAAGGATGCATGCCTAAGTCAACTCTTTGGCTTAACTCACCAAGCACTTCTAAATCTCTATTCACATGCAAAGGGCATGCATCAAGAGGTTGGTGAAATGAAAACCATTGGACTAAGGTTTGTCATCTCCTAAGGATAGAGATCCCTTCTTGATAATCACTTGACTGTATGATTGAGTCCTCAATTGAACACTTTACATATTCAACCCAACACTAGCCTCTATGATCCAACAAATGGATCAACAACTATATAATTTCAAGATGGTCAAGGTACATAACTTTATTTGTACAGAGAGCCCCAATATTAGAAAAAATAGGTGATTAAATAATAAATTTTATTGACAAATAAGTTATAATAATTATTTTATTGTAAAAATCGTTCAACATTGATTCACATGTCTAACAATCTCCCACTATCCCTCAGAACCAATCATGTACAATCATTAAACTCAGACTCGTTACATGTTGGTTGAAAATCATTTGGCGCAAAGATTTGTTAAGGGGATTAATAATGTTGTTGTAGGAGGAAACCTTTGTGATTATGATGTCATCTTATTTTTGTATCTCCCAGATGATGTGATATTTCTTCTCCATGTGCCTGCTCTTTTGATGCCAATTGTGTTTCTTTGACTGAGCAATGGATCTCGTGTTATCGTAGAGTAACGAGGTGGGAGTATCTGAGGAAATTACACTCAGCTCCAAGAAGAACTTACAAACCTCACTGCCTCATTTGTAGCATCTGATGCGATAATGTACTCAACCTTTGTTGTTGAACCAATCATAGTTTTTGTTTCTTGCTTCTCTATATCACATCACCACCATTCAAGAGGAATATGAACACCAAAATTGACTTTCGATCATCAATATTAAATTGGATATATGAAATAAAATCTGTATATCCTAAGACTTAGGGATCAGTATCTCCATAGACTAAGATGTAATCTTGTGTTTTTCTTAGATATTTGAAAATATTCTTCACTTCATTTCAATATTTTTCTATATAGCAAGATTGGTAACGGCTTACCACTCCCATTGCATGGCAGATATCTTGTATGATACACATCATGGCATACACTAGGATTCCTACAACCGCTGCGTAAGGGCATCTAACTATGGCTTTTCTTTTCAATAGTTTGAGGATCTATCCCTTTAGACAAGTGTATAACATGCCCTAAGGGATGGTAAACTTTCTTAAAGTGTTCCACATGGAACATTTCCAATATTTTTCAACATACCCTTGTTGTAATAGTCCCAAAATCATCTTTTCTTAGTTTCCGAACAACTTCAACCTGAGATGTAAAAGGCTTCACCAAAATCTTTTATCTTAAAGGTATGGGTCAATCAGATGTTAACACTAATAATCACCTATGTATCATTACCAATGATAAGGATGCCATTTATGTAATGAACACAGTGGCGCTCTCAGTAAGCTTCTTATATGTATATGGCTCATCAGAATTTTGAATGGAATCATGTATGGACTTTTTCAGCTTGCACACTTTGCCTTTCTCAGTCATGAAGCCCTGGGGTTGATCCATGTAGATATCCTCCTTGAGGTATGAATTAAGGAATGCAGTCTTGGCATCCATCTACTAGATATCATAATCAAGATGGGCGGCTATAGCTAGCAACGTCCTGATGGACTTAAGCATGTCTAACGGAGATAATGTTTCATCTTTGTCGATGCCTTCTCTATGTGTCGTCATTGGCCAGGAGTCGTGCCTTGAAGGTTTCAATTTTCTATGATGTCCATTTTTCTCTTGAATATCCATTTACACATAATGGATTTTACCCCTTAGGTGGATTATTTAGGATCCATACACCATTCTTGTGCAAGGAGTCTATTTCAGACTTCTTAACTAGCATCTAATTGTCCATAGATGCTTCATCATATAAAGTATGATCATTGTCAGATTCTTTTGACATAGAATCCATACCTTTCAGGTGGTCCAACCACCCTCGAACTCTTTCGAAGAGGTATGGATCTCAATTAACACTTCAATTTCTGGTCCTGGAATCACATTATCTTCAGACTTTCCTCTACTTCACTCTTTTCTTGACTTTTAAGGAAGTCATACTCCAAGAACATTATGTCCTTAGAGATGAAAATTTTTGAGTCTCAAGGTAATAAAGTCGTTATCCAATACCATCTATTACATATCCAATGACGTAAGACTCTGTAATGCAAGATTTTAGCTTACTTACATCCACATTTTTAGCATGGAACAAGCAACCCCAAATCCTCAAGTATCTAACATTGACCTTGGTTCCAAACAAAGCTCTTGAGGGGTTTGGGTATTGATTTGCTCAGAATTTTGTTAAGGATGTGTGTGTGTGTCATAGTCTCTAGTGCATATCCCCAAAAATTAAGCGGTAATTGTGCTCTTTTCATAGTTCATATGATCATATCCATTATGGTCGTGTTGCATCTTCAGCAATACCATTTAGTTGGGAATTCCAAGAGGAGTGAGATTGGATATAATTTCTCTCTTTAAGATAATCTTGAATTCACATGAGAGGTACAAACCACATTGTTCAGAACAAATTTGTTTGATCTTTCTATCGATTTGGTTCTCAACCAGATCCATGAATCTTTGAACTTTTCAAATGTTTCAGACTTGTGATGTAATAGAAATACAAACTCATATCGTGAATGGTCATCAACAAATATTACATAGTATCCATATCCATCACGTGTCATTGTACTGAAGGAACCACACATATCTGTGTGTATGACGTCGTGTGTAGATTCACACCATATACCCGTATTTTGGAAGGGTGCTTTGATCATTTTCCCTCGAATACAATGTTCACGTGTAGGTAAATTTTAGATTTTTAGAGAATCTAATGGCTCATTCTTTGCTAATCTATTTATTCCATCAAAAGATAAATAACCAAGCCTTTGATGCTAGACAACGATTATATGGTCTCCATCCTCTCTAGATCTCTTAGGATTTTTATCAGTGCTTGCAACATTCATGATACAATAATGTACAATTCATAGAGTCCACCAGATTTAGAAAACCTTCTGCAATATATTTATCATAATGACTTATGATAAATTTATTACAGGATAAGAACATATATCCATGTTCAACTAATTTAGAAACAGATATTAAGTTCCTTCTAACGTCTGAAATATAGAGACACTTTCTAAGTACTAGGACTCTCATACTGGATAATGGTAGTTTGGAAGTTTAGACGGCAATTACCACAATAATTGCTTCAAATATCTCTGACTGACTATCTCCCCTTCATCAAGCTTTTTGATTTTCCAAAATATATGCAACAAATATCAAATATGAACAGAAGCACCATAATCAATGACCCAACTACCTTCTCTTTCTATGAGAAAGTTGGTTTCAATGATGAAAGTAAATTTTATACATGTCATAGTATTATCTCTACCATCCTCTAAGGTTTTCAAATAATCTAGATAGTTTCTTTTCCAGTGCCGTAGCTTTTTGCAATGGTGACATAAATCTAGTCTATTACATTTCAGATGTGTTGAAGCTTGAGAGGATAAACCAACACTTTAACTTTTCTTCTTCTTCTTCTTCTTCTGAGTCAGACCCTTTCGAGTCTCAAGATTCCCACCGTAATTTCTATTGACTTGTAATAGTGCCAGCATGATTAACATTTGTCAACTCAACTTGTTTATATTTTACGATACCACAAAGTTATTGAAAGGCTTAAGTAGAGATAGCATAATGAAGTCAGATTGCATATCTGTATTCATTTCTACCCCAAGGTTTTCCATCTTAGAGAGGTAATCAAACATTTTGACTACATGGTCTTTGATCGACGTCCCTTCTTGCATCTTGCAGCGTATAAGTTCTTTCATAAGGTTGCAACACTATATATAGTTCACAACACCAAACATCTCCTTCATATTCGTCATTATACCATGGGCATTCTCAATATCTACATGCTGCTTCTGAAGCACATTGGACAAAGATCCTAGAATATAGCAATGAGAAAATGAGTGGTCATCTTCATGTTTATTGTTAAATGGAATTTCTTCCACTGACAGAGGGTTCTCATACTTGGTCTTCTTGAGCACAAATCCAGTGTGCTCAACAAAAAGAACAAGTTTTAAATTACGGAGCTAGTTTGAATGATTTGGTTTGGTCAACTGGTTGACATCTAGAAGCTTGATGGGTGAGTTCATGGATTTCATCTAAGACTAAGTAATACACTTATTAGTATATAGATGTGTGTGTGTTTTCTTTGATTAAGTATTTTAAATCAAAGTTGTCCAGCCTTTCAATACTTTGAATGCTCATTTCCTTATTCAACATTTAAAGCAAGAGATACACTTACCGCTATATCTCTGGAAAGATCTGGGATCTCCCTTCCACCCTTGTCACACCCTTGTTATATGAGAACATGCAACTCCGGTCAAGGAAGCAGGAACACTTTCTCCCTTGCAAGTCAAACCTACATTCCCGGTTCAGTCTTTGATGCCCGGGCCTGCCACCAATAAGGTGATGTTGATCCGTTATCAATTGAATCAACCATAAATAGGAATGGAACTCATTGAGTGCATTCCAATACATCCCCCATTATATGGGGAACAATATTGGGGTCACTACGCATACAACATGAATGATAAGTAGAGATCCCAATCCATGTTTGCTTGTACATTGGAGCTATGACTTCGCGTAAGCGTCTTCTCCGTACAATCCATGGTGACTATACCCTCCGCCTTGACAGGAGACCATGGAGGTCGTCATATGATCCTTCATATCCCATTTAAATTTTGATTGATCATTTCGAACCACATTATGATGAACAATCCTTCCAAAGGATTCCATTCCTTTTAACTATAGACTGTGAGTAATTGGGTCACATTAATTCAATCATATTAAAATAATATCAATCCAATTTAACCAACAAACAGCTCTTGCTTGATATTTTATTATACATCATGCACTCTCACAAGTACCTATTTTTCCAATTTTAATTATTAGAGTACAAATTGACTTTCTCAAGCTACCCTTCCTTGAAACAAATCCAGATAGATGTTCAGATATGCTGAGAGGGGGCATCTTCTTGCCTTTAAAGATGTGAATTACTAAACCAAGTCAGCGTACCCACCAACCTATACACCTTTTCCCTATCAACTCAAGTTGCTCCCACAATTTAGAGAATGATCATCTTTCCTTCCTCGCCAGCCTTGGGGCAGGGGATGGCCACAAGCAGGGAGTAGACATCGAGTGAGAGATAATAGAGACTTCAATTGAGTCGATGCTTGGAGAGAAGCCTTTGCCTCTCCTTTTATTTATATTTGGACCATTAGGAGTTGACTCTTTATAATCAATCAATCGTTGAAACTAAAGAAGTTAACCAACTTCAAATAAGATTAGCATTGATAAAAATTATCAACTCCAATTATCTTAATTAATATTTCCAAGGAATTATCAACAAATGAATAAGATATGAAAATAAAAGAGTGGATAATCCCTTTTATCTCATTTATTTTAATTTGATGGTAATCATCTATATTATTACTAAATATAAATTTACATATTTATCTTGAAATTTAATTAATTAAGAAAACATTTGTAAAAATTAAAATTGGTCATTGATTAAATATGAATGATATTCATTGGGTCATAATAAAATATAACTTGTATTTACATTTACATTGGAATGTGACTCCAATTCACACAAACAACATAATTTATAAACCCTATTCAAAAATAAGTCTCCAAATAAAAATGCGGATCATATCAACAATACTCTAAATTGTATTGTGGATATTACTATGCACATTAATTTTATCTTAGATAATTAGATAAAACTTATTCATATCAATTTCTCTTTTATCCTAATAACTGAATTGTTTCTTTCAAAACAATCCATGAACTCCTTCGTAGATAGTGTGTACACGGAAACTTGAAGATAAGGTCAAGGTAATTGTATTATTCATGTATAGTGACTTGGATATTGAGATTCAATCTCATATCCAACTCCAAAAAACCTCTCAGTATTGTTTCATCATAAGAGATAAAGTATCATATATTCTCATTGTATTGGACTAAGATTGTATAACTAGAGCACTGAGCGAAGGCACTAAAATCCAAATATGTTTCATCCTCGGAGTGGAAGTGTCATGTACAATTTATGTAAGATTTCATTACCCCCGAGTATTCCTAATGCTCGTACATCCTACATACTTGAAGGTCATGATTAAATCTGGAGTTTTGATCTCATTTAACATGTCTTCTTAGAGTTTTTTTCGTTAAGTTTCTCATTTGATCATTGAGAGTTGGTATCGACAATATACTTTCCAAAATCTTATATCATACCTACAAATCATATCTTGTTCCCAAAACAAAATGAATATCGATAGAATTTGGATTATCCCAATATCTCATGAGTGAGCTCATGTCTTCTGATTCATTAGTGAACATGTATGATCCCTTTGAGAGAACATATCATTCATATGCCTTCATATTCACATTAGAGCGTTGATGAATCCCCATTCACTACTTTTTATTCCTTTATTTTAGATAGAAATCTTGGCAAAATACCATGTAATTAGTTGTAAATAAAATAAAATATCAAAATGCATGCTTCATATAAATACCCATAATTAGCATGTTTTTGCACAAAAATAAAGGAATAAAGAAATAAAGAAAAAGAGGGAAATATTTAGAATAAATATTGAGTGACCCAAACCCAAGGGAGGGCTCAATATGGGCCTGACCGCAAAATAAAACAAGTAGAGAGAGATAGGGTGACTCAACCTTGTACATATTCCCCCTTTCTTATGTATATATTATTATTTTCATCAAATAAAAATATTTATGTGTCCCTCATAATGTGTATATATTTATAAAAATAAAATAAGAAAAATAAAAATAAAACAAAAATAAATTCTCTCTTCCCCTTATATATACCATGTATATATGTACCTATATACATTTATTTTACCCCTGTAAATACATAATAAAAATTAAATAAAAATTATTTTTGAGTCCTATATTTTATGTTGTAAATAAATAAAATATAAAATAGAGATAATTATACAAAAATAAACAATTAAAAATAAAAAATACATATGTACATATATATATGTATATAATAATAATATAATGCATACACATAATTTATTTTTCAAAAAAATAAATAAAAATCACTAAAAATACTTTGAAAAATAATAAACATTTTTCATGTTGAAAATATTTCGAAATAAAATCATTTACTATTTTAAAATGATTTTTTTAAATAATTTTTCAATGGAATTTTCCCATTGGCCCACGGGGGATTGTTGACCCCCGGTCAACTCTCTCCCATTTATGCAGACTTGATCCGCCAACCATTTACCTAAACCCCGGGCATCATTTGAAGCTCTCACATCCGAGATTCACGCCCGGGAATCATCTTAGGGATCCGAGCATCGGATTGCGTGCCCGATTTTCTTCTTTCTCGGACCCCTACACTATATAGCGTCGCCTCCTTCCGCCATTTCACGCACCTTCGGCCACCATCTTCGATCCCTGTGACCTCCATCTTCTTCCTCGAGTGACTGCGAGTGCGGAGGGTGTTGTAGAGAGTGATTGGAGGTGCGTACCCCAGGTCTGGCGACCCTTGTCGTCGAGCTCCGCCGTCGGCGTAGCCCGAGCCTCTGGAGGCGACGCTCCATCGAGGCGAAGACCGCCGGAGATCCAGCATCTCCCCCACAGTCGACTCCGACCATCAGGTACTTCCCTTAGGTTCCCGTTCGTCATTTAGATTCGATCTTTTCCACCTAGCTCCGCCAGCTCCGCCCTAGTGGTCGGAGCCCCGTTACTTCACCTCACCCGTATCGATAGATACCTCGACCCATCGTCACCTTCCTTCCACGATCTGATCACCTCTATCTTGGCTACCCGAGCCAAGATCGGGTCTGGTTCCTTCTGTCACGTCCGCTGGAACCTCCCTCCGCCTATCCACGCCGCTGTTGGTTCAATAACCCATGCCGGAGACTTCCTCCGACACGAGCTCTCTTCTGCAGGTGAATAAGCGCAAGATACCTCCCTCAGTCGCATCCTCCATCCTTCACCAGAATCGCCCAGGTCCCTCCTCCTTCGCTGGAGGATCCGACCGTTGGGAACTCCATCGGACGCCACCACCCGACGCGGATCATCATCGCGAGGAGAACCCCCCTCTCCGATCTTCCATCGGACGCTCGGATCGCTCCCAGCTCACCGAAGAAGCTCGCCCAGGAGGAGTTCTTCCAGCCTATCTCTCTGTCGTCGGATCGCCCCTCGCCTCCAGATATCATCCGAGTCATTCGTACCCTGCTCCTGTCAGGACGTTAAATACCAAATCTAACGTCCACGTGCACCCCACGTCCGGCGTCGTGTCAGCACCGTTGGATCTTCCAGGAGGCACCATCACAGCCGCACGACATCCGCCATTCACCACCCGACACCTGGCCCTTACGTGCCTCGTACGCACTTTGGCTGGGTAACTTGCACCCGACCCCCTACATTTTATTTTAGTTTTTATTTAGTTTGTTAAATAAACTTGCACATTTGGATAATTTGCATATCTGGACCTGTAGTTTTCTATATTTGCATTTTAGTCCCCGCTTTGTGGAGATACGTGCTTCGACACGTGATTTTGTGGGCAAATTGCATGTTTAGGGCATGGGTTTTTTGACTGTTATTGAATGAATCTTTAGTTTCATTATTTGCATATATACCCCTGTGCGTACTGAAATTGGAACATGTACGGATTTTGTGTGAATTTTGTGGCTTATCCCCTATACTTCCAGCACGTGTTTCTGTTTAGCCCTTAGAACTTTGTTTCTTTGCATTTTGGTCCATGTGTGCTGGGGCTTTTGTATTGGTTGAATAAAAAAACAAATTAATTCCAAATCAAGTGAAATTTGGAAACGTGGCTCCTACCACTGTGTAAAAATTTCACTAAATTTTTGGGACATTTTTTTAGTTCTTTTGATATTTTTAAAAATTCAAAAACACGCATTTCTGTTACTGTTTGAATTGAAAAATCAATTAAAAATACAAAAAACTTTTAAGAATTCTAAAAAAATTACTTATTGTTTCTTTTAGTGTCTTTTAGCTTCATTCCAATTTTGGTTGAATTTGGATTTATAAAACACCAAAAAATCTCCAAACCCTAAAAACCTTATAAAAGTTATTAAAAATTCTATAAAATACAAAAAATGCAATTTTGGTTTCTGTAGCTTCATTTTTATTTCTAGTTTTTATAAAAATTGTCTCCAGATTTTTAGAGCTATTTATATTTTTAATTAGCCTTTCAAATCAGGCTACACATTGATTTTGATTTTCAGTATTTTTCTGTTTTTATAAAATCAACTAAAAATCAGAAAATTTTGAGAAAATTACCAAAAAAACTTAAAATCTTATAAGGCACAAAAATAATTTTATTTGAATTTTCTGAGTTGTTTGGAGTGTTTAATAAATTGTTGTCTTTGTGCTTTTTACCCTTTTCTCATATTTCCTTTATAATTAAAAATACAAAAAATTAAAAATCTATAAAAACCACCAAAAATATTTTATCTTTTTATTTCATTTCTCACTACTTCGTAGGCTCTTTTGAGCCAACCCGTGCTCCTTGAGTTCGACCTTGGTCGTTATACTAGGTTAAATAAATAGCAAGATCACTACTCAGCTTTTTGACAGGTTATTCTTATTTAGTGGTTTGATTTTTCTTGTTGAGTCCGATCTGCGAGATTTGGGTTGCAACGACCCTTGATTGATTTTATCCCTGCTCGAATTTTGTGGGATTTTTGGCTCATCAAAATGGCGCTGTTGCCGGGGAGCACGACTTAGTAGTCATTTTTTATTCATCGCAGTTTTCTTTTTCGCGACTTTTCTGTAGATATTTGTAGATATTTTTGCTCTGATTTTCTTTGCATATTCTTATAATAATCTGTGTCTGACATACATTCTTGTTTGATTTCTTGCGAGGGCTCTGATGAATCTCCATTTCATCACCTTTATTCTATCATTTTGGCCTCAAAAACCCCAGCAAATGCATGTAAACAACAATAACTTGTACATAATAGCATTCATTATTCAGTGTATTAATTGTACATTAAATAAAGTTTTTAATGCCAAAATTATAGAATAAAGAGAGAAAAGAAAAAGGAATAAAATATTGTAAATATTTTATGACCCTAACCCCGAGACCAAGGCCAGCATGGTATTGGTCGACAAGGAATAAAGTAGGGGGAGATAAGGGCTGATATACAATAATATCTCAGTTATTCATTCATCCATTTATGCAGTCTTGACACCTATTTTGTACATAACTATTTATTCCTCAAATAAAGAAACTTTGTTCATGAAAGTTGTAGATAATAATGTAAATAAAAATACAAAATTGAGTTTGTGTAAAAATAACACTCAGTGTACATTTTATACACAGAATAAAAAGCCAAAATCTCAACTTCACAGACCCATATCTTGCAAATAAAAACTCCAAATCACCCAAACTCACCTTTAATTGTATATAGCATTTCATAAACTATTTTATAAAATTGGTTTCATAATTTTTGGAGTCCATCTGTAGAAGTTAGGTTTTTGGCCCTTCTTGTACACAATACCTGATTAAAATATTCATTTTATTCAATATTCATTACTTTTACAAACTCATATTTTTAGAATTTTGTAGATAATGTATATAATTCAGGTACATATTGACATTAGAATAAAACCAAAAATAATTTGGAAAATAAAAGAAAACTATGTAATATATATAGGCAAGATACCTATATGGAGTATATATACAAATAAAAGGGGAAAAACATTCTTTAATTATCCAAATCTCTTATATTTTTGTAATAAAGTATATAGTATATGTGTCCTATTAAAAATACAACTCCTTAATAAAAACACATAAATAAATACAATGTGTATAAAATACAGGTAAAGTACCTATATATATACTTACAAATACATAGACCTATTTATTTAAAAATACAAATAAACTTATAAAAATCAAACAAAAATACCTTTATACTCACAAAAATAAGTTATAAAATTATAAAATAAGAAACTAAAATAATAAAATAAAATAAATAAATTAAAAATAAAATATACAAAAATACATATAAAATACATACATATACACATTATTTTAATAAAACCGTAATAAAATACTTCAAAAAAATAAATAAAAATCATAAATAAATACTACATTAATTTATAAACATTTTCTATTTTATAAGTAAAATCTAATAAAATCATTTACTAGGTTAAATAATTCATTTTGTAATAAGGATCCCTATTTTGGCGTGTAGCGGCTGAGGTGGACCAATGGGCGCGTCGCGCCTGTTGACCGCAGGTCAACTGGACCTCCAGGCGTCTGACTTCACGCGACCTGTCTTTTCCCCGATTTCCGCCATTTTTCCCGCCTGGCTCAGTGAACCATCGCACTCGCTTCCTTCACAAGATTTGTCCTCTGATCATCCATGATGCCCGCCAAGATCATAGATCAATCTGATACTCATTGGTTTAATCAATAAACGCCGGTCATTGGGGGTCCCTCGGAATGTCTATAAATAAAAACCTCCGACTTCCCGGCCAAAGTTGGCCATTTTCACTCCACCAAAAAGCCTTGTTCTTGCTCCTGGTGTGTTCCTCGTGACAGGAGGAGTCGCCCAGCACCTCGACTTGGCCGGAGGACGGAGAAGTTTTGTCGCGGTGGTGCTCCGGCGACCACCCTGCTCCCTGGCGGCCCCCAGGTATAAGAGCTGTCCTTTTAATGCATTCTTAGGTAGTTTTTAATGTCAGCATTTCATTTCAGTAGTTAGTTTAGTTGTTAGTTGATCACATTAGCGTAAAAAGCGAAGATCGAAGTTCGCCGGAGCTCCGCTCCGGCGACTTCTTCATCGTGAACCTCACTATATCCGACCACCTCGATCATCCCATCTCGTTCCTCGTCGTCTTCTCCATCTTTCGCACCCATCAGATCAACCCAGGACCCTCGGTCTTGGTGAATCAGGGTTCCAACTCCGCCGCTCGCCGGAGCCCTTCCGCCCTCCTCCATCTTGCACCGCAGCTTCATAACCCCGGGTCGAGGAGATAGCTCTCTCGCCCGCGGTTCTTCCTGTGCAGGTACCACGAGGAATCGAGCCCTTCTGGGCTTGCTTTGACCAGGAAGAGGTTCCTGGGGGCCACCTTCTTCTCCGACCTCGCTCCACCGACTCAGGCCCCCAGGAGCCATGAGATCACCGTCAGACGACGCGGAGGCCTCCCAGCTACGATCAGGACGCTTCAGATGCGCAGGAGGTGCCCGGAGAAGCTCGAGCGACCCGATCGAAGCTCGCCGAGGGCGAGTTCATTCCCAGTTCTTCCTGGTGCCCTCTGCACCGTTGGATCGAGCGGGGCGGCCCAGATTGCATGCCAGCCGTCCGATGAAGAAGCACACCCACCGTCAGATCACCTCAAGTGATCTAATCTCAAGCGTTCATCGGCGAAGCGGTACCAGCCGTTGGATGAGCGACACGTGGCAAGTGAAGAAATCGCAACCGTTCGCCAGCGCGCATTTTAGGGGTAATTTGCATATCCAGCCCCTGCATTTTTGTATATTTCATATTTAATATTGTAAATAAAATATAACGTTGTAAATAATGTGGATATTTTGCTTATGACCCCCTGTAGCTTTTGCATATTACACTTGGGTCCAGTCCACGTCACCTCACGTGTTGTCCCACGTGAGGTGGTAAAATTGCACAAGTCCCCCTGGAGATTTGCATATTTATGTTTAGTCCATTAAATAAAATATTCAGTGTATTATTTTTGTGAAAAAATTGCAACAAGGACCCTATATTTTCTGTAATTGCATTTTGGTCCCTGTGAGTGCGGATCACGTGCTGTCCCGCGTGATGGTTAAATTGCAAGGGGGCCCTGGCGGGTTTCTTTATTTGTTCTTAGTCCCTAAAATCACAAATCACGTTATAATGTTCTGGTATTTTTGCACATGTGCCCCTGGAATTTATTTTATTTGCAAAAATGCCCCTGCCAGGCTTTAGTACTTTTTGTGTCTTTATCTATTTATTAAAAATACCTACATGGCTTCTAAAAATTCACAAAAATTAGGGTAGATGCTCCATGCCATGCTTGTTCACGCACATATTTTATTTCGCATTTTTTGCATTTTTCCTACTTATTAAAAATGAAAGAGGAGCCATTTTTGTACTGTCTAAATTAGAAAATAAAAAAAATTAGCAAAGGTTTTAGAAAAATTCCAAAAAAATTATATGTGATATATTTATATGTATATTGAGTCCGGAAAATGAAAAACCCTAAAAATATGAAAAAGAAAATTAAAAAAAAAATCATAAAACCCAAAAGCAACATAAAAATTAGAAAAACTCTTTAAAAACCCTAAAAATACATTTCTCTCTTTTATAATTATCTACATATTATTATTATTGTGTAAAAATTAATTTGGGTAATTTTGGGATTCATTTAATATTTTTAAAACCCAAAGTACACACGGCTATTTATTTAGTCCTATATTGTGGACATTTTTGAATTGAAAAAAAAATACATAAAAATTAGAAATATAAAGAAAAAAAATAAAAAAAAGGGGTTAAAAATATAAGTCTATATATTAAGTTTTTATGTCTATAAATATATATATATATATTCTATATTACTTCTCTCTCTCTTCTTATAGATGTATATATACCTCTTTATATATACATATATATATAGTATATAGATTGATATAATTAATAATATAAAAAGAAAAAAAAAGGGGTATAAAATATAAAATCAAAATAAAAATTATAAAAACAAAAATATAAAAAAAAATTACAAAACCCAAAACCCACCTAAAAACAAGCTTCACACATGGATGACTTGGTGATACATCTAGGCTACGCATTTTGTATTGCTCTCTGTGGTTCGACCTCTACATGCTTGTCGCTATACATTTTGTTGTAGAGTAATAAAAATTAATTCACATTTATTTTTTTGGACTTAATTGATACATTCTTGCTTTGTGGGTTAATTGTTGATTAACTTCGGGAATCGTGTGGTCAAGCACCGACTGTTGACTCGCCTTGTGAGTCGACATGACCGCATCGATCATTCCGAGTTATCAAATGGCGCCGTTGCCGGGGAGCAATGAGCATAGCCTACGTTATTTTTGTCATTCTTGTGTGCATTTTTGATTCATAATTGATGATATTTTGTGAGCAGCTATTTTATTGCCATTAATCACCATGCTTCATTCCTTTATTTATTGTGATTAATTTATCTGCTTTATGATTAATTGATTGAGCTATTCTAATACATTCTTTTTGTGACTTTGATGCAAGGGTCCGCCACGCAAGGATGGCTTCTTAGGAGGCCAATGCAGCCAAGCTTGGAGGAGGATGGTCTTCCCTTCGCATGACCATCAGGAGAGAGTATCAAGGAAGCAAGGAGATGTGGATTAGATAGGCTTAGAACACTTAGGATTATCTCTGTAATTTTTGGTGAGAGAGAGACAATTTTGGCATGTAATAACTAAACAGGACTCTACTCTTCACAATGAGGTCCAGTGCCTGGGTGTCTGTTCACCTGGGGGCCTCATCGCAGTTTTCCGCGAGTTCTACCGCCTTCTTTATTTTGTTTCCCGCTGTTTTGAGCTTTCCGCCTTTCTTCTACTTTGTTTTGTGTGCTTGGAGCCCCTAGATATAGGTTGCTTGACTCGGTAGCTAGGTCCAAACATTAATAAGAATGCATGTTCCTATAGTCCACTTCGTATGGATCTAGTCAAACTTAAACAGCTAAGTCCTTTATCTCTTAACCCACGTGCCGTGAGCGAGCCCCATCAAGCGCTACTCCTAAACTCGAGTGTGTCGAGAAGAGGAGGGGTGAGCCAAGACCGGACCCTAGGGTTAAAGATGAATGACCAGCTTGTGGTTCTTCACGTTAATAGCAGCTAATGTTTAGGGCGATTTTGACGAATGCACACCGCCATGTAGATAGGTTTAAAAATTCTGTTTTGCATACCACATGGAGAGAGCTGGGATGCACTGTAAGTCTTCTAACTCAGCATGCATCATTCGGTTCAATGGTGAGATTTCCATCATAGAACCACTTGCATGGCTTTTCCGCTATCTCCCTCTGATTTTGAGCACCTAGGACCTAAATGAAAAACTACAAAAACGTTAGGCGCTGGTATGAAAACAGATCCAAAAAAAGTGAAAACCCAAAAATTAAAACAAGGGGACTGCTAAATAAACTTTGACCTTAATTAAAATCTGTAATGGACTATCCTTGTACCGGGTTCATAAAGCCCTCATTGTTTTCAGGTACTTTAGAGGGGGACCAAAACCCTACTCCCTTGAGCGAGTGCGACCCCTAAGGA
Organism: Ottelia alismoides; assembly: GCA_037367405.1. Classification (NCBI taxonomy): domain Eukaryota; kingdom Viridiplantae; phylum Streptophyta; class Magnoliopsida; order Alismatales; family Hydrocharitaceae; genus Ottelia; species Ottelia alismoides. The sequence goes on from JAZKJV010011685.1 coordinate 136,473, forward strand.
TTAGAGCCCAAAACCCAGTCTGCAACTGCCTTGTGTATCGCCTGGATTTCCGAAGTAATGGCGCTTCTATCGTACGTAGGCGAGTAGGACTTGGTCACCAATGGTGACTCTCTGTTGTGAGAGCATCGACCCTGTCCGAAGTATTGAGCATAGGCCACGCCTTCACGGGGGTGTCTGTCTCATCGTCCTGCGTCCGAGTAGGTTCTTGCACGCTCACGGGTGATTCCGTTGCGAGCGAGAACCGAAGTATTGGTTTCGCCTATCGGCTTCCTCTCTCTTTTCTTTGGCTGAGTAGGGATCCAGGAAGGGTTACAAGGACTCCAAAAAGTACAGACTACAGGTTACACAGGAGGAGGACAAGTACGGGATACTCTTCCGGCAGTACTCTCTCTCCTATAGGGTAGCGTACTAAGGACTTGTTATAAGAAATGCCTGAAAAATCACAACTCTAAAAATGAAAAGATAATAAAAAGCCGAGCTTTCACGGCTTCACATGGCGTGAGTTGGTGAATCCGATTTTGTCTTGTGTTTGTATGGATCTAGATTAAGGTTCAAAGATCAAAGTCCCGCGCCTTTGCGCCAATTCTGTTATATCTTCCTTTGACCACCCCGCTCAACCGAGCCTTTCTACTGTTTTACACTCCCTTTTGTCCCTCGTTGACCATCGTATCATTCTTCCAAAATCCGATATTCTCTTGTGCTCCGCGAAGCTGATCCATGGATGGTTTCGTCGGGACCATGCCGACACCTACATCGATTCCATGGACTCACCTTCGCCAATAACTTCGAGGCGATTCCCGAGAACTGATCCGGACTTTGCGGATCGGACTCCAGACTCCTCGTTTTCTACCTTTCTCTTGGCCACCCAATAAACTGGGATCACTTTTGTCCCACTACCGCCGTTGTGAATGGGAGTCGATTACAGTCTACATCATTTTTCCATTCACAACACGCTGGGGTTGACTTGAACTCCAGCCTCATCACGACAGCTGAGTATTTATGGCAAGTGATCTGATTCGGACCGTCTCATTATGCAGATAGAAGACAGTGCGAGCCCTGGAGACCACCCCAGAGTTCATTTCGTCCGATTCAGACCCTGACATGGCGCCAGGAGGAAAGGGCAAGGGTCAGCAGCCACCTACACCAGAGGGACAGATGCCAGATCAGAACCAAGTCAATGCACAGTTGCTGGCATCCATCCAGGCAATACAGCAGCAGCTGACTGAGCAGGCCCTTACGCAGACGGCTTTCCAGGACATGTTGAATGATGTGATAAACCGTAACGACGGAGGAGGAGGCCGAGGCAGAGGAGGCAGGGGAAGAGAAGATGGAGGTGGAGGGGGTGGTGACGACCCCAATGATGATCCTGAATTCCAACCACTGCCGAAGCCAACACTCAAAGAAACATACAATCCGGGAGACAGCCAGATGACCGAGTGGATTCTCATCCCACCGGTACACGCTCACTTCGAGCTGAAACCCCAATTCATAGCCCTTCTCCCTGCATTCCATGGCAACACCAATGAAGAGCCATACATTCACCTGCAGCAATTCTCCCGCATTTGTCGCACCACCCACTATCCGAATGTCCCCCTGGACATTGTAAAGATGACGGCTTTCCCCTTCAGTCTACAGGATAAGGCCCTTTATTGGGTCAATCACATGGGAAAGGTCGTGACGACCTGGGAGGAGTTGAAATCCGCCTTCCTGCACAAGTATTACCCTCTGGGTCGACTCAACCAGATGCGGGCCCGTATCAGTAATTTCTCCCAAGGACCCCATGAGTCAATACATGAAGCATGGGAGAGATTCACTGATCTGCAGGAGAAGTGTCCCCATCATGATATTCCGAAGACCAGCTTGGTTCAGCATTTCTTTGGGGGACTGAACATTGAAAGTCAAAGGCTCGTAGACGCAGCATGTGGGGGCTCCCATTTCAACAAGGATGAAGATGTTGTCTGGCAAATTTTCGAAGAAATGGCCGAGGGAGAGGCCGCACTCTCTTCATCCAAGGCGTACCAAAAGCAGCCCCAGATCCTCCAGAAACAAGTTCACATGGCTGCATCGAAAGAAGCAGAGAGAGATGAGAGCTCCAACCTCAGTATCATTGGGGGCCATCTCTCTAAGGTTGATATTATTGAGAAGCGATCACAGGACCTTGAGAAACTCGCTGTGATCGAGAAGAGGACCCAGAACCTGGATAAACTGGATCACATCACCAAGCAGCTAGAACTGCTGGTAGGTACCATCAATTCTGTTCAGTCGGCAGCACCGCTCGAAGCTCCAGCTGAGAGGAAAGACGAGCAACCACCGCTACACCAGCCTCAGCCAAGCCAGCAACCACCGACAGTTCAGCACGTGTACTACGTGCAGGCACCTGATCAGAGCCAGCCGCAACAGCAGATGGTTGTGTACCAACCAGAGTTCATCTCAGACACCGATTCAGTATTCCCGCCACCACCCCTGGTCCAGGAAGTTAATGGGGTTTGGACTAACGATGCACAGCCGACCCGTCCTCAGGGACAACTCCAGGGTCAGCCATTTGCCAACCGGCAGTACCACCAACCTCAGGGTGGACGTTTTGGGCACCCCTCTCAGCAACACCAGCAGCCTCCACAGTTCGCACACCAATGGAGGCAGAACTTTCCGTATCAGCAGCAGCCACAGTATCGCCATCCACAGCCGTATCACCAATACGCGGCTGCTCAGCCTCAATCATACCAGCAGTATCCCTCTCCGTCCTACCAACAACTTCAACTTCCTGCTCCACCACCGCAACACCATCAGCATCCTCCCCACCCATCTAACCAACAACAGCGTGGTCTGAACGCTGCATCTTCTGATACGCCCTCAGCTAATCCCACCATGGAGTGTCTAGCCCGGCTTGTCCAAGGGCTAGCGGAGATGACCAAGCGGCTTGATGACCTGACCGCCACTCGCACTACCATTCCGGCACAGGTCGAAGCCAACCCCAACAATTTCAAGAAGAAGGAGCAGGTAGAATGTGATGTCCAGTCCGCGTGTGATAATGATATTACTGCTTTTTCTAATGTTGTTACTCTCAGGAGCGGTAGGGCCTTACCTCCGCCTGCTACCAGATATGGGGTGAATAAAGAAACAGGTGGATCGTCATCTTCCGCATCAGCCGTGCCAGCTCCAAGGGCGGGTGAAGAGGAAGAGGAAGGAGAAGCCAGTCCAGCCGTCGTGCATTGCCAGAAGCAACTCCAGCCAAAAATACAAAAAAATCCGCAAAAACAAAAACACCAAAAAGAAGCCTGTAGCAGAAGTGAAGCCGCGCCAGCCTTGGAGGAGCCGCCAGCAGCAGCCGATCCTGTGCCAGCCGATGGAGCCAATGCTACCCTTTTTGATCGCCCAGCAGCACCAGCAGAGTTAGATCCAGCTTGTACACCTTTTTGTAGTCCGGATGTACAACATTCTGTGGGCGATAATCTTGATGTAAATAAGAACTCTAATTTTCCTGCCAGTAATGTGAATATTCCTTTTCCGCATGCAATACAAAAATCCAAAAAAATGGCAAAAAGAAAAACTGCATTGTCTGATCCAGGTGTTGTAGATATTTTGGATAAATTGACTGTTGAGATTCCCTTGTTGAAGGCCGTGGAATACATGCCAGCTGTGAAGAAAGGATTGAAAGAGGCATGTACTAACAGGCGTCGCTCAGCGCAAGACAACAGACGCCAAGAGGTAGAAAAACACGTTTTGTCCATGGCCACAGTTGCAGCTATCACCAACCTCCCCCAGAAAAAGCAAGACTCAGGAGCACCTCTGATCAGTTGTGTGATTTTTGATCAGGTCTTCGAGCGTACCCTTCTTGACAGTGGTTCTTCCATCAACCTCCTGCCCTCGTCCATAATGCAAGAATTCAGGCTGGGACCGCTCAAGCAGACACGAATGATCCTTCAGTTCGCTGACCGATCCGTTAAGCGGCCCCGCGGTTTGTTGAAGACGTGATAGTTACCGTGCAGGAGATGAAATTCCCCGCTGATTTTGTAGTCCTTGACATGGACTCTCCTGCACCACTTCTCCAGACTCCTATCATCCTTGGCAGACCATTTCTCCGTACTTCAGGTGCCGTGGTTGATTACGGGTCTGGAAGGATCACTTTCAGCTCGAACACCCAGCAAATCACGATCAACATGAACAAGGAGCAGAACGCCACGACTGATGAGAGTCAAGCAGCATCAGAAGCAGACTGTGAGTTTATTGCAGAGATCAGAGATTCAGAGTTATCATTGGACGATCCATGGACCCAAGAAACCCTCACTCTTGAGGAGGACTTGGAAAGCACAGTCATCATAAGCTCCGATGATTCATGGGAGACAGATTCTCAGACGCAAGCGTATCTTCTTGAGCGTTCACTCCAGACCGAACATAATCAGCTCACCGCAGAACTGTTCGGTACATCACTGGGATCTCAACAGGATGTTGAGGATGGTAACAATCTCAAAATACATTCCACCACCAGCATGGTATCAGAAGTGACCGGTAAAGGGGACAGACCGAAACCAGAACTCAAGCCACTTCCTGCAGGCCTGAAGTATGCTTTCCTTACGGGTGAAGAACACATGCATCCAGTCATCATCAGCAGCAGGCTGAATCTGGATCAAGAATCTCGACTTCTCGAGATTTTAGAAAAGAACCGCAAGGCACTTGGTTGGAGCGTATCAGACCTCCGAGGGATAAATCCAGCTCTGTGCTCACACCATATCTATCTAGAAGACGATGCCAAGCCGTCCCGCGAATTTCAGAGAAGGCTAAACCCTAACCTTCGGGACGTGGTAATGAAAGAAATCACAAAGTGGTGTGATGCAGGCTTCATTTATCCCATCTCCGATTCAAAGTGGGTAAGTCCCCTGCATGTAGTTCCCAAGAAATCCGGGCTTACTGTGATCACAAATGAAAAAGGAGAGGAGATTTCAACTCGGGTACCGACATCTTGGCGGGTGTGTGTTGACTACCGCCGCCTGAATGCAGCAACCAAGAAGGACCACTTCCCCTTGCCATTTATTGATCAAGTCTTGGAGAGATTAGCAGGCAAGGAGTTCTTCTGCTTCCTGGACGGGTACTCCGGGTACAACCAAGTGGCGATCGCCCCTGAGGATCAAGAGAAGACTACCTTCACTTGCCCGTTCGGCACCTACGCCTTCAAGAGGATGCCCTTTGGATTATGCAATGCACCCGCGACCTTCCAAAGATGCATGCTAGCAGTCTTCGCCGAAATGGTAGGCAGTTTTCTCGAGGTGTTCATGGATGATTTCTCCGTCTATGGTGACAGTTTCGATTCTTGCCTCAGGCACCTAGACAGAGTGCTTCAGAAATGCCGGGAAGTCAATTTAGTGCTCTCATGGGAAAAGAGCCACTTTATGGTCACAGAGGGTATTGTGTTGGGCCATGTCGTTTCCAAACGTGGCATGGAAGTCGACCCAGCCAAGGTGGATGTCATTTCAAACCTTCAGCCACCTCAGTCAGTAAAAAATGTGAGGTCATTCTTGGGGCATGTGGGATTCTACAGACGATTTATCAAGGACTTCAGCCGCATTGCCCGACCTCTGACAGAACTTTTGTGTAAGGAGACAGAATTCATTGTTGATCAGCCAGTTCTCCTTGCTTTCAATCAATTAAAGGAGCTTATCACTCAAGCTCCAATCTTGCAGCCTCCAGACTGGACTCTTCCCTTTGAAATAATGACCGATGCGTCAGATTTTGCAGTCGGAGCTGTTCTAGGGCAGAGGAAAGATAAAGCGCCCTATGCCATTCACTATGCCAGCAGAACATTAGATGAAGCTCAAAGAAATTATACAGTAACAGAGAAAGAACTGCTGGCTGTGGTTTTCGCCTTAGAGAAGTTCAGATCCTATTTGTTGGGATCAAAGGTCACAATTTTCACAGACCACTCTGCTATTCGGTACCTACAGCAGAAGAAGGATGCCAAGCCCAGACTGATTCGTTGGATCCTTCTCCTCCAGGAATTCGATCTGGAAATTAAGGACAAACCTGGAGTTCAGAACGTGGTAGCAGATCACCTCTCCAGAATAGAGCAGCATGACTCTCCTTTGAGCAAAGCACCTATCACAGAGACCTTCCCTGACGAAGCTATCTTAGCCGTGGATGCTCTCCCTTGGTATGCTGACATTGTAAATTACCTCGCCTCTGGGGTAATACCTTCGGATTGGACGAAGAATCAGAAGAACAAATTCATGTCGACCATCCGCTTTTACCAGTGGGAAGATCCCCTTCTATTCAGGGAAGGAGCAGATTGTATTTGGCGCAGGTGCATTCCTCAGACGGAGCAATCTAGTGTCCTCGAGCATTGTCATTCGCTCGAATCTGGTGGGCACCATTCTGGAGATCGTACGGCAGCGAAAGTTTTGCAGTGTGGCCTCTGGTGGCCCACTTTATTTAAGGATGCAGCAGAATTTGCTAAAAGATGCCTTGATTGTCAGCGACTGAAAGGAACACTCACTGCCAAAGACTCAATGCCTCTGAAAATCATTCAGATAGCAGATGTTTTCGATGCATGGGGCATTGACTTCATGGGACCTTTCCCTAATAGTCAAGGTTTTGAGCACATCCTTCTTGCCGTAGATTACGTGAGTCGCTGGGTTGAAGCTATCCCCGCCCGAGCCGCCGACAGCAGAACAGTTTGCCAGTTTCTGAAGAAGAACATCATTTCGCGGTTTGGGATACCCAAGATTCTCATATCCGACGGGGGTAGTCATTTCATCAACAAAGAGGTCAAGAAGTTAACGAAGGAGTACGACATCGATCACCGCGTCGCATCTCCTTATCATCCGCAGACCAATGGCATGGCGGAGTTATCCAATAGAGAAATCAAGACCATATTGCAAAAACTTGTTAGGCCAAACAGAAAAGACTGGTCTCAACTCTTGGACTCAGCTCTTTGGGCTTACCGTACGGCCTACAAGTCTCCCTTGGGCATGTCGCCCTACCGTCTTGTATATGGAAAACCATGCCATCTGCCCGTAGAACTAATTCACAAATCCCTTTGGGCAATTAGTAATTGTAACTTGGACTCACGAAAAGGTGGTCAGAAGCGAAAGGATGATCTGAACAGGCTCTTGGAATTCCGAGACTGCGCATACAATAACACCTTGATGTACAAAGAGAAGGTGAAACGCTGGCATGACCGGCACATCAGACGAAAGACCTTCGATGTTGGGCAGAAAGTGTGGTTGTTTGATGCAAAGTTGCGGATATTCCCAGGAAAATTAAAAAGTAAGTGGACAGGGCCATTTCGAGTATGTGAAGTGCGTGACAACGGAAGCATTGCTATATCAGAATTGTCCCCTGACGCACAACCCTTCGTCGTCAACGGCCAACTACTGAAGCCTTACTTGGAACCAGATTCGTTCTTGGCCGTTGTTGACTCTATTCAGTTAGTGCACTCCGACGATGTCTCTACACCTCCTGCAGCACCAACAGATTCAGACGATGTACTCCAACCATTATTGCTCTGATTTTCTTCTTTTCTTCTTTTCTTCTTTTCCTTATCTATTTTCTTCTTCTATCTAAAAGGTGCCGCCTTTGTAGACAGTTTTCTATACTTAGGACGTACTTGGTCCTAAGTATAGGGGGATGTGCACCTAGGGTTCTTGAGTTCTGTTTGATCCTCTCCATTGTCTCCTCTTCTTGTCTATACTTAGGAGCACCTTACCCTAAGTATAGGGGGAGACAATCTGAGTACGATCAGTATATTCTCACCCTTGACCCTCCCCGCTTTGTAAACAGTCTGCTATACAAAGGATTCTTTGATCCTAAGTATAGGGGGGACGGTCAACTTCTAATTCATTCATTCGTATTTATTCTTTAGATCTGCCTATACGCAGTACGAGTTATGTCTTTGCTTTCTCCTTTCGATCTATGAGGACATATCTCAAGCTAAGTATAGGGGGGTCGTATATACTGTGTATATACTAAAAGTCATAACTCATACTGAAAAATAAAATAAAATGTAAAAAGTAGCTTTATAATAATACAGTATGATTGTGAGTTCCTCAGACTAATTGTAATTATGCTGACTAGTAAGTCAGAAAAGGGTTTTGTATGAAACGTTTTCCTTTGAAAAATCCTGTGAAAGTTGTTTGAAAATAGCGTGAAAAAGTATTCAACGATTGAAAAATTAGTTTGTGTGTAAAACCTATTTTCTTTGAGTGAAAGCAAAAACTTTGTGAAAATTAGTGTGCAAATGATTGTGAAAAGTTGATTGTCAAAGATGTTTTGAAAAATCTATCTATGTTGTGTAAAACATTTGTAAAAGGATTTTCAAATGCGTGTACATGTTACAAAAATTATTTTTGGACTAGAGTTTTCGAAAACCCTTGTGAAAATGTTTCTCGAGTAAGTCTGAGGAATTTGCACAAAAATCTTTCATTTGTAAATAAGGAATAAGCCAAATAAAGTTTATAAGAATAGAACCATACTATACGTCAAAGACAATTTTTCTTCTTTTGTACCTACTGATTAATAAATCAGATACCTATACAGTATGATTTGAAAATTAGTGTGACCAGTTTTGGAAAATTTGATGTGAAATGATTTCAAATGCGTGAAACTGTGTTGATTGCAAAATTTTTCTTTGTGTGAAAGAAAGGATTTCAAAAACCTATGTGCAAATATTTTGAAAAATGCTTGTCAAAATTATTGTGAAAATTGTATATACCTACATATAGTGTGAAAAATCTTTGCAAAAATAGTTTTCAAATGTGTGTAAAGGATTGCAAAAATAATCGTGTACTATAGTCTGCAAAATTATTTTCAAAAAGTTAATAAGAACACCATTGCAGATAGTAGTAAATCAGAAACAAGATACATACAATTCTTTCTATACATACCCAAATAAACTCCTTCATTCATATCTGTAAAGTCGCTGAAAATTTTTCTAAACAAAGCAGCACGCCGGTGTAAATAAATGTACAGACCCTTTAAACATTTTCAGTTCGTACTTCCTGTGTAGAGATTCTTTTTGTAAAAACATTCTTTGATCCTTCCAAATTTTTGTGAAAAATTGCATCATTCATTGCACATAGCATAAGCATACCATTCATATTCTTTTTGAGTGAAGCTTGATGATTGAATCAGTCTAATAAAGTCTCAGAGTGGAGCTCGGTTGGACCTTACTGCACTTAACTGCACTGGAACCTTATGGGAACTAGGTTTAAGGTACTTCAGGTCCAGTCAGACTTAATTCTTTGAGAAAGCAGGGCTGGGTTCAAGGCACCTCAGTGGACTAACTAGAACTTTTCGAAACACACGCATGACTCTTGTCGGCCGTGACCTAACTTGGACACCTGCACCTTTCACACAGCTCTCCATGGATGAGGTGGTGAGGAGGCAGTTTCCTTTGGCTTGGGGTAGCATATGAGGGTAGTACTTCTAGGCGGAACCTCTCTTCTTCTTATAGTGAAGGAAGTGCACCTCAACTTGGTCTAGTGGTGATGAAGTCTAAGGACTGAAGCCGTGGGTTGCAATAAAGCTTCAAAAGAGGGATAGTCTACTGGCTCAAGGAGAAATTTCTTGTATATATGCTGCACCATGTAGATATGTTGTACAGATGCAATTAAAAAAAAAATAATAATAATATTGCAAAAAGGAACTCCAAAAAAGTGGTGGGTCGGATTGAAAATTCAATAACCCCACCGGAGTGTATATAGTTCAATAAAGCAAAAGCTTATGGTATCCATGTTTCATCTCATGAAGCTTGCAGCGGGAGACTCGGCTACACTGGCTGAGCTTCCAAAAGTCCATACTTCTTCCCCCTCTCCTTGAGCCGGTTGCACTTGAACTTAGAAGGGAATACCCCGCTTCTTGAGGAAAGAGTTGCTAGACCGAGGCATTAGAGTTACCGGGATGGGGGAGGTTGTTTCTTTGCCACTTCTGAAGTGGGGAGCCACTGTCACTTACACTGTACAAGTCAGCTTCATAGTCATAAGGGTTTGCGTATGATGTAGGCTAGTTCTGACCTGGCTATTGAGGTGATTTGAACCAAGTTCTGTGACTCTCGAAGGCTGTTGTGTTTTAAATTTGGTTCCCAACTAGGTTCCACACACCTTCACACCCAAGGTCTGACAGGAGCTCCAAACTCAGATTTTGTAAAGACGTGCATTGCACTGAAAGCACCCCAATTCACTCTATTTTTCTTGCATTTTCCTTTTCTTTTCTTTATTCTTTTTGCGCTTATTGCATAAGTGTTTGCTAGGGACTAGCAAAGGCAAGTATAGGGGGGTGATGAATCTCCATTTCATCACCTTTATTCTATCATTTTGGCCTCAAAAACCCCAGCAAATGCATGTAAACAACAATAACTTGTACATAATAGCATTCATTATTCAGTGTATTAATTGTACATTAAATAAAGTTTTTAATGCCAAAATTATAGAATAAAGAGAGAAAAGAAAAAGGAATAAAATATTGTAAATATTTTATGACCCTAACCCCGAGACCAAGGCCAGCATGGTATTGGTCGACAAGGAATAAAGTAGGGGGAGATAAGGGCTGATATACAATAATATCTCAGTTATTCATTCATCCATTTATGCAGTCTTGACACCTATTTTGTACATAACTATTTATTCCTCAAATAAAGAAACTTTGTTCATGAAAGTTGTAGATAATAATGTAAATAAAAATACAAAATTGAGTTTGTGTAAAAATAACACTCAGTGTACATTTTATACACAGAATAAAAAGCCAAAATCTCAACTTCACAGACCCATATCTTGCAAATAAAAACTCCAAATCACCCAAACTCACCTTTAATTGTATATAGCATTTCATAAACTATTTTATAAAATTGGTTTCATAATTTTTGGAGTCCATCTGTAGAAGTTAGGTTTTTGGCCCTTCTTGTACACAATACCTGATTAAAATATTCATTTTATTCAATATTCATTACTTTTACAAACTCATATTTTTAGAATTTTGTAGATAATGTATATAATTCAGGTACATATTGACATTAGAATAAAACCAAAAATAATTTGGAAAATAAAAGAAAACTATGTAATATATATAGGCAAGATACCTATATGGAGTATATATACAAATAAAAGGGGAAAAACATTCTTTAATTATCCAAATCTCTTATATTTTTGTAATAAAGTATATAGTATATGTGTCCTATTAAAAATACAACTCCTTAATAAAAACACATAAATAAATACAATGTGTATAAAATACAGGTAAAGTACCTATATATATACTTACAAATACATAGACCTATTTATTTAAAAATACAAATAAACTTATAAAAATCAAACAAAAATACCTTTATACTCACAAAAATAAGTTATAAAATTATAAAATAAGAAACTAAAATAATAAAATAAAATAAATAAATTAAAAATAAAATATACAAAAATACATATAAAATACATACATATACACATTATTTTAATAAAACCGTAATAAAATACTTCAAAAAAATAAATAAAAATCATAAATAAATACTACATTAATTTATAAACATTTTCTATTTTATAAGTAAAATCTAATAAAATCATTTACTAGGTTAAATAATTCATTTTGTAATAAGGATCCCTATTTTGGCGTGTAGCGGCTGAGGTGGACCAATGGGCGCGTCGCGCCTGTTGACCGCAGGTCAACTGGACCTCCAGGCGTCTGACTTCACGCGACCTGTCTTTTCCCCGATTTCCGCCATTTTTCCCGCCTGGCTCAGTGAACCATCGCACTCGCTTCCTTCACAAGATTTGTCCTCAGATCATCCATGATGCCCGCCAAGATCATAGATCAATCTGATACTCATTGGTTTAATCAATAAACGCCGGTCATTGGGGGTCCCTCGGAATGTCTATAAATAAAAACCTCCGACTTCCCGGCCAAAGTTGGCCATTTTCACTCCACCAAAAAGCCTTGTTCTTGCTCCTGGTGTGTTCCTCGTGACAGGAGGAGTCGCCCAGCACCTCGACTTGGCCGGAGGACGGAGAAGTTTTGTCGCGGTGGTGCTCCGGCGACCACCCTGCTCCCTGGCGGCCCCCAGGTATAAGAGCTGTCCTTTTAATGCATTCTTAGGTAGTTTTTAATGTCAGCATTTCATTTCAGTAGTTAGTTTAGTTGTTAGTTGATCACATTAGCGTAAAAAGCGAAGATCGAAGTTCGCCGGAGCTCCGCTCCGGCGACTTCTTCATCGTGAACCTCACTATATCCGACCACCTCGATCATCCCATCTCGTTCCTCGTCGTCTTCTCCATCTTTCGCACCCATCAGATCAACCCAGGACCCTCGGTCTTGGTGAATCAGGGTTCCAACTCCGCCGCTCGCCGGAGCCCTTCCGCCCTCCTCCATCTTGCACTGCAGCTTCATAACCCCGGGTCGAGGAGATAGCTCTCTCGCCCGCGGTTCTTCCTGTGCAGGTACCACGAGGAATCGAGCCCTTCTGGGCTTGCTTTGACCAGGAAGAGGTTCCTGGGGGCCACCTTCTTCTCCGACCTCGCTCCACCGACTCAGGCCCCCAGGAGCCATGAGATCACCGTCAGACGACGCGGAGGCCTCCCAGCTACGATCAGGACGCTTCAGATGCGCAGGAGGTGCCCGGAGAAGCTCGAGCGACCCGATCGAAGCTCGCCGAGGGCGAGTTCATTCCCAGTTCTTCCTGGTGCCCTCTGCACCGTTGGATCGAGCGGGGCGGCCCAGATTGCATGCCAGCCGTCCGATGAAGAAGCACACCCACCGTCAGATCACCTCAAGTGATCTAATCTCAAGCGTTCATCGGTGAAGCGGTACCAGCCGTTGGATGAGCGACACGTGGCAAGTGAAGAAATCGCAACCGTTCGCCAGCGCGCATTTTAGGGGTAATTTGCATATCCAGCCCCTGCATTTTTGTATATTTCATATTTAATATTGTAAATAAAATATAACGTTGTAAATAATGTGGATATTTTGCTTATGACCCCCTGTAGCTTTTGCATATTACACTTGGGTCCAGTCCACGTCACCTCACGTGTTGTCCCACGTGAGGTGGTAAAATTGCACAAGTCCCCCTGGAGATTTGCATATTTATGTTTAGTCCATTAAATAAAATATTCAGTGTATTATTTTTGTGAAAAAATTGCAACAAGGACCCTATATTTTCTGTAATTGCATTTTGGTCCCTGTGAGTGCGGATCACGTGCTGTCCCGCGTGATGGTTAAATTGCAAGGGGGCCCTGGCGGGTTTCTTTATTTGTTCTTAGTCCCTAAAATCACAAATCACGTTATAATGTTCTGGTATTTTTGCACATGTGCCCCTGGAATTTATTTTATTTGCAAAAATGCCCCTGCCAGGCTTTAGTACTTTTTGTGTCTTTATCTATTTATTAAAAATACCTACATGGCTTCTAAAAATTCACAAAAATTAGGGTAGATGCTCCATGCCATGCTTGTTCACGCACATATTTTATTTCGCATTTTTTGCATTTTTCCTACTTATTAAAAATGAAAGAGGAGCCATTTTTGTACTGTCTAAATTAGAAAATAAAAAAAAATTAGCAAAGGTTTTAGAAAAATTCCAAAAAAATTATATGTGATATATTTATATGTATATTGAGTCCGGAAAATGAAAAACCCTAAAAATATGAAAAAGAAAATTAAAAAAAAATCATAAAACCCAAAAGCAACATAAAAATTAGAAAAACTCTTTAAAAACCCTAAAAATACATTTCTCTCTTTTATAATTATCTACATATTATTATTATTGTGTAAAAATTAATTTGGGTAATTTTGGGATTCATTTAATATTTTTAAAACCCAAAGTACACACGGCTATTTATTTAGTCCTATATTGTGGACATTTTTGAATTGAAAAAAAAATACATAAAAATTAGAAATATAAAGAAAAAAAATAAAAAAAAGGGGTTAAAAATATAAGTCTATATATTAAGTTTTTATGTCTATAAATATATATATATTCTATATTACTTCTCTCTCTCTTCTTATAGATGTATATATACCTCTTTATATATACATATATATATAGTATATAGATTGATATAATTAATAATATAAAAAGAAAAAAAAAGGGGTATAAAATATAAAATCAAAATAAAAATTATAAAAACAAAAATATAAAAAAAAATTACAAAACCCAAAACCCACCTAAAAACAAGCTTCACACATGGATGACTTGGTGATACATCTAGGCTACGCATTTTGTATTGCTCTCTGTGGTTCGACCTCTACATGCTTGTCGCTATACATTTTGTTGTAGAGTAATAAAAATTAATTCACATTTATTTTTTTGGACTTAATTGATACATTCTTGCTTTGTGGGTTAATTGTTGATTAACTTCGGGAATCGTGTGGTCAAGCACCGACTGTTGACTCGCCTTGTGAGTCGACATGACCGCATCGATCATTCCGAGTTATCAGGCTCGTGTATATATCTTGATTGGATCATCAACCTAACGGTATGCCAAATGTACATACTGATGAATCTCCGTTTCATCATCTTTATTCTATCATGTTGGTCTTAAAACCCTAGTAAATGTGTGTAAATAGGCTTAATTTAGACATTTTATCGTTCATGCATTGATTCTGTAAATAGTATATAAAATACAGTTTTTAAAGCCAAAATTATAGAATAAAGAAAAGAAAATAAAAAAGAATAATATATTGAAAATATTTTATGATCCGAAACCCCGAGACCTAGGCATCTCGATGACTAGGTCGACAAGGAATAATGTAGGAGGAGATAAGGGCCAAAAACCTATAAAAATCTCTTTTATTTTAATTCATTTTTTATTCATTTGGGGCCTATTTTTAGTTCCACTTTTTATACTTCAAATAAAGAAACATTGAATTCTAAAGTTGTAGATAATTAAATATAGAAAAATACAAAATTAATTTCATACAAAAATAATATACAGAGTACAAAATATACTGAGAATAAGATTCCAAAATCCCAATTTCCTAGACCCATATCTCTCAAAAAACTCAAAATATATCAAAATCACCTTTAATTGTATATAACTTTTAATTTCATATTTTTTAGAGTTACGGTTTGAAAGTTATATTTTGGACCCCTATTGTATACACGTATCGATTAAAATATTTATTTTATTCATTATTTATTTTTTTATAATCTTATATTTTTATATTTTTTAAAATAGTATTTATAATATATGTGTATACTAAAATTGGAATAAAACATCAATAAAGCATGAAAATAAAATACTTGTATAAAATATATAGATGAATTGTCTATAACTATACATATATAGATGATACAACTATTTATTTAATTTTACATAATAAATCAGAAAAAATTAAAATATATTTACGTTTATAAAAAATAAGTTATAAATATATAAAATAATAAACAAAATTCATAAAATCTAAAAATACAAAATAAAATAAAACATTAAAATATATAGATAAATATACCTATATATAACCCTTAAAAGGAACTTATAATTTTAAACCTTGAAAAAATAAATAAAAACCATAATAAAATAACTCAAAAAATAGTAAATATTTTTCATTTTAAAACCTAAAATTAAAAAAATCATTTACTATTTTTAAACGAATTAACAAATCTTTTCTCCAAACTTTTTCCTAGTTGGTCCACGTGGACCAACCAGGAGGGTCAGAGAGTTGACCCGCGGTCAACTCTCTGACCTGCTGCCTACATCCCTGTTAGAACCTCGTTTTTGCCGTGATTCGTGATTTTTTGTAGACTGCATCTTTCATCCTTTTGCGTCGATTCTTCTTCACTTTTTCTCCTCGTGGATCCATCTTACACGCCTAGTGTTTTCCTTGAGGATTGCATGGCTTCAGCGCTCGCTGTCCCTCGATCTTCTCGTCGTTCCTTCATTTGTACATAACCCGACCTCCTCTTCCTTTGCAATTTTGAACCCCTCTTTGCCATCTTCTTCAACTCCTGAGGTGTTGGCTGGTTGGAGGGTAGTGATAGTGCCTTCACCATCTCTTTAGGTTGGTCGGAGGAGGCGGCTGAGGCGGCTTCCACCCATCGTTGAAGCTTCGCTCTTTGCGGTCCCATCTCACCGTCCTGCAGCTTGAGGTCCCTTTTCTCTTCTGTTTTTTCTTGCATTTTTGCTTAGTCAAATCTTTAGGATTAGATCCCTGCATTTCCTATCTATTCTTAGCCGTAGACCGCTACCAATCATAGTTCGTTGGAGCTTGCTCCGGCGAACCTTCATTTCCAACCGTCGTCCGACCTTTTTGCCCACTAGAGGGTCACGGCAGTTTCCCGCAACCCTCGTAACTCCTCCTGCAGGTACTAGGAAAGAGGAGACCGCCTGGAGGCAATTTTGCAGTCGTCGGAAGCTTCATAGACTTCCTTCTCGACCTCACCGTCGTATGAGTACTCCAGATGTCGCCAGCCAATTTTGATGCCTCCAAACGTCGAAGAACCGCCGTAGGAGGTTTGCAGACCATTTTGGAGCTTCAAGGTCATCAGAGGTGGGAGATTGAGCTTGGAGAACTTCGTCGCGACAGAGTTAGTTCCAGTTCTTCCTCCCACACTTTCCGCTATTGGATCAAAGGTCTTTGCCCAGATCTGACAGCCTCCGTTGGATCACGCTCGCCTACACAGTCTGACCGAGTCTCGGATCTAATCTGCACCATCGATCTGCGAAGGGGTATCACGTACCAGAAGACTGGCACGTGGCAAGTGGAGGCATATCGGCCATCGAATTGCGCCTTAGGCTGGGGTATTTTGAAACTTTTCTCCAGCCTTTTTTGTATTTATTAATTAGTAGATAAACATTCATCTGTCGTTTATTTAGTTTGTAAAATTTGCATCAAAACTCCTGTGCTTTATATATTTACTATCAGGTCCATGCCACGTTACCTCACGTGTCGTATTACGTGAGGTGGCGATTTTGCAGCAGGACCCTTCATGGTTTGCGTATTTTGAAATAGTCCTGTAATTTTGTAAAAGCAGTTATAAATTTTTGGTTATTTTGCAATTTAGTCCCTAAAATTTGTGGAAATTACATTTTGACCCCCGCTATGGGGGCACGTGTTTGTACACGTGATTTTGGAGATTTTACAGAGAATCCCTCGTGGCTTTATCTATTTATGCATGGTCCTGTAACTTGAATATTCAGTTATATATTTCTGTAAAAAATACACTTTGGCCTTTAAACTTTTATCTATTTACAAAAAATGCCCTTACTAGTAGTGTAGTTTCTCTTTGTTGTCTCTATTCATTTCATGCATCTATAAACCTCTAAAAAATCCCAGAAAAAAATATCATTTATTTATCTTGCATTGCACTTCAAAGTCATATTTTTATTTATATTTTTGAAGCATTTTATTATTTATAAAAAATCAAAACATGCATTATTTATCCCTTTTTACATTAGAAAATACATAAAAATTATATAACCTTTTTGGAAAATTCCAAAAAAAGTATTTCGAGTTTATTTAAGTATTTTACAACTTCAGACCAAAAAACACTAAAAAATACAAAAGAAAACTCATATAAATTGCAAAACTTGTAAAATCTTTATAAAAATTAAAAAAAAACTCTTCAAAAATCCAAAAATTACACTTTCTATTTCTGAATCTTCTCTATACTATTATCTTTATGTAAAATTTAATTTGGAGATTTTTTACTCCATTTACTATTTTTCATCTCCATTTTAATTTCGGGTATTTATTCTCTTCCCTATTTTGAGTATTTTAGATCTTAAAAATACCAAAAATTTAGCAAAATTACTGAAAAATCACAAAACATTAGAAAAATATAAAAGCACAAAAAGATTTTATTTCATATATTTTGATTATTTTTACCTCCTTTTCTATATATATTATCTCTCTCTCTTTCCTTTATTGTATATATATCCTTTATATAGCTTACATATTTTAAAATAAAATACATTATAAAATTATAAAATATAAACTAAAATACAAAATCAAAAAATTAAAAATCAAAATACAAAAATATAAAAATAAAAAATCAAATAAAAAATACAAAATTAAAAACCCACAAAAATAGCACTTATAGACAAATATCACATTCATTTTGAGCATTAATTTACTCCAATCTACCTTCTTGTTCCCTGTGTTCGACCTCTACATTACTTGCACTATACACATCTTTTGTAGAGTTGTAATAAATTTTTACTCCACATCTTGTTTTTCAATGTTGGATCATTGTTGTGGGCTAATTGTTGTTGAAGTTCGGATTTCGTGTGGTTGATTCGATGATTGTGTTCCCGCCTTGTTTGGAATACAAGACCGCTCGATTTTTGGCTTTAACACAAACTCATGCCTATATCGTGACAGTGTACGACATATATCTTTGTTATATCGATCTAGCTAAGTCAGATCTTTGACTTCACTTATCCAACACCTTCGAATCTCTATTCTCATGTAGAAGATCGGCATCAAAAGGTTAGTTGGATGTTAGTTGTTGGACTAAGATCTGACATATCCTTATCGGGTTGGAGATCTCTTCTTGATAATCACTTGATGGTGTGGTTGAGTCCTGAATCTAACACTTTAGATATTCAACCTTGCACCAACATCTTTTATCTAACAATTGGATCGACAATTGTATGATCTAAATTGGCCAAGGCACATAATATTTGTACAGAGGGACACAATAAGTGCATGCACATAATAATCTCAGAAAAATAAGTGAATAAAATCAATAACTTCTATTGATAAATAATTTACTATATTATTTATTATAGAAATTGTTCTCCATGGGCTCACATGTCTAACATCGAGATCCGACGTAAGTGGATCGGGACTTTGTAGTGGTAGCTCTAGAGGTGGTGTGTGATCTAGTGATGGTAGTCATTATGTGACTAGTGATATTTCTAGATAATTTAGCTCATGCCTAGACAACTCTATCATGGGATGCATCCACATTACGACAATCACATATGTATAGTTCATCTGGTATATTTTATCGTAACCAATGTATATATCAGGCAATGAGTTGAGAGTTACTTTTCTTTAGGTTGTTACAGGCTGCTAAAATCTGAACTCTTCCATGTACACTCTAATGGTGAGTGTTCCCTAGCGAAGGTAACAGAGCCAAGTGTACATGTTTTGACAATACTCTTCTAATAGGTTCTTTTCACCAAGCTTCTGATGCATCTAAGCTCGCGAAAAAAGGCATTCTTTACCCTTGCAGTGGCGCTTCCCTAGAAGTCTTTTTCACCAGAGTAAAGGCATATCCCTTTAGCTTCAATGTGGTGAAGTGGATTATATCCTCACTCAACAAATCCTTGCAAACAAAGAAGTAATCCAACTGGTCCATCCAGTCTAAGAAGAACCTGGATCACGTCATCTATCAAAGTCATTCACGCCAATCCTTATGCTGCGATCACAATTAGAGTCTTGTAGCTGGTCATGATCCTTGCAAACAAAGAAGTGATCCAATTGGTTCATCCAGTCTAATAAGATGTCTAGATCACATCGTCCATCAAAGTCAGTCATGCTAATCATTATGATGCAGTCCCAATTAGAGCCTTGTAACTGGTCCTGATGTCGATCACGAGGTTGGAACTCTCTCCCGAGATTTTGCTCAGCTCTTAGTTGTCTATAGATTTGTTTTTTTCATCTTCTTCATCACTGGAAGTGTGTGGTGAGTCCTGATGTAGGGACCATCCATTGCTAGCTTCACTCCCTAAACTACAATAAAAATAAATTTGATCTTGCTGATAAGGGCACCGACCTTGAGAGCTATGATAATGGGTTTGTGATGATCGACTGGAGTTCCTAGAGTGGTCGCGTTGATCCATTCTTTTAACATCTAAAACCTATAATTGTTGGGTATTATTAGCCACTATTACTTTTATGCTTTCTAATAGAGAGTTGGTATGATGGTTTTCTCTACTGAGGTATGCTATTATAGCCTCCAGATGCACCATTGAATGATGATCGGGTTGTTGAGCCATAAGGATAAGTTTTTAAAGAACATAAATACAAAAAATCATTAAAAAAAGGAACAAAATTAGAGTGCAGTTTACCATCTTTTTTCCTTGCAAAACTCAGAAAAGTGAGAAACAAAAAACACTTGTACTTGTAACAAAAGGCGAAAAGAAAATGATCAGCAAACCAAACAATGACCGGATAATAAACATGGTAAGCAGGTCGGCAGAACCTCACAACTTAGAGGAGAAAAAGGTCGGAAGGGTCTCACAAATGGTAGACAATAAAAAGGTAGGCATAGCCTCACAACTTGTGGACGATGAAAAAATAATTGGTTGAGCAGTACAAGAGTTGGAAACAAAAGATCAGCAGAGTTGTA
Source organism: Ottelia alismoides (assembly GCA_037367405.1). Lineage (NCBI taxonomy): Eukaryota > Viridiplantae > Streptophyta > Magnoliopsida > Alismatales > Hydrocharitaceae > Ottelia > Ottelia alismoides. The sequence continues at coordinate 156,739 of JAZKJV010011685.1, forward strand.
CAAGAGCAGGAAATAAGATTGCAATACAATGCAAAAATGAAATGATATTTTTTTATTTATGGATTGATTGTCTATGATACCGCCTAAATTCTCATGTAAATATATGAATATGCAAAAATAGGAATAATGTCATAAATAGCCATTTAAGGCATGGTTATGTCGCTATGGAGTCATATCAAATAGGAGCTATAAATCTCTGGGATGCCAAACAAAAATAATAATCAATTGATCCTTAGGGTTTGTTTGGTTGCAAATGTACCTTAGGATACCTTCGCATATCCCTGGCTCCAATCATGTTTTCCTGGATTCGGATTACTTGTATTGGCCATACAATTTCTTTGGTATAATGATTTTTAACCATGTTCAAATACACTTACTAACATAGAAAACATATTATAATCATTAAAAACGTTAATATAGCACATGATCAATATCACATCACATCACAATTATCATTACAACCATCCCAACCCTCCAAACAGCTACTATTCACAGGAGGATACCCCAACCCAGCCCAACAACCAAACAGGCCCTAGAGGTTGCACCCACGGGCTGTTACCAGTGAGGTGCACGGCTCAGATCCGGACAATGGATGAGAAGTCGAAGCAGGTCTGAACGAAGGAGTAGTAGGGAGGGGGGCGCAGTGCAGACTGCAGCAACAACAAAGGAAGGCAACACCGCAACAGTGGCCTGCAGGGGAGAGTTTAGTTGTTGCCATCATTGTCGCCTTGCATATTCGAAAGCTGTTGAAGAGCGTCCTGCGTAGGAAGGAGGCAAGCGGGCCGTCGGCGACGTTAAGGGTTAGGGCACAATCGCAAAGCTGCAATGGGTGAAGGGCTGAAGGGGGTCAATGAAATGGGTTTTGACAATTTGGGGGAGTCAGGTCGGGAGTTGACACCCAATAAAACCCATTGGTGTGAAACTTAAGCCCCAACAATCAGGCCGAGCCCACTCGGTCTCAGGTCAGGCCTCTAACATGCCCACATTCGGGCCAGCCCGTAGACTTCGGGCTCGGGCTCATCATTACCAGAACCCGACCCGATAATGGAATTGGGTTAAAAATTAAGCCCAAGCCCGCCTGACTATTACTCAGGCTCCGGTCTGGGTCAGGCTTTATAGGGTCAAGCATCGGGTTGGGTCGGACCGACCCTACCCAATGCTCATCCCTACAAGTAGGATAAAGACATTTTTGTAAGAGATGATAGTCTCGTTGTCTTCACTTAGTATTTTCTTGGTATTTGCAAGTTGCAGATTTTGACAGAATTGGCCATTCCACTCACAACTGTATCTACAAGTCCCTCCTCGCTGGTTACAGGTTTCCGGCTTGAAGAGCATTTTTCTTGGTCCTAACTTGCTCGCACAGTTTAGTCTAAAGGCCCTGTTTGGGTGCTGGATAGCAATTATGATAATTTTTTCGGAACCTTGACATAACCGACTTGGCCAATCTACCTGCCACTATCATATTCTCCTTTCATCTTAACAATGAGACTAACAATTCATAATGATCCTTTCCATTACCAAATAATTAATCTTACACTTTCACAAAATTTACAATGATATATGCGGCTTAAATCCAAACTTCCACCAAAGAACACTAACTGCGCGAGATATGATGGACGGGACAACATCCATAAAGACAAGTGATCAGACAGCATAAGAAAATCGTATCTTTGTGTGCTGACCTGCAGCATATGTGTTCATGGAGATCAACACATGCGAAGATGGAATATATGAGACGTGAGAGAATCACACAGAAACAAGAGCCAGAAACTGGTTGACATGCATCTTTTCTTATTGATTCATATTCTTCTTTTGTGAATCCACTGGGGGGGGGGAGCTATGCTATCAGATACTATCTATACTATAAACTGATATAATTACCACCCACACCTGCACAGGAGACTTCTGACTCGCTACTGATTTGGACTGTACTTTCTAACATAGTATCCTCAACATTTACTCTTCAGAACTACTTGGTAATAGCTGCAGAGGTTGCCTGACTCTCCTCGACTTTCACCTTGCTAAAGGACTTCTGTTTCTCCAGTATTGGGATGGACGGTTCCGTTGTCTTCTGGAAAAGTTCGGCAGCAGCTGACGGCTTCTCGGGTTCACGGGGACTGAGGAGCTTCTTTTCCACATTCTCAAATTTGGCAGTTGCCCACGGTGCCGTCCCCACATTGACGACGGTATTGGGTGTATCTAGCGATAGCGAAGAAATAGCATCCCGAGCGGCATACCACGTGTTGCCACAAGGTATGCACTCCAGCTGCAGTTTCGACATGCAACCCATTCACAAGGGAAGTTCATCAATATAAACAAAATGTACATTTCAGATAATTGTGAATGCATACAGAAAAAGAGGAACAAAATACTGATAGCAGGAAGTTTGTGTAAATAAAAAATGGTGAATCCTACTCCCACTATAAGTAGGGTCGGCTACATGAATTCTTGCACAAATCCATGTTGAAAGATTCGACTATTTTTTACATAGATCCACTCGATATCAGAAAGCTTGTGTAAATATCAACTTTAATTTGTCTGCAGTAAATATATTGAAGGATTCGAGAAAAGACATGGCGAAACGTTGCTCATAAAATAATCGAAAAGCTACTAAAGAAACAATCTGGAATCCCTCAAAGTTCATTAGGTTCATTCAGATATGTAAAAAAAAATCACAACGAATCTGAATAAAATGAGGGTTCACCATTGTGCATCCCAGTAGAGAAATTCCGTCATCAACGAGAACAAAATGAGCGAACATCCACTCTCAGAAAGAACATCGAACATGCATGTAAACATGCAAGATCTAAACCCCATATAAACAATTCACGCCCAAGTAAACACCGTCCATGCATGAGGGCTCCAAAAACACAGAATCTCCTCCCCACTAAAGAGCCTGAACACTGTCACGAGCCTGATCCTAAACTGTTTATTACACTTCTCCTTATTCTAGGAGATGGTAGTCTTTGGCCAGAAAAATATGAGTGCCCATGACAAATGGTGCCCATTTTGATGTGTACCAAGCCAAAAAGAAAGCCCTTACTCAAGGTAGAGAGAGGGCTTATTCAATGGACCATGTGCCCATTAGAAATGAGACGAGTCTCTAATCTCAGCCGTTAGATCTTTAATCGGACGATCAGTAACTTTCATATTACCATCAATAACATTTTATATCAATAAAAATACCGAAAACAGCAATAACTTTTGTATTGCCATCAGTAACACTTTATTTAAGTAATACTAAATGCATAAGTAACTCTCGTATTGCCATCAATAACTTTGAATCAATTGTAAGTGAAGGAAGTAATTTAATAAGTAACTTTGGTTTGTACTTACCTGTAACCTTATATAAGTTACTACAACTATGATATTACTTACTGAAGCTTCGATATATATTACTGAAGCTTGGATATATATTACATGTTGAATCTTGTATTTTTATTACTGAAGCTGCTGGAGATAAAGCGGGCTCATCTCATCTTTAATGGACATGGGGCCCTTTGAACAAAAATCATATATATATATATAGAGAGAGAGAGAGGGGCTTATCCAGAGAGCCCCTTGCTCATTTGAGTTGTGGTGAGCACCAAACGTCAGCTCGTCACGTGTATAGGTTGGTTCTATTTGGTAGGAAATGATTTTGGCAATAACAATGTGCTTTGCATTATTAACATAATAAGAATTCGAGTTAAATCATTTCCTTAAAAATAGGTGGTCAATTTTAGTAAGATAAAAAATCCACGTTTAAATTATTGTCGGCATACAATTTATTTATGGAATGATCATTCCACGTATAGCTTAGAAAAGGTAAAATACTGATATAAATCAATTTACTGATTATGTAAATTATTAATGTCCATACCAAAATTACTGATTACAAATATCCATATTACTGAACGCATTGTGATTAAAAATGAATTTATAGTTATTTAGTACTTCTGAATATCTACTAGATAAAATACTTATATTTATATGAACAATTACTGAATATTCATGTTCATATTACTGACTCAATGTTATTAGTTACTGAAATTATAGTTACAGAATGATTAGTTACTGAAGTTATACTTAATAATATTCATATAGCAATTACTAATTACAAATGTCCATATTACTGAACTCACTGTAATTGTTACTGAAGTTATGGTTATTAGTATCCATACATCAATTACCGATTATGTAATTACTAGTGTCCATACAATGATTACTGATTACAACGTCCACATTACAGAACTAATTATGACTGTTACTGAAGATACATATACTTAGTACTTCTAAGTAATTACTAGACAATTGAGTAGAAATATTACTGATGTTATACGAAGAATTACTGAATAGTCATGTCCTAAATTCTCTCCATCATAACCTTCAAAGACATTTGAAAATCTGAAAGTAGACAAGGAAGAAGAGGAGAAGTGAGAAGGGTCCGCACATTGGGCTGCTTCTTGAGGATTGGCATGTACCATCGTCGAAAGTCTCTCACACATGTCTGTGTGCTTTTCTGTCTGATTCTGTGGGCACCTTGTGGCTGACTATAGAGGAAGGGAATTCTTTCACTTAATAGGAGCTCCACCTTATTAAGTTCAGGGTGCATAGCGAGTCATTTGTGATTAGTTACTGAAATTATGGTAACATATAAATATATTCATTTGATAATTGTATTTTTTATTACCTCTTGTATTAGTTACAGAATGATTGGTTCTTAATAATATTGTCAAAAATATTTTTCTTGCCTCTTTAATCAAGATGTATAGAACACCAATGTTTTATTTTTTATTTTTTCCATCCACGAATGATGTTGCGAGTTCTAACACATCAGAAGTATTCGAACATCATGCATACCTGAAATAAAAATGAATTAGTAAACCAGTAGTTGCGAGTTGTAAGAACTAAAGAGGAAGCAGTAACCATGGAAGGAAATATCGACGATATGTCGATGATATATTACCGATATATCGATATCGACATGGGATCGATATGGCGATATATCCCGATTTTCAGGCATTTTCTTCACAAAGGCTCGTCGATATGGGGGATATTTCAGCGATATATCGTCGAAATATCGTATCGATACGATCGATATATCGTTGAAATATTGTATCGATACGATATCTAAACGATCGATATATCGTTGAAATATTGTATCGATACGATATCGAAACGATATCGATATCGATACGACCTTCCATGGCAGTAACAATTATGTAGACAACAGTAAATGAAAATATCGTCTCAGTAAATAATGTAAATACATTAGTAACTCGGTATATTTCCAAAACAATGCATGAAAAGTAACAATTATGTTAGTGATAGTAACATAAAATATGTTATAGGTAAATTAAGTAATTCAATATATTTTCAAAGTAACACATAAAAAGTAGTGATATAATTAGCAATAGTAACATAAAATATCTTATACGTAAAATAAGTAAATACATTAGTAACTCAGTAAATTTTTGAAGTAATGCATAAAAAATAACAATTGTGTTTACTGCAACTTTTTATTATATGAAATCAAAAAATATTCGATAAAAAATCAATTAGGATTACAGATCAAGTATCAAATCGAATAAAAATTAATATTATGAACGCCACTTTCTCATATTTCAATCATACTCATCAAATAAATATTGTGTATGATCAAAACGAAATGATCATCCATCGCTATTTCTTCTTATATAAACTTCTCATGACCCAAATCAAAATATGATCCAAAATAATCACCAAATACAATCACTCAGATCCAAATCAAAATGACTAAAAGAAACAATTTTTTTCTACCTTGCATTGGAGAAAAACGATCGCCTCGCTTTGCAAATCGCTAGATAAAAAATGACCATATGATCAATCGTCTCTCGTTGCAGTACATGTTTCCATACACGTATACTAATTTTAGAACTGCTTAACATTCTCAATTAACTATTCTTTCCATTGTAATTACAGTTCCTTTTTTTAGGGATTGAGAGATTTAAATTGCACGGCTGAAATTAGAGACTCACTAGAACTCAAATGGGCATAGAGCCCATTGGATAAAAATCCTTTATATATATATAGAGAGAGAGAGAGAGGAGTGATCCTATGAGAGCCAAATCCTGTGAGAGCATACATTCTGGACCACATGATCCAACCAGGAGAGAGAAGACAAGGAGAGATAAAACATAATCATGTGGTCCAGAATGCATACTCTCATGCTCTCACATTTTTTTGCTCTCATAGGATCACTCCTATATATATATATATATATCCTTCCGAGTGTACGGTGGTTCTGCTACATAGATTTAGGGTACGTGGGTTGAATCAGCTACATGTATTCATTGCATGCACTCAAATCTAACATGTCATTTATCTTGTCATTTCAAGAACCCAGATAAAAAAACAAAATATCAAAGGTGATAATACCACCTGTCAAAAACCTTGTCAAATTTTCATAAGTTTTATATCTCTACCATTAAGTTTGCCAGACAGGTATCAGCTAAATCCGTCTTCGCGTGTAACGAGGATACACCCCCTTAGAAGACAACGGATACCATTAGCATGTAGAGAAGCTGATATCTCTCTTGCAGTATTAACAATTCATGCACCTATAGAATACACAAGCAACATGGCTTATTCATCAAAATATGCCTTGAGAGGGAGAGAGCGCGATGAGCAGAATATGGGAGGGCAAGGTGGTCGGGGAAGGAGAGGATGTGACTAGGAGCATGCAGTGGGAGAGAGGAGAGTGAACGAGGGCCATCTGTTGAGAGAGAGGATGCAGTCTCAGTGGAGGTAATGCGGGCATCGTAGAGGTGAGGCAGAGGCATCTTCTGGGAAGAGCGGCAACTGTAACACTATGGATGGGGTTGCTCAACGCTGCGCTGCACACGTACTGCCACGATAGAAGGGGACGTTTTGCGAGAGATTGTTGAGACCCTTCAATCTCTTTCCAATGGAAGAATGTCAGACATCAGAGAAGTTCATGCGCCCAGACTGGGCAGGAGGCTTTGAGAAAGCACCGCCTGTCATCGGTGAAAGGCTGGGGGCCTACGTACTCATGCGATATCATCCACAAGGTTGGTTGCAGATGTGTCTTTGTGAATTGATTGTGGCGGAGTTTAGGTCGGTTGACAGGGAGGCCACGGTCTTCAGATGGCACCACCCCCATAAAAAACAAGATCTTCAATCGCCGTCACCAATGTTAATGGCTCGTGAAGGGGACGTCTTTGCAGTGCCGAGAGCTTGCATCTAGAATTCTTAAACCACTTGGTGTGGTTGTGGTCCGTGGATATTTGTATTATCTCCAACAGCTTGTCAGCAGGAAACTCCTCAAACATCATTGTTGTTTTTGACATAAACTAGAGTACGATTTTTCTGGAAACGATCATCCCTAAGATTAGGCACACGTGAGTTTTCCGATATAAGTGGAATATGTGGTTGATGGTGCAATAGGGTCGGATTTGATGTGCACACCGAATAAGAAGGTGAAGTAGGCTAAAGGGATAGTGATGCAGCTCTTGCTGGATGGCCACAGAACAACCGTTCCACAGCGACCTTCAGCGTAGCGAAATGGAAAATGGTGAAGGGACTCTCGGTTTGTTGAAACAGACCCTGAGATGTGTTCAATTCCGGTACCCGAAAAGATTCCATATTGGGAAATCTAATTCGCATTTTTTTACACGTCTTGTGAATTTTACCAACAACACTTATGGCCCTACTTATTGCACTTCATAATATCTCAATGGCCCCAACACATCACTATTAACACCTGTCCGTTGCTTTAACTTCGGCAGGTCAAACCACAGGTGAGACCACTAATAAACATCCCTATAAATATTTATCGACAAAGCACTGAACATATATGTTTGATTAAATTTCATATATGAAATTTGGATTTTATGACCAAATTATGCAGCGTATATATTCACTAACTTTAGTCCATTATTTTATGTACACAATTAACTAATTTTTATTTATTATCTTTTCGTTTATTCTCTTTGTGTTGCATCTTAATAAATGCAACACAAAAAAATATAAAAGTATCTAAAAAGCAAAGAAAACGAAGTGTTTTGATTACGTATGTAATGCTATTTTTTATTTTGCTTTTTTCTCAATTATTAAAAATTTAAAAATTAGATCAGTGTGTCATTTTACTTCTACTATTTTATTTAGATTTCTTGTGCATATGTTTTTAATTAAAACTCAAAGGGAAATATAACATAGTGAAAATCGGTACTTTAGATCTTTGAAATATCTCAAAAATATATTAGTTTGTACATATATTTTATTTTGATTTTGAGCTCTTTATGAAAGGTGAAGATATTATCGAGATGAACAACTTTCATGGAGTGTTTTTTATTTTGGGTTCATTTATTATTGTAGTATTATTTTACTTTCAGTTTTGATTTTGAAATTTTTTGGTGCGACACATGGGGGCTCCATGCACCACCATGTTTATATATTTTTTCAAATAAAATTTAAAGGGAAAAAATAAAATAGTAAAAAAATGGTATTTTAGACCTTTCAAATATTGCAACAATATATTAGTTTGTACAAATATCTTATTTTGATTTTAATCCCTTTATAAAAGTTGTAGATATCATCAAGATGAACAACTCTCACTCACGACTTTTTTATTTTAGTTCATTTGTTATTGTATTATTATTTGTCTTTTGGTTTTGATTTTTGATTTTTTTGGGGGTGGTGTGGCGGCTCTAGGCATCACCACGTACCACTCACACATCTCATCCTCAACCTAGGTGGTTAACCTCTTGGTTGACCTGCCTATCACATAGGGTAAGATCATTGACCTTCAGGTCAAATGGTCCCTTCCTCCACATTCTCCTCACATATATGTTTGTTTTTTAGTTCATTTATTATTGTATTATTATTTGTCTTTTGGTTTTGATTTTTGAATTTTTTTTGGGGTGGCGTGGCAGCGATAGGCATCACCACATACCACTCACACATCTCATCCTCAACCTAGGTGGTTAACCTCTAGGTTGACCCGCCTATCACTTAGGGTAAGATCATTGAACTTCATGTCAAATGGTCCCTTCCTCCGCGTTCTCCTCACACATTTGTTGTAACTGAAGCCCCACGTGTCAATTGTAACCACCCCACTCATCCTCCATAGCCACTTAATGATCTCTCATCAACCCTCATCACCATAACCATGTTCCTCCATTCACAACGATTTCCCCTAAATGTTCCCACATCAAAAACGAAGCCGATGTAACCGCATCGAATCATTTACGACATCGTGTAAGCAATGAGAGAGAGCTCGAGGCCGTCTGTGACAGCGACCACTTCACCTTTGAGCAAAGACTTCCAGCACGGTCCAACAACCATTCGCAACTGCAGCTTCGCTTTTGTGGTGGCCTAGCCCGTCAGGTTGTCGCGTGACTCGAGCAAAAACCATAGCTTCACCTGAGAAACTCAAGCCCTAGAATTCATTAATCATTCATCTTCTCTTGGTATACTTTAATCTTCTTTTCCATTCTTCTGTTGTCTTTTTGTTTCTTCTTTTTTTAGAGAAGATGGGATGAGTCTCCTCAATAACGGTAAAAAATCTGACCCTACAAGCTACCGTGAGAACACGTTCTCTCCTAAATAGCCACAGGAAAATCTTCACCCTTGCGAGCACCCTCCATCCCCAAATTCTAGAATACCGAGCAACCTCCGAACCCGTCAGAGAAAGTGAGGAAGAAATCACCCTATAGGTCTTTTTAACGGTGAAATTCCCATCTCACCAGCACCAAGGATCCCTTCCCCCTGAAGGGCCTTCCAGTCTTGCCAATCTTTCAGAAAGACACAAACTCGTCCACACTCTGATCCGACAACTCAATCACAAAAATAGGTGTCCAGGTATCCTCGAACCACACATCAGTAACGGAAGCATCTATGTCCACTGTTAGAGCAAAAAGTATGGGGTAAAGGTCACAAAGGGCTCTCTCCTCTATCTAATCATGTGTTCAAAAGCGAAATCCAAGGCCATTTCCAAGAAGAGGTCGAATCAAAGCAGTTATCACAGGTAGGACAGAACAAATACCTCGATAGAAGGTGGAAGGCGACGACACCACATCCGCCCTGCAGTAGAGACTAGGTGATAGATTTTTTGGTTCTTCTTTTCCCATTGATTCTGTTATAAATTAGACCCATTCTTGCTCCATTTCTTCTTTGATTTGAATTGTTCGTGATTTTGATCATTGCTCCCCTCTGTCATATCCCTCACTTCAATCACCCTCGAGCTCTGCAAGGGCTCGAACACATGCCGCCCATATTCTACATTCGCAAGGCATTCATCGTATCCCCAATACATTGAACCTTTTGTTTACTCCCAGTCAGCTCGTTTCACGCCACCTTCATCGTAACCTCAAACAAAGCCTCAACTCGAGTTCCAATCATTCTCATTATCCTAATCTGGAAAAAATAGCAAGCCTCTGCCATGCTTGTGTGAACAAAAGACAAAGAGAAGAGGGGGAACGGTTCGCAGTTTAAACCCATTTTATCCCTCTTCCTCTAATTGAACAAAGAGAAGAGTCACAACCCCCTCCCCCTCTAGCTACAACACGACCTTACAAAGAGGTCAGCTCACTCCCCGCCAAAGAGAGGTGCACCATCGACGAGAACCATAACCGGCAGCAAATTGTCATCGAAGACGAGCACCTCACCTTGTGTCCAACAAAAATGGAGGAGAAGGGTCCATAAACATACATACATCGTCGATTACTCTAAATCGTAGAAGACACGTAGTTCCTACTTCCTTGATCGGGAGCTCCCTTCATCCGAGCCGTTAAAGACACCAATACCATCAACAACCATCTAAGCATTCACGTCATCCATCAGATGATCTCAGCCACTCCACGTGTCTATGTTCATCTTTAGATCTGATCAGAAGACTTCAACTAAAAACATAGGATCGAGAGAGGAATCATGTGCGCCACACAGTGATCGGTAAAATTGCAAGTGAACTCTTCTAAATCCTCTCGATTGTCGATGCACCCAATGCTTCACATGGCCCTCACATGGGTGGTGACACTTGCATGTCCACACATCTTTGGTTTCTACTCTTTGGCACAATTTCTCTTTCGAAGTTTGTTTTAAATATAACATCTAGGACCTAATATTGCACCTGAGTATGGACATTTTATTTGCATATTTTTCAATTCTAAAATTTTGTGTTATGTAAATAGATCTCTACACTTCGGACATTTTTTTAGGAATGTTATCGCATGTTGTTGATATATAAAAAAACTTCATTGTGGAAAATGGCATACTTTTCCGATCTGGGCATCTAAAAATCAGTGTAAATCATATAGTGCTCTAGAAATTCCAGAAAAATCATATTTTGTACAATGTGTACCAAGGTTGCAGAAAGCGGTAGTCGATACTCGGTTGGTGGGGTCACTGACTAAGGATTAATCGACAGTCGGGCGACTAATCGAATTTAGTCGACCATTACTCGGTTTTTTTAATTATTTTAAATATATATCGATTTTCTACACATATATCTATATATTTACATTGACTTGTACATTTTCTATACTATCATAATGAAATAAAACAAGTAATTATCTTTAAATATAACACTAAGCAAATTAGAATAAGTTTACTTTTAAAAAAATTCAAAAAACTAAAAAATTAAAAATTCTCTATGTAAATGTCGGCCTTGTAGTCGGCCGGCTAGTCGGCATGATTAGTCAAGTTGACTGACAAATGGCTGACTAGTTCTAGTCGAGTTGGCTACCCCACTGACTCGACTAGTTAGGCCGACTTTTACAACAGTGACATGCACTTTGTTAAAGGGATAAACTGAGATAAATTATGAAAGGTCCAAGGGTTCTCTTATATAGGAGAAAAACCCATTGGATAAAATACAAAAAAGAGAAAAGATAAATAAAAGATAAAATAAGGAAAATAAAAATTATCTTAATACAAAATGATAGGGATTATCTCAACACTCCCCCTCAAGCTGGAGCGTAGATATCAATGAGACTCAGCTTGGAACAACATTTCTGATAAGGTCCCCTTGCTAGAGCCTTTGTAAGTATATCTGTTGTCTGGTCTCCAGAGCTGACATGTGTCGTAGGGATAATACTCTTTTGTATCATGTCACGAGTGTAGTGACAGTCCACCTCTATGTGCTTCGTTCTTTCATGAAAGGTTGGGTTATTTGCAATGAAGAGAGCAGCTTGATTATCACACTGGAGATGCATGGGAAGAGGTACTTCTACAGTTAGGTCAGTAAGAACAGATCTGACCCACATCATTTCTGTGCTAGCCTGCGCCATGGCCCTGTATTCTGATTCAGCACTTGATCTAGCAACCACCGTATGCTTCTTACTTTTCCATGAGACAAGAGAGTTTCCTATGAACACAGCAAATCCAGATGTAGACTTTCTATCTTTTGGACACCCAGCATAATCTGCATCTGTGCATGCTGTCACTGATAGAGATGTGCCTCTGCTGAAAAGAAGTCCAGTACCAGGTGAAGTCTTCAGGTATCTTAGAATCATATGGACTGCATCCATATGTGCCTGTCTGGGCTGCTCCATAAATTGGCTTACTTTGCTTACTGCAAATGCTATGTCGGGCCTGGTAATAGTTACATATAATAGCTTGCCAACCACCTCTCTGTATCTCCTCTTGTCGACTTCCTCAGTATCATCATCATAGTTTTTCATGCTTGGATCAAGTGGAGTAGTTGCAGGTCTACAATCTGTCATGCCAGTCTCTGAAAGAAGATCTATAACATATTTTCTTTGGGACATTACAAGACCCCGTTGATTCCTGGCAAACTCTATTCCAAGAAAGTAACGTAAATGTCCAAAGTCCTTGGTCACAAACTGCTGACCTAGGAAGTCCTTGGTATCCTAAATACCCTGCTCGTCATCCCCTGTAATAATAATGTCATCAACATAAACGAGAATGACTGTAATACCTCTCTGGGTCTTCTGTATAAACAAGGAGTGATCTACCGTTGATCTCACAAACCCCCGCTGTTCTATCAAATCCGAGAGCTTTTGGAACCATGCTCTTGGACTCTGCTTAAGGCCATAGATAGCCTTATGTAACCTGCACACCTTATGACACTCCCCCTCAGCAGCGAACCCAGGTGGCTGCTGCATGTAGACTTCCTCCTGTAAGTCACCATAGAGGAATGCATTTTTCACATCAAACTGATGAAGAGGCCAATCTTGTGTTACGGCAACAGCAAGGAGAATACGTAGAGTAGAATGTCTGGCAACTGGGGAGAAAGTATCTTGATAGTCTACCCCATATGTCTGGGTGAACCCTCGTGCCACAAGTCTTGCCTTATAGCGACCCACACTGCCAACCGCGCGGTGTTTCACAGTGAATACCCATTTGCATCCTACAACTGACGTATCAACGGGACCAGAAACAAGACTCCACGTACCATGTGATTGTAGCGCAGCCATCTCCTCCTCCATGGCAATCCTCCAATGACTATCCTTGAGGGCCTCCTGGTATGTCCGTGGTATTTGCACGGCTGACAGTGCTAACGTAAATCTCCTGAAATCTTCTGACAACCTATCTAAAGAACTGTGGGCCGCAAGTGGGTAACTAGCACATGTCCTTTTTGGTTTTCGCAGAGCAATTGGTACGTCAAGATCATCTGCCAAATCATGGGCCTGGGTATCTCCCTCTTGAGAGGGTACATTCTCCTCATGTCTAGAATCCTGTTGTACAATCAATTCAGTAGTACCATCAGTAGAAACAATATGCTCATTACATACCTGAGGCGTGCTGGATGATGGGCAAGGCTTGTGAGCAAGGCGAACAGAGCGAGATTTGCGAGAAAAAACACGTGCAAAAACTGAACCAGCGGAGGAGGCAGAGGTGGTGGTGGAGGTGGTGGAAGATGAGGGGTAGGTGAAGAATCAACTGGAGGTGGTGGTGGCATGTATATTTCATCATCAGAGTTAGATGGAATAAGTCTATCACCTGAAGGAGAAAAATACATGACCGATTCAAAGAAAGTAACGTCAGCACTAACAAAATATTTCTGGCTTAGTGGATCAAAACAGCGATACCCTTTTTGGGTACAAGAGTATCCGACAAACACGCACTTGATAGCTCTATGAGAGAGCTTGTCACGCCCTAGAGAGACATCATGAACAAAGGCAACAGATCCAAACACACGAGGTGTAAGAGAGAAAAGATCTTTCTCGGGAAACGCAATCGAATAAGGAATCTTTTCTCCTAACACGGATAAGGGCATACGGTTAATCAAATAACAAGCAGTAAGGACAACATCACCCCAGTAAGCATGAGGAGCACGACTCTGTATTAACAATGTTCTGGTTACATCAAGTAGGTGACGATGTTTGCGCTCGGCAACACCGTTTTGCTGGGAAGTGTAGATACATGATGTCTGGTGAACAATGCCATGGGATCTAAGAAACTCAGAAAGATGTAAGGTGCAAAATTCCAAGGCATTATCAGTACGAAGATACTTGACTTTGGCAGAAAAAATAATCTTTATTTCATTAATAAAATATCTGATAACAGACCCAGCCTCAGATTTATTTTTTAATAAGAAAACTCAGAAAAGTCTAGAAAAATCATCCACAACTACGAGATAAAAGCGGTGTCCTTGAAGATCAGGAACACGACTAGGACCCCAAATGTCTAAATGAAAGAGCTCAAATAGCTGAGAACTACTCCGACTTTGTCGGGATGGAAAAGGAGAACGATAATGCTTCCCAAGTTGACATGCCTCACTGAAATGAGGATCTCGTAGAAATCTGAGGGAGAACATGACATAACTTCTGCAGAGGAAGATGTCCAAACCTAAGGTGCCATAGATAAGGAGAGACAGGTCCTGTAGGTATAATGGAAGTATTAGCATGAGGGGGTTGGACCAGTCTGTAGAGTCCTCGCTGCTCACGGCCACATCCAATCACCTTGCCCGTGAGTATGTCCTGAAACATAAGGGATGAGGGGTCAAAGATGGCACGACAATGCAAATCCTTAGTTATCTGACTAATAGAAAATAAATTCATCTGAAAAGCAGGAGCATATAAAACATTCTTCAGGCGCATGGAAGGTGTCAGTTACACCTCTCCCTGTCCTATAACAGGTAAGTGGTCGCCATTAGCAATAACGACCCATCTACCAGGTGGTACAGCCTTGTAGGACTTCAGTTGTGTTTGGTCTCCACACAAGTGGTGAGAAGCACCAGAGTCCATTATCCATTCTATTATGTCTGCATTTGTACTACCAGTAAAAGCATATGTGATACCTGAGGAGCTTGAAGAGGCTCTGGACATTGCAGTGGTATCGGTGGTGGTGTCAGCACTAGGAGTTATGATCTCTCGAATACGAGAGACGATATCATCCAGTCGAGGATCGGCCTGTGGAGATGAAGTCTCTGAGGATGTAATCTGTTCTGCTGCTCGACCAGAAATAGGATATCCATGCTTGATAGCATGTATCCTCTGCATGTCCAGGCTTGCGACAGGAGGTGTAGGGACCACGTTGACGTCCCCCGCCTCTTCCTCGAGGTGTGCGTCCTCTGAGCTGGATCGCACCACCTCGACCATGAGAAGCGGCCATCGCTGAGGAGTCTGAAGACGTGGATGTCGAAGGGATGACGAGCCGACTGAGACGGCTATAGGCCTCCTCTATAGGGGGAATGGTTGCCCCAGTAAGGAGATGAGTACGTGCAGCATCATATTCTTTGTCAAGTCCAACCATAAAAACCCCAACCATCGTAGAGTTTCTATATGTCTTCTGCTGCTCAGTAGACGTTGTAATGGGCATGTAACTATGAAGTTTTTCAAATATATCGCGTAGCGAAGAATAGTAAACATGCAATGGACGGCCATTCTGTTTGTTGATATCAAACTGTAGTTGAAGGATCTTGGCCTCATTCTTCGCCTGTGCATAGGTGGATGCCAAAGTATCCCACATTGCCTTGGCAGTAGGCTGAGTTAGAATATCATTGGCAAACTCTGTAGAAAGAGTCCCACAAAGCCAAACACGCGCATACGCGTCATCTTGCTTCCAAGAAGCATTTGCTCCGATCTTCTCTGCTGGTTCTGGATCTATCAGGATATGCTCCTTATTGTTGCACTACATGAGGGTGAGAAACTGCATGGACCACAATTCATAGTTGGTCCCATCCATCTTAACAATGGGAGCCGGACCTTTGAAGGCTCCTGATGAGAATATGTCACCCTTGTTGTCTGACATGATGTGAAATAGCCAAATAACGGAGTTCGATCGGAGAGTAGACCGATATAATGAAATCTTACAGAATCATATGAAGATTGGTAGTTTCATACAACCATCTTTAATCCTTGTTGTTAGGGCGTATGTGGATGCAAAGTTTAAAGATTCTTTTTTTTATTTGGGCTGTAAGGCGAAGTTTCAAAATGCAGTTCGTGATAATGGAGGCCAATAAACCCTTAAAGCAGGAGTAGCTTCTCAAAACAGGCGCAGTAGATACCACGTTGCTTACAGATCAAAGCAGGTCCCACAAGATCAAAACAGGAGCAGTAGATGTTGAAGGAGAACAGGGGCGTGCACACGTCAATATCTCTGAGTACACGCAGTGGGCGTGGAAGCACGGGACGCACAAGGGCGTGTTGCGCGCGGGAAGCACGGGGTGGCCTGGGCGATGGGGCGCCTGGGCATGGTGCGCGTGGTGCGCAAGCGATCAGAAACGTAGGGAGGCGCTCTGGGCGCGAGTGCAGGCGACTGGGCTCGCGCGCAAAGGGGGGCGAGGGCAGGCGACTGTGCGTGAGGGCGCACGCGCAAAGGGGCCTGGGCGCGACGGCGCAGGCGACTAGGCGTACGCGCAAAAGGGGGGCGAGTGCAGGCGACTGGACGCGAGGGCGCGCGCAAAGGGGGCCTCGGCGCGAGGGCAGGCGAGGATCACCGCCGCCTATCTCAGAGGAGTCGTGTGGGTCCGCGCACCGCCATTACGGAGAGGGTAGAGGGTAGATTTAGGTATAGGAATTAGGCTATTGATACCATGTTAAAGGGATAAACTGAGATAAATTATGAAAGGTCCAAGGGTTCTCTTATATAGGAGAAAAACCCATTGGATAAAATACAAAAAGAGAAAAGATAAATAAAAGATAAAATAAGGAAAATAAAATTATCTTAATACAAAATGATAGGGATTATCTCAACACACTTTAAATTGCTTTATAAATCAAGTCATTTGCATTCGGTGTGTGCTTAAAAATAAATTTTGAGTGATTTTCGTATTTAATTCATAATTAATGTTACACTTAATATTTAGCAATATTCAAAGTGCCGTGTTTTCCCACATCTAATTATCTACCTAAGGAATTTTGACTTGCATTTCAATCGATAATTGGTATTGTTTAAATGAATTTGCTAAAAAAATACTTTGTTTAGTAAAAAGTTCATAGTTCATATTCTATCCAAAAATTTAAAAAATTACAATAGGTGCATTCATCTATTTTTATCATCCGTCCAACTTTTATTAGTTCTGTTGTGATGGTCGAAAAATCATCCATTTTCCATGCATGCATGTTAATTTCTAAAAAGACAAAAATCCATTTCATTGTATTCTCTTATCTTCAGCCTAAAAAAACCATTTTATGAAAATAGCAATTTTAAGTGTTTTTTAGATATTTAAGAAGTTAGAAACTACAAAAAATATTTTTACCTATTTTTATGTTGTAATGTAAGCCATAAAAACGATTTGCAAATAAACCTTATAGATATTATTCCTTGGTTTCCAATCACATCTCATCTATTTTCTGCATTTCACATGCATTTTGCATCATATTGTATTTTCATTTCACATAAATAAACATTAAGAAAGAAATTCTCCTGAGAAACTGAATAGCTTGACGGAATTGAGGTTAAGCCGTTTGCCGCATGTCTGGCATTGGGGCATGTCTAAATAAAATATAAAATTGACCAAAACACTTCATTTCTAATTATTGTAAGGTTTTTAAAGTGTCACCTATAATCTCGTGCACAACCGCTTGACAAAATAAATAAGGGTTTTTAGGCTTTTTCAAATGTGGTAATGGTGGGACGGAAGGGGATGGCAGGTGGAGGGAGGGTCGACAAGGGGTCTAGATGTGCTGATGGGGAGGGAGGGGTATCACGAGGATCGTGGGAGACTGCGCTAACGAGAGGAGGAGGGGCGATGGGGTGAGGAGATGCCGGGTAGAGAAGGGAGGGACGAAGCAGAATAGGAGGTGATGGAGGGAGGGATAACGACAAGGATTAGGGGAAGTTGTTACAACAACAAAGAGGGAAAGACAGCTAAGAACGATGGTGTGGCATTTGAGGAGGGAGAGGCAGCGGGTAACATGAAGGTGCTGGAGAGGAGGAAGGACGGGAATTGCGGGTGGGGGAAGTGGACGAGAGTATGGGAGGGGTGGCAAAAGATTTGAAGTGGTGGACGGGTGGAAAATAGGAGGAATGGCATGATTTCACAAATATGATGTACTTACAAGGATGAAATTCTCTTAAAGGATTTTCCAATGTCGATGGATAAAGATTAAAGACAACGAAAAATAATATAAATGTATGCTATGTAATTGTTAGTCAGAGTCAGATTGTAAATATGAAAGTGAAAACATACATAGGCATATTTGTATAAAATTAATATAAGTTAGACACACAAATGTCCCGAATTTCAGTCCAAGGTTTGGATAAACTCATGATAATTATTTTTTTTGAAAATAACTTATGACAATTATTCTAAATAGTTAAACTTAAAATCATATATCAACCCATTCATATCATAATGAATAGGTACACTTTGCGCACAGACCTATACGGTGGAGGGTGGAGGCTCTTTTTATTTCAATAAGATAAACAGCTAAACTAGTAGCAGTAGACATGTTCATTCCAAAAAAGGTAAACTCACGAATCCTTGATATGATTGAAAGATATAATATCAGAACTAAATTCAAAGACAGTACAAAACATGGCATTTGGATTGATAAACTTATGGAACATTACCCTCTTGATTAAAAAAATGAACATGCCCATAGGCATTTCTGTAAGCATCGCAAGGAGGGTGACCTTGGTGTTATAGACATGTAGCTGACATCTGCAATAGTCGCTCGACTAGAACGATTAGGCAGTTCGACTATGTTAATGTGGGGAGACTGAATAGAATAACTCCAATCGACTAATGAAAAAATAATATCATTTATTTTTTATTTCTCGCGCTTTATTTTTAACAGAATCTAAAAATTAAATGTGTACAGCATGGCTATAATTCCCCAAGACTTTTATCTAATTAATTATTGATCATATATGTAAAAAAATATAAAATTACATGTATTAGACATAATTTTATACCTATAATTATGTAAATAACTGAATATTCCAATTAGTCACCCGAATACTAATTGGTCTTTATTCAGTAATTGAATACCAAATACTAACTTCTACAACGCATGTTGTCGGTGAAACATGGAAGGCCATATCGGCGATATATCGATTTCGACAAGAAACGGGTTTCAATATCACCCAGTAAATAATTTTACGGGGATATCGACGATATACCGCCGATATAACAACGATATGCCATATCGGCTCATGTTGGTCAAAAATGGATAGATTCAGTACAAAAAATCCCGGATATCGATCAATATGGTTGATATTTTGTCTGTATCTCTATATATCAATGCTATTATTCATGCAAGATTGATTCCACTACTTATCTAGCTACACCCAGTATTAAAATACATATCTAGCTATACCTAGTACTAAAACACGCAATGGTTTATATATATATATATTGTTTCGGTTAGGGTATGGTGCGAAACAATGGTTCTTAAACTTGGTGTATATTTGCAAGTTACTTCATGTTGTAAGAACTTGAATGAAATCTATTTCCAATATCTATAAGTTAGTTCTTCAAAAAAATCTACAAGTCAATTCTTCAAAAAAATTATTATAAGTCAAGAATTAACATAAATATTGATATGTTCGAAATGATCGATATATGCGATATAAGCTTCATAGATGATCGATATGTGTGATTTAAAAGTATATTTGTAAGTTACTTAGTGATATAAGAACTTGGATGAACTCCATTTTCAATATATACAGGTCAACAACTAACGGTACCAGTGATATGTTTGATATGACCAATATGTGCAATATAAGGATCATAGTCTTCACAAATGTTCTATATGTGTCATCTAAGTGTATATTTGTAAGTTATTTAATGTTATGAGATCTTGAATGGAATCCATTTCCAATATCTATAGGTCACGAATAGACATTAACAGCAATATGTTCGATATGACTGATATGTGCGATATATAGGCTATAAATGACCGATACATAAATGTGTATTTGTAGGTTATTTGTTGTTTTGAAATCTTCGATGATCTTAATTTATGAAAGAAAGACAAAAAATGGCTTTTTTGAGCCATTTCCGACATTTCCACCGATATCATCGATATATCGACGATATATCTATTTCAAGGCGGACTGAAATGATATCGATATCGATACGGCCTTCCTTATGGTGAAGAAGCTTTATTTTCGAAGTTGATTGTGAGATTGCTCAAGAGCGAAATAGATTTTTCTCCTCAATCATGTTGGCAATGGGTCAGGTTATCCCTAGGCAAGTTGTTCTTGAAAGGGGGGTCAGGTTATCCAAAGCCTCACTCGTGAAAGAATTTTTTCATAAAACATAATAATTAATCGTAATTACAATCTTCAAGTTCTAGAAATTAAATAGTTACGATTAAATACATAACTCCATGACATTTCAAGTCTAACATCATGGTTTAAACATCCAAGTTGTTATATAACTCTCTTTTTTTGGACTCTAAATCTGTAAGGAGTCAAGTAAATATAAGTATGCAAGCACAATAATGGGTAACTCTCTGCAAAATTTAAAGTTTTGAATAAAATTAAACTAAAGAGACTAGATGTAACACATTATTTTCAAAATTAGTTGAGATATGTGTGTCATTCAATTGAGAAGGATAAAAAGTAAGCAGTGAATCAGTGGTTACTTTTTACTTTAAAATAAGGATTGGGAGATAAAATACTTGGAATATTGCATGTTATGACCAAACATTTTAATAAAGAAAGCATTTGTGCTTGATTCACACTAAAGAGTAGAGGTATTAGATTTAAGGGCTCAAGACTCAATTTTGTGTTCATGTTGATTTATAAAGAACATGCATAACAAAGTAAAAATAAGCTTAATATTTTAATAAATCAAAAAATGTATTTAAGTGAATTGTGAGCTTAAGGACTTGAAAATACTTGTCTACGAAAGATAAAAAGCCCACAACCCAAAAGAAAAGAAAAAAAGAAATATTGTAGAAAAAAATCAAAAAATTAGCACACAAATGAGGCAGGCGTACGCCTCGAGGCTCATGCCTCACTGAAGATGAATGAGGCTATAGCCTCGAGGCATTTTTCCTTGAAAAATGCCTCGAGGCATACACCTCAGCGCCTCGAGGCGCGTTTTTAAAAACAATGGTTCCAACTTTTTACCAACAAAAAAGGATGCTTCCATGCTAATGAATGTCACAACAAATACCTTTGATACAATTACAAATTACAAATGAAGTTCTGGAAGGCCCAAGGTTTTCAAATACGATCTTTGCATCTTCTTTGTCCAAGAAACATTTAGACAAGTTTCGCATTCTCATCAATTCCACAAAGAGCTTAAGGCCTTTGAAGACTTGGGTAGCTTGTTGAAAGTGCACGAAGGTAAGTTTCTCGATGGCTCAAACATATAGGTCTCTGAGCCCACCCCAGGACCCAGATAACCTTGCTTTGTGTCTTTCAAATGACATCCTATGAAGGACCAATGCACCCTTAAAGGTCAAGATCATGTTGTGCATACTGGGGAGGAAGAAGTCAACCAAGGCTTGTAAAAGCAGGTAGGTAACTCACTTGAACCTTTCTTGCCATGTGTGTAATTCTCAACTGGATGATATTGAGAGTTTTTCTTTCATAGTCATTTCATTGATACATAAATGGTGCAACACTTAGATAGATACATCAAGTCATAATAATTTCTGGGCATCTTACCAGCATGGACTGAAGAGAGCTGAGTCCTCTTGTTATTATCTAGACACTTAGACTACAAAAAAAGCGGATGCCTTGAAGCTAACCGTCGATGCATGGAAAATGTATCGAATTATTGTACACGATTTATTGGAGCTTGAAAGGAGCAGGTTTATTCTTGTAACTATCTTTGTATCATGGACTTGCTCTATAATATATCTGAAGAGTAAGTGGATTATTGGGAGTGCACTAAAGTGAGTCTCTCGACGGCTGGAATATACAAGTCTCTAAGTTCCCTTGGACATAGATGGCCCAACTCTGTGTTTGTTGATGTAGAGACTTATATATGTTACGTTTTATTGTTCCGTAATTTCTATTTACCTTTTGTACGACTCTATAATTTACCCAAGGGTTTTCTCCTTATATAAGAGACCCGAGGGCTCTATGGAATAACACATCAGAGTATTGTTTTACTCTAACATGGTATCAGAGCCCTAACCCTAACCTAGGGTTTCCTCCACCCCCCCCCCCCCCGCCGGCTTCTCCAAGTTCTCCCGCCGCCGCCAACCAGCCCCTCAAGGCTCCCAGCCCCTCCCCGCCGGCTTCTCCAAGTTCTCCCGCCGCCGCCAACCAGCCCCTCAAGGCTCCCAGCCCCTCCGCCGAGCCTCCATCCCCTCCGACAGGCTCCCAGCCCCTCCGCCGGGCCTCCAACCCCTTCGCCGGGCCTCCAGCCCCTCCGCCAGGCCTTGCAGGCTCCAGCCTCATCGCCTGTGAGGCTCCAGGCGGTCCCACCAGGCCGCTGCCGGCTCCAGCCAGCCCCTGCAGGCCCCCGCCAGGTCCCCACAGGCCCCCCGCCAGGTCCCAGCCGAGCCGTTGCCGGCCCTCTCCCGTAGCCTCTTCACAGCCGAGGCTTCATTAGCCTCCCTGCCGTTCGTTTCGCTTCGGTCGGGCTCGGATTGATGATGGATTCAAGTGCATAGCGTCTACATGTGCACTTGAATCCTCACAAGTCGTGGTAGACACCTATCTCTTGGTCTATCATCCCTAGTTATTCTTCTCCGGCAATATGTCAGATCAGAAGGTCGATATGCCCACCATCGGTGCCTTCAAAGGTTCGGCACCTATCGTCAAAATGGACGGGACAAACTACGAACTGTGGGCTATGCAGTTCCTCAGTCTCATGAAGTCGTGTGGTAAGAAGCATATTCTTACCGAAGATGAACCGCCGGAGAAGACGGGAATATATGCCTCATGGGAGGCTGATGACGCGTACGCCAAAGTCTGTTTGTCGGGTACGCTCACAACGGAGATAGCAAATGATGTCCTCCATCAACCCACCGCCAAGGCGATGTGGGATATTCTGGCCACGACGTACTCTCAGGTACGAAACGAGACCAAGATGCTGCAGTTGAAGCATGATATTTTTACCACGAGGCAAAATGGGAGGCCTCTTCATTCTATGTACACGTCTCTTCGTGGAATGTTCGAAAAACTTTATAGCACAATTCCACTCACAGCCACGCCGGAACAGCAGAAGACGTTCCGCAACGCCACTATGGTTGGCGTCTTACTTGCTGCCCTTGATCATGAATATGAGGCAGCACGGTCTCAGATCCTTGCTGATGCCACCATTCCACCGATGGAAGAAGTCTACAGACGGCTCAGTCGTGTTCCAGTTCCATCGAACACAACGACTACACCTCCCTCGGTAATGGCTGTCTCCAGAGGACGAGGTAGTTCCTCCTCATTTCGTGGCAGAGGAAATGGTGGACGTGGCCGTGGAGGTCGCATACGCTCTACGTGCTCATTCTGTCGTCGTACTGGTCATTCGGAGGATACATGCTATTCCAAGCATGGTTTTCCTCCCTCTGCACGTTTCGCTGATCATGTTCAGGGTCCACCAGCATCTACTCCCGATCACAGGTTCGAGGAGCTAGTGGCACGGCTTCGTGATATCATGCCACAATCATCATCGGAGGGTGCCGATGCGTCTGATGTTGCGGCGTCGGCATCAGCTAGTACATCTGCCTCAGCCAGTGCCTCAGGTAGTCCTTCCGTTTCATATCATAATCATGATCTCACAGGATGGATTGTTGATTCTGGAGCCACCCATCATCTCTGTCGAGAGAAAGATATTCTGCAGTCCTATATAGCTGTCCAGCCTGGTCGATCTGTACTCATTGCTGATGGTACTCATTCCCCTATCATCGGTCAGGGGGAGACGGATTTGCTGCCCTCTATGCACTTACAGAATGTTTTACATGCACCAGAATTCTCTATGAATCTCTTATCCATTAGTCAGATTACACGAGATTTGCACTGTCGTGCCATTTTTGACCCATCGTCCGTTATTTTTCAGGACATACTAACGGGCAGGGTGATTGGTTGTGGTTCTGAGCACAATGGCCTCTATCGTCTTCTACGGAACTCTTATGCTGGCGTCTCACTCCATTCCCAGGGCTCCGTGTCTCCGTATACCTGGCATCTTCGGTTCGGTCACCTGCCACTACAGAAAATGCGTCACCTCCTACCTCAGATTTCTCCGAGTTCATCCTTTCGTTGTGAAGCTTGTCAGTTAGGGAAGCACCATCGGTCCAGCTTCCCCAGTCATCAGAGTCGGAGCAGTCGCTCCCCATTTGAGTTATTTCACATAGATATATGGGGTCCCAGTCGTGTCCCAGATCATCAGGGGCACAGGTTCTATTTAGTTGTGGTCGATGATTTTTCTATAGTGTCCTGGACCTTTCTTCTTAAGAATAAATCCGAAGCAGGAATTGTTATTCAAAATCTTATCAATGAAGTTCAAAATGTTTTTCGTCTACGGTTAAGTATGTGCGTACTGATAATGCCTTGGAGTTCTGCACTCGTTCCCTTGCTAGTTTTCTTTCTTCTAAAGGCATTATCCACCAAACCACATGTGCATACACATCCCAACAAAATGGGGTTGCAGAACGAAAACATCGCCATTTCCTTGACATTGCTCGCACATTACTTATTCAGAGTTGTGCCCCATTATCTTTTTGGGGGGATGTTATTCTTACAGCATGCTATCTGGTCAACCGCATGCCTACAACTGTTCTTGGGGAAAAGTCTCCTATATCTGTTCTCTTCCCTGACAAAGATTTGTTTACTCTTACACCTCGGGTCTTTGGCACTGTTGCATTTGTCCACCGTTTGTCTCCAGGACTTGATAAGCTTTCCCCCAGGGCTATCAAGTGTGTTTTTGTGGGCTACTCCAGGACACAGAAAGGATATCGTTGCTATGACCCAGTTCATGACAAGTACTATGTGAGCGCTGATGTTACATTTTTTTGAAGCTGTCATGTACTTCTCTCCTACAGGTGACAGATTGGTCTCCTCCACATCCACAGATTCTAGTGTCTATGTACCTCCACCTCGAAGCCTGGGTCAATCCTCTACTCCACCACCACCTCTACCACCACCACCTCCAATTGAACCTTTTCCTAAGTTCTATACAAGGCGTACAGGACCAGCTCAAGCTACATGTCAACCATCCATCACGCCTCAGGTATGTTCTGATGTTATCACTAATGATGGGTTAGAAAATGCACCCGTGCAGGAGCCCCTACAGCAGGACGAGGATCATTCGGTCGACACAATGATGGATGATCTGGATCGGCCCATTGCTCACAGGAAGCAGCGAAGACAATGTGCTTCGTATCCTCTTGCTTCTCAAGTCTCATTTCATCGTCTCAATGGGGACTTCCAGAAGTTTGTAGCTGTTGTCTCGTCTGTTGAAATCCCACGGACCCATCAAGATGCCATGAAGATTGATTGCTGGCGTCTAGCCATGGAAGAGGAGATGCGTGCTCTGCAGTCTCGCGGAACTTGGTCTCTTGTCCCCATTCCTCCAGGTGCCTCCGTGGTGAGTTGCAAGTGGATCTTTACGGTAAAATATCATGCGGATGGACGTCTTGATAGAGACAAGGCAAGACTTGTAGCACGGGGATTTACCCAGACATATGGGGTAGATTATTTGGATACTTTTTCACCAGTGGCTAGACACTCCACTCTTCGTATCCTCCTATCTGTTGCTGTGGTACGTAACTGGACCATTTTTCAGCTTGACGTCAAGAATGCTTTCTTGTATGGAGACCTGCAGGAAGAAGTCTACATGCAGCAACCACAAGGATTTGCTGCTGAGGGGGAGACTCAGATGGTGTGCAGACTTCATAAGGCTATCTATGGCCTCAAACAAAGTCCCCGAGCATGGTTCCAGAAGCTTTCTCAGCTAATTGAACAACAGGGGTTCAGGAGATCAAATGCGGACCATTCATTGTTCATCCAGAAGACCCCTAGAGGTACAGTTGTTGTTATGATATATGTTGATGACATCTTGGTCACAGGAGATGATGCTCAGGGGATTGAGATAACCAAGTCCCTGTTGGGAAACCAATTCATTACGAAGGATCTGGGCACGATACGATATTTTCTGGAGATAGAATTTGCACGAAATGCACAAGGAATGGTGATGACTCAAAGAAAATATGTCACGAACTTGCTAGCTGAAGCAGGAATGACTGGATGCAGACCTTCAAGTACACCTATGGACCCAAGCATGAAGCTGTACGATGATGATACCGAGGAGGTGGACAAAAGAAGGTACAGAGAGATGGTGGGTAAGCTCTTATATATTACTATAACTCGACCGGATATTGCCTTTGCAGTAAACCGGGTGAGTCAATTTGTGGAGCAGCCAAGGCAAGTTCATACGGATGCCTTGTATATGATATTGAGATATCTGAAGTCTTCCCCAGGCACAGGGTTGCTATTTAGGAAAGATACGGATCTGTCTATTTCAGCTTGTGCAGATGCAGATTATGCAGGATGTCCAAGGGATCGTAAATCCACTTCTGGATTTGCTATATTCATAGGAAGCTCTTTAGTTTCTTGGAAAAGCAAGAAACAGACTGTTGTGGCGAGATCCAGTGCAGAATCCGGGTACAGAGCCATGGCACAAGCAACTACAGAAATGATGTGGGTTAGAGCAGTCTTAGAAGATTTGACTGTAGATGTCCCCTTGCCCATGAATCTCCAATGTGACAATCAGGCAGCTTTGTTCATTGCCAATAATCCAGCTTTTCATGAGAGAACAAAGCACATCGAGGTGGATTGCCATTTTACTAGAGACATGATTCAGAAGGGTTTCATTTCCACCTCTCATGTCAGTTCAGAGGATCAGACTGCTAACATATTCACCAAGCCGCTGCTCAGAGGACCTTTCCAGAGATGTTCTTCCAAGCTGAGCATGATAGATATCTATGCTCCATCTTGAGGGGGAGTGTAGAGACTTATATATGTTACGTTTTATTGTTCCGTAATTTCTATTTATCTTTTGTAAGACTCTGTAATTTACCCAAGGGTTTTCTCCTTATATAAGAGACCCGAGGGCTCTATGGAATAACACATCAGAGTATTGTTTTACTCTAACAGTTGATTTCGAAGCACGTGAAGGACCAAAGTGCCTCTAAAGGTCAAGACATGCTCTGTGTTGAGGAAGAAGAGCCTGGTACCGAGCTTGTAGAAGCATGTGAGCAATTCACTTGAACCATTCTTGTCATGTGTGTGTAATTCTGGGCATGAAGATGTTGAGAGTTTCTTCTTTCATTGTCCCTTAATTATGTATATGAGGTTTGGCAATTATTGATTTGATGGATACACCAAGTCAGTACACTTTTTTCGGGAATCTCATTGGCGTGGAGCAAAGAGAAAAGAACTTCTCGCTACTATCACGACATTTAGACAATAAAAAAATGCAGTGGTTTTGAGTTAGCCAAAGGTCTATGGAAAATGTTTGTCTTTGTGTGCTTCCTTTTAGGAGCTTGAAAAGGGTGAGCGTTTGCTTGTGATGGACTTGACAGCAATGTTTTATCAATCTATCACGTCATTGCATCATTTTGCTTTCTCCAGAGATCGACTTTCTTTATTTCTTAATATCTACTAGTCTCTAGTGGTCAACAATGGGCTTCCCAAAGAAAATTCAACGGCACAGAAATAATGACGTATTATGCGGGGATAATATCCCAAGAGCGATAATATGACAATGCTTGTAATCTAACAAACTCAGGAGGAAACACAATTATCCGTATAGGATAGTTACAGACCTTTCTGTGTGCCCATGGGGAAAATGAGGCAAATGTGAGTGTTTATATCCAAAATTTCCATTTACAATGTTGAAAGTCATTGTTGAGCATTATTTTGTATTTGATTATTTATTTCGTTTATTATGTAAGTTGCCCTTTGTAGAGATATGGTTGTTTACATTATTTATTTCATGATTGTATACTATTTCTTAATACCATGTATCCATGTCTGTCTTATGTAATTTACCCATAGGTTGCTCTCCTATATAAGAAAGCACAGAGTTAACAGAATAAACAACTACTCTTATTTTCTCCAACATGGTATCAAAGTGGCGGTCCTAAACCAGAGCTTTCGATCCAAAAAACCCTAACCCTACCACCTGACACCCCCCTTCTCCTTCCCGCCGTGTGTCCCTGCGATGCCCAGTCAGTCGTGTTGTCCCAACGACGCCATCCCAGACGTGTCGTCGCCCCAGCATCATCATCATTGCCCTAGTTGTGTCGTCACACCACCAGTAGCGGCACCGACCTTCATCTGCGTGTGTGATCCTCGTGCGCCAAACTACGACACGTGCTACTCCTACGTCGAGCCCCTTGCGTGTAATCGTCTGTCTTCGCATGTGATTCTCTATCTGTGCGTGTGATCCTCGTGCATGCTCGGCTACGCATGTATGTCAAGTCCCTTGCGGCGAACCGACTGCCATGAAAGTGCAAGGTTTCCTTGCTCGCTGCGTGTGAACCTGTCCGTGCTCTGTGTCTCAGAAATCCAGCGTCGAGGTCTCCACATAGGTGATGGATTTGAGTGCATAAGTCTACACATGCATTCAAATCCACATATGGTGTGTAGACATTAATTATTTGGTTTAAAAAGCTCCAGTTCTCTACATCCGGCAACATGTCAGAAAGCAAAGTCGATGTACCCGACACAGGCGCCTTCAGAGGTCCAGCGCCTATTGTCAATATGGACGGGACAAATTATGAATTGTGGGTTACGCAGTTCATGAGCATGATGAAGTCTACCGGTAAGAAATACATCCTTACCGAGGAGGAGCCAGTTGAGAAGACTGAAGGAATGCCTCATGGGAGGCAGATGATGCATATGCCAAGGTTTGGCTTTCAGGCACATTGGCAATAGAGGTCGCTAATGATATACTCCATCAGCCCACTGCCAAGGCAATGTGGGATATTCTTGCTGCCACTTATTCCCATGCAAAGAACGAGACCAAGATCCTACAGCTCCAGCATGACATTTTTACTATAAAGTTGAATGGACGGCCACTTCACTCACTTTATACATTGTTGCCTGGGATGTTTGAAAAGCTATATAGCTTCATGCCTCTCAGATCTACTCCAGAGCAGCAGAAGACGTATAGGAACACCACCATGGTTGTTGTATTCCTGGCAACCCTAGATCTGGAGCATGAGGCGACCCTCTCTCATATTTTGGCCGACTCTACTATTCCTCCTAAGGAGGAAGCCTTCCGCAGGCTCAGCAGAATTACTGTCCCATCCTCTACTGCTACTCAGACGTCCTCAGCAATGGCAGCTTCCCGAGGTCAAGGTGGATTGTCTCAGTTCCGCGAGCGTGGACCTAGGGGAAGAGGAGGTCGTATACGTCAGCCCTGTACTTTCTGCCATCGTTCGGGACATACAGAGGATACATGTTACTCCAAGCATGGGTTTCCAACATCTGCACGAGTAGCCGAACAGATTGAGCCCCGACCTGCTTCCTCTCTAGATCAACGTTTTGAGGATCTTGTAACACGTTTGAGGGGCATTATACCTCCTTCCGGTTCTATGACATCTTCGTCAGCCCCTGAGAGTCATTCAGATGTAGCTGCTTCAGCCTCCTTCGGTACCTCAGCTAGCACTTATGCATTTACTAGCAGTAGTGGATATGGTACTATTGAATGGATTATGGACCCCGGTACCACACATCATTTGTGTGGAGGTAGGGATCAAGTCGCGACCTACAGACATTTTCCCCGAGACGTACTATGGTTATTGCAGACGGAACATATTCCCCAATTACGGGACAGGGGAAGATTAGCTTGACACCATCTATGCATCTACAGAATGTGTTGCATGCACCAGATTTCTCTATGAATTTATTGTCTATTAGTCAGACTACGAAGAACTTACATTGTCGGGCTATTTTTAACCCATCCTCTCTTGCTTTTCAGGACATCCTTACAGGCAAGGTGATTGGTTGTTGCCATGAGTAGGGTAGTCTCTATCGCCTCGTCCGAACTCCCTATGTCGGACTCTCATCTCTACCTGTTGGACATGTCTCATCACTTAATTGGCACATGCGCTTTGGTCATCTCCTGTTCCAGAAATTATGTCGTGTTCTGCCTCAAATCTTGCCTCACGTGTCCTTTCAATGTGAGGCATGTCAACTGAGAAAGCATCATCGCTCTACCTTTCCCAGTCGTCAGAGTCGGAGCAGTAGCTCTAATTTTGAGTTATTTCATATAGATATTTGGGGTCCCAGTCGTGTTCCTCATCACCAGGGGCACAGGTTTTAGCTAGTTGTCGTGGATGACTTCTCACGTTTGTCTTGGGTGTTCTTATTAAAGAATAAATCTAAAGCTGGAGATGTTATCAAAAACTTCCTAGCC
The DNA here is from genome assembly GCA_037367405.1 of Ottelia alismoides. NCBI lineage: Eukaryota > Viridiplantae > Streptophyta > Magnoliopsida > Alismatales > Hydrocharitaceae > Ottelia > Ottelia alismoides. The sequence goes on from JAZKJV010011685.1 coordinate 187,457, forward strand.
GAAGTCCAAAATGTTTTTTCTACTTCTATGAAAATTGTGTGAATTGATAAAGCGTTGGAGTTTTGTACTAATAATCCTTCCATTTATTTTTCAGCGAAGGGAATTATTCATCAAATAACATGTGCATATACTTCCCAACAAAATGTTATTGCAGAAAGGAAACATCGTCATTTGCTTGATGTCACTAGGACGCTACTCATTCAGAGCCGTGCTCATTCATTTTGGGGTGGTGTTGTTCTAACAGCGTGATATCTTATCAATCGCATGTCCTCATCAGTCCTGGGTGAGAAAATTCCTTTATCTCTTGCTTTTCCAGAAAAGGAATTGTTCTCACTCACTCGTATGTTTGGGTCTGTCGCCTTTTTCCACCAACTCTCTCCAAGGATTGACAAGCTCTCTCCTATAGCTGTCAAGTATGTCTTCGTTGGATACTCTAGGACACAGAAAGGATATCGATGTTATGATCAAATGCGCAGGAAGTATTACGTTAGTGTCGATGTCACCTTTTTCGAGTCTGTAATGTATTTTACTCCTGCAGGTGATCAGTTGATGTCTTCAGATAATTATGATAGCATATATATGCCACCACCGCCATTATCTCCCACATCTCCACCACCACCACCTCCTTCCCCACCTTCCCTTCCTATAACAGCCCCGGTTCCACCATTACTGTAGAGGTTTACGTTATGTCATGATGTATTGTTACGTATTTCTTATTTATCTCATGTACGTCTATGTAATTTACCCAAGGGTTTTCTCTCTATATAAGAGACCCAAGGGCTCTATGGAATAACACAGAAGAGTATTATTGACTCTGACATGGTATCAGAGCCAAAACCCTAATCTAGGATTTCGCTCCCGCCGAGGCCCCGCGCCTCCCCAACCCGCCGCCTCCAGCCTCCCGCCGAGGCCCCACTGCCCCAGTCTCTCGCAGAGGCATCGCCGCCTCCAGCCTCGCGCCGAGGCTCCCACCTCCCGCCGAGGCTCCAGCCTCTCGTCGCCGTTCTTCACAGCCGCCGAGGCTGCCCGCTCCTCGCGGCGTTTCTTCTCCGATCGGCGTCGGGTCTACGATGGGTTCAAGTACATAAAGTCTACATATGCACTTGAATCCAAACGGGTCTTTGTAGACATCAATCCTTTTGTCTATCATCCCTAAGTTGTCTTCTCCAGCGATATGTCAGAACAGAAGTTTGATATGCCCGCCATAGGTGCCTTTAAAGGTTCGGCACCAATAGTCAAAATGGACGGGACGAACTACGAACTCTGGGCTATGCAGTTCCTGAGTCTTATGAAGTCATGCGGTAAGAAGCATATTCTTACCGAAGATGAGCCGCCAGAGAAGACAGGGATATATGCCTCATGGGAGGCTGATGATGCCTATGCCAAGGTCTGGCTGTCAGGGACGCTCACGATGGAGATTGCCAACGACGTACTCCATCAACCCACCGCCAAGGCGATGTGGGATATTCTGGCTACGACATATTCTCAAGTGAGAAATGAGACGAAGATGCTGCAGTTGCAGCATGATATTTTTACCTCGAAGCAAAATGGTCGGCCTCTTCATTCTCTGTACACGTCCCTACGTGGGATGTTCGAGAAATTATACAGCACCATTCCGCTCACAGCCACCCCCGAGCAGCAGAAGGTGTTTCGTAATGCTACTATGGTAGGGGTTCTACTTGCTGCCCTTGATCCGGGGTACGAGGCAGCCCGCTCTCAGATCCTCGCCGATGCTACTATTCCTCCGATGGAGGAAGTCTACAGGAGGCTTAGTCGGATCTTTGTTCCTTCTAGTGCAGCAACTCCATCTCCGTCAGCAATGGCGGTCTCTAGAGGACGAGGTAGTCCGTCCTCCTTTCGTGGCCGAGGAGGTCGAGGACGTGGCCGAGGAGGTCGTGTGAGTCCAACATGCTCATTTTGTCGTCGCATTGGTCCTTCCGAAGATACATGCTATTCCAAGCATGGTTTTCCTCCTTCTGCACGGGTAGCTGATCATGTTCAGGCTCCTCCAGCCTCTACTCCAGATCACAGGTTCGAGGAGCTAGTGGCACGACTTCGAGACAAAATGCCACAGACATCATCAGAGGGTGCTGATACATCAGACGTTGCGGCTTCTGCATCAGCTAGTACATCTGCTACTGCCAGTACCTCAGGTAGTACTTCTGCCTCCTATTATAACCATGATCTCTCAGGTTGGATTGTTGACTCTGGAGCCACCCATCATCTCTGACGTGATAGAGATAACCTGCAGTCCTACAGAGCTATTCAGTCTGGTCGCTCCGTACTCATAGCTGATGGCACTCATTCCCCTATTGTCGGTCAGGGGGAGACTGTGTTGTTGCCCTCTATGCACTTACAGAATGTTCTACATGCACCAGAGTTCTCCATGAATTTATTATCAATTAGTCAGATTACAAAAGATTTGCACTGTTGTGCTATATTTGACCCATCTTCTGTCATTTTTCATGGCATAACGTAAACCTCTACAATTACCACACCATTATTCCCGCCGGTATGCTTCTGCTCATGGTCATCGTCCGTCATCTAGCACGCAAGAGGCATGTTCTGATAATACAGTTTCTAATGATGGGTCTAACAGTCTGCCTGAGCAGAAATCTTTCCAGGGCACAGAGGTAGAGGTTGCATATTTGGACCTACCTATTGCACTTCGGAAGCAGAAGCATAACAGTGCGTCATACCCTATAGCCTTAATGGTTTCCTTTGATCGCTTGACTGGTGAATTCAGGAATTTTGCAGTTGCATTATCAGCCGTGGCAATCCCAAGGAATTATCAAGAGACTCTGGAGGACAATTGATGGTGTTTATCAAGGAAAGAAGAGTTGGATGCTCTTCAGTCGAGAGGCACTTCGAACCTCATTACAGTTCCTACAGGAGTGTCTCCAGTAAGTTGTAAATGGGTGTTTACAGTTAACAAATTGAGTCCCCGAGCAATCTTAAAATACCTATGAATATATTCGAGAAGAAATTAAGGTTGGAAATTTCCATTATGTACTTTCTATGGGCTCTCTCAATCGGGCAGGAAAGGATGCATTTTTCATCTCCACCCCCCCCCCCAATTCTATTTGACTTTGATTAGTTTATTTAAGATGCAGTTGATCAAAACAGGCTCTGCTTAATCCTCTGATCATCAAAGATCGCGCCTTCTTCTCAGACCTCTCAATTACAAGCCCCACATTGACCACATCTCCTTGCATTAAAAAAGATAAGGAAGGCCAAGTTTTCACCTTTGAGTGTACAATTTGTGTCCCCCGACTAGGATGGAAGCCATGAGAGTGCTCCGACAATTGCTCATCTAAAGCCAGCATCAGTACGCGATGACAGGCATGAAGAAAGTGACGGTCTCAGGAGTTTGGGCTAGTTAGTGCCCTCCATGCGCCCGGCTTATTCCCTATCGGAATATAGAAGAAGAGCATAGGGGAGAAGCTATACTTCTCGTAGCTCATAAGTCAGTTCAGGGAAGACTCATCTAAATAGCCCCTGACTATCATATCAATGGCGATTGGTTTTAGTATATTCATTCCTCACACAGTTTCAAAAGATCATTTCCAATTCTATATATATTGACACTGAGTAGACCCGAGATACTCACTACAACTACCCAGAGGAAAGAAAGAGATCGGAAATCTGACTGTAGACCGCAGGCGGCCTGAAGAGAGACTAAGTCGAAGGATCTTTTCTATATGCGCTATTATGAAACCTGACGAATGAGTTAGGGAGTAATAGAAGAGTACTGACTTGATACAAAGCGCGCCTAGTAGCACGAGGGTTTACTCAGACATACGTGGTAGACTATCTTGATACTTTTTCACCAGTTGCTCGTCATTCCACCACTTTATAGATTCTTCTCTCTGTTGATGTCATTCGCGATTGGCTTTTGTTTCAGTTAGATGTCAAAAATGCATTTTTGTATGGTACCTTCAAGAGGATGTCTACATGCAACAGCCTCATGGGTTTGCTGTTGAGGGGGAGTGCTTACAAGTATGTAGACTTCATAAGGTGATTTATGGACTTAAACAGAGTTCTAGAGCTTGGTTCCAAAAGCTATCAGACTTATTCGAGAAACATGGGTACAAACGTTCGAATGCATATCATTCACTTTTTGTGCAGAAAACATCTGCACGTATAGTCATGGTTATGGTGTATGCGGATGACATTCTCATTACAGGAGATGACATGCAAGGAATCAAGAGGGTGAAAGAACTTCTGAGCCGTGAATTTGTTACAAAGGATCTTGGAGTTCTTAGATATTTTCTAGGATTGGAATTCGCTAGAAATCAATAAGGGCTTGTGATGACCCAGAGAAAATATGCCACTGACCTGATAAGTGACACGGGTATGCTTGGATATCGACCTGCCACCACACCTATGGATCCAAGCATGAAACTATATGATGATGCTACTGAGAAGCTTGATAGGAGATACAGAGAGCTTGTAGGAAAGCATCTTTATACTACCATTACCAGACCTGATATTTCTTTTGTTGCTAGTCGGGTGAGCCAGTTCATGAAGCAACCACGTCAGATCCATATGGATGCTATACATATGATACTCAGGTATCTTAATCATCTCCAGGCGCAGGTCTACTGTTTAGAAAAGGCAAGGAGGTCACGGGTCACCATCTCAACATGTGCAGATGCAGATTATGCAGGGTGCCCAAAGGATAGGAAATCCACCACTAGATTTGTTGTATATGTTGGAGAGTCTATTGTCTCTTGGAGGAGCAAGAAGCAAACAGTGGTAGCCAGATCTAGAGTAGAGTCAGAATATAGGGCTATGGCCTAGGTTAGTACAGAAATGATATGGGTACGAGTTGTTCTTACAGAACTATATATAGAGGTTCCTCTTCCTATGGTACTAGAATATGACAATCAGGCTGCTATATTTATTGCAAATAATCCAGCATTTCATGAGCGTACCAAGCATATCGAGGTTGATTGTCACTATATATGAGATATGATTTAGAAGAATTTTATTTCTATCTCATGCAAGGTTCAGAAAGTCGGTATGTGGTACTAGTTCGGTCAGGCAGTCCCGAGCGAGTAAACAGATATGCGGAAGTATATGCGGAAGTATATGCGGATTATGCGGTTTGCATTATTTTAATTAAAAATATTAAAGATGTATATTTAATTGTGATGTCAGAGACAAAAAAACTACATGTTTCCTTTAAATTCCTACAAAAAACATGCTTTTAAAAATAAATTCCTACAAAAACATTTACTTAATGAAATTTAATGGTTACATCTTACATGTATAATTGTTGGCACTTGGCAACGATCAAAATATAACCTAATCTCCTATAAAAATTAATCTTTTTCACAAAATATTACCTAAAAAATCATAATGAATATGATTATCAACATAAGATTGCATTATCAACATAATAGTAAAAAATATAGTAATAAATGACTAAGGTTGCACTATGAAGATAATAACTTCTATATTATAAACAAATATTCATGCTCACAGTGATTGGAGTCCTTTCAATGGTGGATTTTAGTGGCTGAAAACGTGCTTTGGCCCGTGAAGAAGCCAAGATGGGTCGTTGGGGGCGGAACTCGACAGTGTTGGTGGCTAGGTGTTGTTGTATGGTTCGACCAAAGAGGGCAAAAACGCAGGCGGGTGAGAAGGCAAAAATCGAGAGAAGGAGGTGGCGGCGAAAACGCATGCGGAGGCGGAAATTGGGAGGAGCTGGGGAGGAGGCGTTGCGAACTCGTGGCAACTAGGGAGGAGTCGCTGGAGGCGCTTCAGCTGGGGAGGAGTGGTGTCGTGTGGTTCAGCGGGTGAGGGCGAAGGTGCAGCCGCGGGCGGAAGTCGAGAGGAGGAGGTGTGGGCGAAGGCTGGAGGAGTTTAGGGTTTTCTAATCGAGGGAAGTGAGCGTAGGGGTGGGGACCGTGGGGTGCTACGCGGATCCATAAATGGACCCAGCCGCATGAAAACCCGCATGAACGGCCGCATATGCGGTTTATGCGCCCCACATATGCACTTGAGCCGCATATGGCTGCATATAGCATATGCGGTTCGGCTGGGTGCCCGCATGCGCATATGCGGCCGCATGGGCCGCATTTCTGAACCTTGATCTCATGTCAGCTCAGGGAATCAAACTACAGATATCTTCACTAAGGCCTTACTCAGAGGACCTTTTCAGAAGTGCACGTCCGAGCAGAACATGATAGACATATGTGCTCTATCTTGAGGGGGGGTGTAGAGATATAGTTGTTTATGTTATTTATTTGATGATTGTGTACTGTTTCTTAATTTCGTGTATCTATATTTGGCTTATGTAGTTTACCCATAGGCTGCTCTCCTGTATAAGAGAGCCTAGGGTTCACAAATAAACGACTCTTGTTTTCTCCAACACCCTTTAGGGTTTCTTCTTTCTATATAAGAGCGCCCTACGGCCATCATAATAAAAGCTCTGAAATCCTCGCAACCCCACCCCAACCGCCAACATCCCCTTTTCTTCTCGCCGCATCGCCCCACAATCGCAGCCATTTTTCCCTGTTGCCACTGTTGCAAAAGTCGGCCGACTAGACCGACTATGCGAATCGGGGGGGGGGGGGGGGGGGGGGGTGCCCGACTTGAATAGGCTAACTCGGCCTATAGTCGGTCGAGCCCGACTAGGCGGCCGATTAGTCGGTTGAGGCGGACGAGTAATCGGCCGATTACTACATAAGGATCCATGCCGGATCCGAATACGAAATGACTTAGCCCCTTTCGAGGGTTACTGTCTAACAGTAACCTCTCGCCCCCAGAAACCCTCCCGACCCCATCTCGCTCGAAAACCCCAGAAATACCCGACCCCTCTCGCTCTCTCGATACCCCCGACCCCATCGCCGCTCGCCTCGCCGGCGCCGCCCTCAGGCGTCGCCGCCCCGACGCCTCCAAGCTGCTGCTCCAACGCCTCGCCGCCCCCACGCCTCCTGCACCTCGCCGTCCGCACTGTAGGTTAGGCTTTTTTATTTTTGATTATTTTTTGTTTTCTCTTCTACTTTTTTATAGGTTGATAATGTTGAGGATAAATGTTAATGTGTTATAAGTTATTGTTAGCAAATATGAATTGTTAGGTTATTTTTTCTTCATTTCTTTTTGCTTAGGTTGATCTTAGAAGTAAGAAGTTGACATGTAGTTGCTTAGAATTGCTTAGGTTGATGATGTTGAACTTAGATGTTATCATGTTAATATATTATTGTTACTTGTTAGCCAATAACAATGTTAGGTTAGGTTTTCATCTTTTTTTTGTTTTTCTTAGGTTGTTTTTATTTCTTATTCCAAATGGTTAGTTAATTTAGATACTTGTTGTTAATTAGATACTTGTGTTTGATGATTACTTGATTAGTAATTTCTGAGTTTGTGACTATGTAGATGGATACACCTCCCGCGAACGTCGCTTCTGGTAGCGACTCGTCTTTTTACGTGCCTCCAGGATCAACTGATCCTGCGTGGCAATATGGTTATCTTTCGAACCGTACAGATCCGAATACAGTTACTTGCAGATTGTGCAAGAAGGTTGTCAAGGGAGGTGTGTACAGGTTCAAGCAACATCTAGCACACCGTAGAGGCAACGTGGCTGCATGTCCAAAGGTGGACGAAGATACGAAGAAGAAGATGATCGCATATCTTGATGACGTTGCAAGGAAGAAGAGCCAGAAAGCCGTTGATGTTCAAGAGCTGAGAGATGATGTTGATATCACTGGAGATGCGGGTTCGGCGAAGAGACCACGAGCATCCGACTCGTTGGAGCAGAATGTCGCATTGGAAGGTGCATCGCGTCAGATGACCATAAAAGATGCATTCTCCAAAGAGCATCGTGATAGGATCACCCCGTATATAGCCAATTGGGCATATACATCGGCGATTCCTTTTAATGCACTCACGACGAAGCCCTTCATGCAGATGGTGGAGGCGATTGGGAAGTATGGGCCTGGACTAAAGACTCCCATGAGGTATGAGCTTAGTGGTCCACTTCTGAAGGATGCGGTGAAGAAAATGCACGATGACTTGCAATGTCATCGTGATACGTGGAAGTCGACAGGATGCTCTTTGATGACCGATGCGTGGACAGACATGCGCGGAAGAAGCATCATCAATTTTTGTGTTAATTGCACCTTGGGGACTTCATTTTTGAAGTCCATAGATGCCTCAAATGAGGCACACACTGCGGATTACATCTTCAAGCTGGTGGATGAGTGTCTTAATGAAGTGGGCATAGATAATGTGGTTCAGATTGTGGCGGATAATGCATCTGCCAATGTAGCAGCGGGAAGATTGCTGCTCACCAAATATCCACGGATTTGGTGGACTCCATGCGCTGCGCACTCCCTTGATCTTGCTTTGGAGGAGATAAGCAAAGAGACGAAGGTGAGGAGTGCAATCACAAAGGCAAAGAAGCTTACGGTGTTTATATACTCTCACACCAAAACTCTAAGCTTGATGCGTAAGTTCACCAACAAGAGAGACATTGCAAGGCATGGTCAAACAAGATTTGCAACCACTTTTCTTACTCTTGAGAGCCTGAATGAGAAGAAAGACAAGCTTAGATTGATGTTTTCCTCAGAAGAGTGGAGAAATTGCAAATAGTACAAGGCCAAGAGGGGAGAAGCAGCGAGTTCTATTGTTTTCAGCCTTACATTTTGGAATCACGTTGCACACGTCGTCCGAGTTTTCACTCCATTGGTTCGTTTATTGCGTGTTGTTGACGCAGATCGACGTCCATCTATGGGTTTTGTGTACGGAGGGCTTGAAGAGGCCAAACGAGAGATAGTTGCATCATTCAATGGCGTGGAGTCATCTTACAATTTTTTTGTGGATGTTGTTACCTCCAAGACCAAAGGGAGGCTCGATACTCCATTGCATCTAGCGGCTTATTACTTGAACCCATTTTTCTTCTACACCGAGTCTCGTGGTGATCCGGATGTTGTGGTGTGGAGAGGGTTTAAGGAGTGCATGGAAAGATTTTATCCAGATTTGGATGTACAAGATGCAATTACCAGGGACGAGCTTCCAGCATACAGACTTGGTCGCGGTGATTTTGGCAAGCCTTTAGCTGTGAGACAGAGGATGACAAATGACAACAATTATGACCCAGATATTTCATGCTGGACAATTCTCTCTTCGGCAATATTATATTATATTTATATTGATGAATTCTCTATTTAAATAGCTAACTGGTGGCATAGTCATGGAGATGACACGCCTCATTTGAAAGCCATGGCCATCAAGATCTTGAGCTTGACGTCTTCATCCTCTGGATGTGAGCGTAACTGGAGTACCTTTGACTCGGTAATGACTCCATTCCATCGACCAAATTTGGTTACTAATAGTAAAGTATAACGTGGTAATTGATATAAATTTAAAATTTGAATTTTGATGTTCAGATCCATACCAAGAAGAGGAACAGATTGGAGACGAAGAAGCTGAATGATCTTGTGTATGTTCGTTTCAATTCGAACTTGCGGGAACGTCGAGTTGAAAAAGAAAAAGATCCTCTCTCATCTCGTTATCGTGCATACATGGCCGAATGGACTGGAGGTATCGATGCTCATGATGAGGAGGTTTTTCCAGGTTCCGGATTGACATGGAGTGCTGTAGCACATGCTAGTGGTGCTGAAGAGAATTTGGAACCGAGAAGGAGCCAGCGAGTTGACCGTAGCAAGGGAGCTTCATCTTCGAGCTCTAATGCTACACCGATGAATGAGAATGAGGAGTTATATCTTAATGATATAGAAGAAGTAGAAGAAGAAGAAGATGATGATGATGACGACGAAGAAGAAGAAGAGGAGATGGACTTGGATAATGACATTGAGGATTGATTCGATTCACATGTTGTAGTATTTTTTTGGACATGTTTTATGTGCTTTTGAACATTTCCTACTTGTAGTATTTTTTGGACATGTTGTATGTGCTTTTGAACATTTCCTACTTGTAGGATTTTTTTGGACATGTTGTATGTGCTTTTGAACATTTGCTAGTGTTATGTACCAAATATTTTGAATGTTTGATCTTAACTTCCTTCATTTTTCCTTCTCTTGATGTAATTTCTTAAGCTCTTGAAAATATTAAATTTGTTAAAATTATGAAGATAAATGATAGTACATATATATTAAAATTTGATTTATATATTAAAAATAATTAAAAAATTCAAAATCGACTAATGCCCGACTAAATCCGATTACTCTCCCGACTACCGATTAATCCTTAGTCAGTGACCCTGCCGACCGAGTACTGACTGCCGACTTCTGCAACCTTGCTTGTTGCTCCTCCCACTACATATCCATCGTCGCAGCATCTACAACGCATCAACTGTACGCGCGACATCTACAGATATATCAGGGCTCGGGCACGTATTGCCTAGACCAATGGTGCTAGCCCTAGCACCGCCCAACCACACGTGTGTCGTGGATCACCGCGCCACCAGCTCTTTATGGCTTGATCCCATGACACCACAACCCTAAGCGATGTCCCCTATTTACACATGTTCGCTATATGCAATCAATACCTCCAATGGTTTGATTTTATGGTAATCCAAGTGATTTTAGATCTCTATACACACATGGTTAGTCGTAAAGTGTCATCAAAGTTGATGGAAACGGTCGTGCATTGAGGTTGCACACACAACCAGCTTCCCATATGATTGTGTAAACATCTTCAGATCGGTTTACAATCCTAGCCGCATCTTTTCTCAGCTACTTTTTCATCATGTCAATGAATAAGATTAATTTATCCTCCTATGATGTCTTCAAAGGCCCGGCACACATCGACAAGATGGTTGAAATCAACTATGAGTTATGGTACATGCAATTTATGAGCATTATGCAATGTAACAAGGAACACATTCTGACACAACCAAAGCCATCTAACAAGAATGTGGTGAATCTCCTCGTGGAAGCAAAATCATGTGTATGCATGTGTATACTTGTCTGATACTCTTACCACAAAGATAGCCAATGACATTCTTCATCAGTCCACTACAATCAGATCAGAAGTTCGACGACCTTATTTACCATCTTAAGGAGAATATGACTCCTAGTATCAGCTCTAATAGTGCTCATTCAGGCCCTCCTAACATCAATGCCTCTGCCTCTGCCAGTACCTCATATATAGATTGTACCCTAACTAGTTGTTACATGTAGATATTTCAGAGTAGATTATAGACTCGGTTGCATCTAAGCATCTCTGTGGAGACTGAGCACTATTCACTTCTTATATATTAGTTTATCCATGCAGATTTGTTGTCATTGTAGATGGGACAAATCCCCTATTATAGAATAAGGGGAGATTCGTTTGATACCGCCTATGCACATGTAGAATGTGCTCCATGCACCTGACTTTTCCATGAACTAGTAAGCTATTAGTCGGATTATCATGGATTTGCATTGTCGCGACATATTTAACCCTTCGTCTCTTATATTTCAAGATATACTCATTGATAGGGAGATTGGTTGTGGTCGTGAGGAAAGGGGTCCCCACAAACTGGTCAGTATCCTTATGTTGTGCAATTTCCATTCCACCGGGTCAGTCTCTCCGTACAAGTGGCATCTTAGGTTCGCTCACCTTCCTCTACAGAAATTGTGTAGAGTCCACACACAAATCTCACCTCAGTCTACCTTATGAGGCTTGCGAGCTTGAGAAGTATCACCACTCTACGTTTCCTGATCATCATAGTCATAATAGCAGCTCTTTATTTAAGTTAATTTATTCTGATATTTAGGGGCCCAATCGTGTTCCTAACCACTAGGGACACAGGTTCTATCAAGTTATTGTCAATGATTATTCTAGACTTTCTTGGGGTTTTCTCATGGAAAACAAGTATGATGTTAGATATGCCATTCAAACTTTTTATTAATGAAATAAAGAATATTTTTTCTAGTACTATTAAGTATGACCATCCAGCTCTCTCAGTTCTTCAAGTCCATTGACATTATACACAAACTTCTTGTCAAAAGTTTACACTTCTCAACAAAATGGTGTTCTAGAGCGCAAACATTGAAACCTTCGTGATGTTAGCATGACACTTCTTATCAAGACTTGTGCTCACCACTCTTTTCTACTTGATGTTGTCCACATTGCATGCTACATGCTCAATTGTATGCCATCCCAAGTGTTAGGAGAAAAGGATCCTTTTTCGATCATGTTACCCTAGAAGAACATTTTTCTCTATAACACCCCGCATCTTTGGCTCCATAACTTTTTTCATCACTTGACTCATAATCGTGACAAGCTCTCTCCCAGAGTTGTTAAGTGTGTTTTTGCAAGCTACTCCCAGACCCAGAAAGGGTACCAGTGCTTTGATCCTATCGATGTTAGATGGGAGTACTACGTTAATGCGGACGTCACTTTCTTTGAGTCTATCATGTACTTTTTCCCTACTGGCGACAAAATGACCATGTATGAGGATGGTGAAGAAGTTTACATGCCACCTCCTCCTTTGTCACCATCACCACCACCATCTAAGGTTCCTCCACCACCTCCTACAATTCCTACTCCTATGGCTACTCTACCACCTCCTCTTATGTCTTAGACTTTACCTAGATACTACATTCGCACGCCACCTAGCGTACCCCTTGTTTATGTACCTTAACCGTCATCTGACATGCTCCAGCCTCCAGGTATATTCTAAGCACTTGGTTTCTACTGATGGCACTTGTGATTTGTTTGTACAATAAAAGACTATATTGGTTGAGCAGATAATACCTTAGGAGACTACTTTACCGAATACATATCGTCCAAAAGATCTTGACTAACCCATTATTCTTCAGAAGCGGAGATGTACATGAGCTACATATCCTCTTGTTGTGCACCATTCTTTGAAATGTCCCTTAGAAGATTTTAGGAGATTTGTGGTGCAATCGTCAACCGTAGATATTCCACGTATGTACCAAAAGGTTATGCTAAAGACAATCAATGGTATATGGCTATGGAGGAGGAGATGAAGGCACTCCAGTCACGTGGCACATGGAGCTTGCCTACAACCCCAAAAGGAGCTTCTGTGTTTGGTAGTAAATGGGTCTTTATAGTGAACTGGAAAGTAAATGGCAGGGATGATCACTACAAGACTAGGCTTGTGGCGTGTAGGTTCACCCAAACATATAAAGTGAACTATCAGGACGATATTTCCACCTGACTCATCATTCTACACTCAAGATCCTGGTCCTGATTGCAAGACTGGCCACTTTCACAGATAGATGTCAAGAATGATTTCTTGTATGGTGACCTACGGAAGGAGGTATACATGTAGAAGTCATTTGGGTTCAATGTTGAGGGCAGGTGTCAGAAGATTTGCATACTTCAAAAGGTAATTTATGGCATTAAGCATAATCCTAGAGCTTGATTTCAGAAGATCTTGGACTTGATGGAGCAGCAGGGCTTCACGACATCCAAGTCTTCAGATATCGGTGACCGACTAAAACTGAATTTCAATTAAAAAATGGTCAATTTTTTATCATTTTATTCACGTTTTCTTTAGTGGACCCCCTACAGCCCAAAATATCGACCATTTCGATCGTATGTCAGTGACATGTCAAAATCAGAATTCAGTCAGATTTTGGTGATTTCTGACACCATGATGAGATCGACTTCAGATCACTTACTCTTTGTACACATGAATGAAGATGTATTGTTGTCATTCTGATTTATGTTGATGATATTATTGGTATAGAAGATGACTTACAGGGCATTAGTGAGGATAAGGTGTTCCTTGAACAACAGTTTGTTACCAAGGACCTCGGCGAACTACGATACTTCCTTAGTCTTGAGTATTCCAAGAACCAACGAGATTTGGTGATTACAAAAAGGAAGTATATTATAGATTTTCACTTAGAGACGGGAATGGCAAACTACAGACTTGCCACTTATCCCGTTGACCCCAACATGAAGCTTTATAATGATGATACATATAAGGTGGACAAGATGAGGTATAGGGAGCTTGTCAGGAAGCTCCTCTCCGTGACTATTACTAGGACATACATCTCCCTTACAATGAGCAAAATCAACAAGTTTGTGAATAACCAAGATAGGCCCACATGGATGTTTCCCACCTAAGCAATTTTCATGAAATCAACTGCACGCGTTGTATACAAGGCCCTAAATGTCAGTTTCGGTCACCATTACGGTATCGACCAAAACAGAATTTTGGTGGGATTTCGACCGGAATTTCGATCATTTCGGTCATTTTTTGTACTAGGACCCTCATATTTCGGCCATTTCGGCCGAATTTCCATTTCGAATGGATATCGATATTCGACAGAAATTCGACCGAATTTCGCTGAAATTTGAGGCCATGGTTGTATACATGGTCGCATAGGCATGGGTGGCATGCATGTCAAATCAATTATATGAATCAATGCATTATGCACCCTAAGCACATATGCAGCCAGCATATGCCCCGTGTATGCCCTACATATGGCTCCAACAACTTGGTGGCTCCGCCTCCAGCAATCTTAACTCCACAATCCTCTCATTCAAGAGCTTACCTCTGTAGCTTCATCTCTTCTTCCATTCAACTGTAAAAATATGATGTGCATTTGTCTACAATTGCAATGCATCATGTCATTACGCAAATGCAATGTTTACTCATGTATCATTTTCATAGGTATATGCAATGTATCATCTAATATTTTAATATATTTTTATTGAGGTTTTGCCCATGTATTGTAAAGTTACATATGTGTGTACTGAAGTTTTGTTATTATGAATCAACTAATAGTAAAGTTTTTATGGTTAAATTTTTTTGTGATTAAATGTTACGCAATTAATGACATCTACTCAACCATCTAACACAAACTGTTTTTTTCTTAAATTTCCTTTCCACTTTAATAAATAAATTCAATAATATTATTATTTATAGATATTCATTTTATTTTTAAATTAAAAGTTAAAAACCACACAGAACAACAGATACCATGTATATGTCTCGGCATACCTCTTATTCGGTATTCAGTGACCTATCCGAATGCATATGCATACCACTTTCCTGAACCTTGATACTAAGGTATATGAAGTCTTCTCACATACAAGGTTTTTCTTTAGCATAGGGACTTCTCTTCCCATCATGACCAGTGCAAATGTTGACTATACAGGATGCCCAAAAAATAGGAAGCATATCTCCGACTCCGTTGTTTTCATATGAAGTTCTTTGGTCTTACGGAAAAGCAAGAAGCAAATTGTGGTTGCTAGATCTAGTGCATGTAAAGTCAGAATACAATGCTATAGCGTAAAAAAGCATTAAAATCGGGTTGCTCTTTTCATGCAGCTGATTTGCTCACATGCAGCTGATTTGCAACAATCGGGTTGCTCTTTTCATGCCAACAATCTTGCTTTCCACAAAAAGACCAAAAACAATGAGGTAAATTGCAATTACACACGAGATATTATACTAAAGGGTTTTATCTCAACTTCACGCGTCAACTCATGGGACCAGACAGCAGAAGTCTTCACTAAGGCCCTAGGAAGGGGAGCATCTCAAAGGCATAGTTTCAAGCTAAGCATGATTGATATCTAGGCTCCGTTTTTTAGGGGAAAGCTATTTTGTATTTGCATATTTATTTCGTTTCTATTTATTTGCCCTATATGGTTTCTCCAATATATATAAGAAAGTCCTATGACCCTTATAATAAACAAGTTATTATTTTCTTTCCGCGTACAATATAACTATTTTTGGGTAATCCAAGGGATGGAGAACACTGCATATGGACATCTTTCAAATTTAAATACCGTAAAACCCTTAATCAAAGGTACTTAATTTGAATGGTAACATAATCCTAAATTAGACAAGGTTAGAGGAATCAAGATGAAATTGAAAAGCGTATTCCTCTCTTTTTACTTAATTATGGCAAATCCCAATTCTTTCTCCTATTTGGAACTAAAAGCAGTGGGGTTTGCTTGCCCCTCAAACAACCTTTCATGAAAATGAACTGGCTAATTGCACTTTGCAAGTGTATTATTTCTTGCATAAAGTGTTATATTACAAGTATAATATAGAAACATGAAGGTTTTTTACAACAAGATTTTAATTCGTTATAAAAAGGCATATTAATCCATACATTTTATTACTTCTTTGTCTGAATATAGAGGCCTGTACCGCTCTTTCCATTTTTTCAAAGATCTACCCATGACGCTCAAGTATAAAGTGGCATGAGTTTTTACAAGTACGCAAGAAAAAAGTACAGCCAACATGACTTTGAGAAAGAAACAAGACAAAAGACAGAAAACGCTAAAGGTTCTAAAAATCAGCTCATGCATTGAAATTGTGAACTTCACACGAACTCAGATCCATGCGATCAAGATCCTCACATGAGTTTTATAAATTGTTTGTGCTCATATTCTTTAAGATGAGCCCCAGATATGTGTGTGCATTATGTGTTTGGGTATAGACGTTAAAATTTTATATAAATACATTGAGATGAAAATGTGTGTGTGTTGATACATATGTGTTTATGATATTAGACATATTCATGCATTTGTTAAATAATGTGTGCTTATAATTATACACATATAAGAAAACCTCTATAATCACTAATTAGGTTCTCAACACCTACGTTACAAAATGTAGGTGGAAGTGTATAAGCGTAATCAAGATGGGCAAAACTCAATCATATCTTTAGTGAACTACTGATCTACGCGAGGTGCACAAAAGGATATACACCAAGAACAAAAAGACTAAATACTCCTGGATCAAAATACCTGGTATCGATCTCCAGATCCTCCGGCATGAATAACATCTCTAACACCTGCTTGTTTCTTTTTGCATCTGGGGCAAGTAGCATCTGTCATCTGTATACATCAAGCATAAAAAGGAAGCGAATTTGCAATTCAACTCATGCAGAGTTCTATAATTTAACCAAAACAAATGATGGTTTAACCTGCATGTGTTCTGTTTGGTCAGGCTCCTTAGTAGTTTTTTCATCTGATGTTAATCCATCCTGTGATCATTCAAAGAGCAAAAATTAACTCATCAAAAATGCATTTAAGAATTACAGCATTTGACTTGCTTGCGGCAGTGACCTTTCGGGGCGTACTCGCAATTCCCCATAGTTTAAAATGATCCGGTTTCATTTATCGCAAAACTTCCACTTTAAGGGTATCATGGCAAATTCAGACTTAAAATTTCAGATCATGAGCCAACAAGGACACTAAGCACTCAGTTTCCAAAGAAAACCTCCATACTTACCATGAAAGCAAGGCAGAAGTGACATTGAACAAAAATTCTTGGGCCTCTTGGCCATTAATTATCTACTTCAAACCTCTTCCAACGTCACCATGTGGGCAGTTTTCTTGCATGCTAATTCACAGAGGCTTTTTTAGAATATTAGTACATCTAACTCAAAAAAAACGATGAGAAGAAAAGCCAGCCATGTCATAGCCACCCGACATTTTTTGTGTGGTCTGGTTCTGTGATATTTTCTCAAAATACAATCATGAATCATGACACTTGAGAGTTATTTCCCAGAGGCATCTTCTGAAAAAGAACCTGATAAGAATTTTATATAAACATTTTGAGCATTGGTAGTACAGCAGTTTTTTTTCATCTTCCATCTCAGCCCTCAAATTGGGATTTGCGCGCAAACACCATGGCATCTTTTCCAACGGATCTCAGGACACTCCCCCACCCCCACCCCTCCGGAGAAAAAAACCATTGGCAAAGAAGCGATGCGTTTGATGGTGGGTGAATAACATGTTTCAAATAAGGCTTTACTCTATTTAGAAAGCATTATGTTTTCACAGAGGAATTACATTTTTTACATGACTTATGTACATAGGATTTTACCAGTCTGACAAGAATGTTGATCATGTTAATCTAATAGCAGTAAGATACAAAATTTTGTTCATCCGATTTTTCTTTATAGAGTACAAGATTTTACTAAAGGAGTCTAGAGAGGGGAGGAAGGAGCCTTTGCAGGAGATCGTGCAACTAGACCAGTGGAGAATGAGAGGACGGTGACTCTATGGGCAAGTTTGGTTACTGGGATGGGGTGGGTTGGGGCATCCTCCTGTGAATAGTAGTTGTTTGGATGGTTATGAGGGTTGTGAGAGGGTTGGAATACGGAATGTGATGTGATGCCACCTTGATTTGTGATGGAAATCCAGCCCAGGAATGCAGGAGGGTACACCGGGTTACTCTGGAGTAACCCGGTAACCAAACAGACCTTATGGGACTATAGAAACAGGGTTATCAGGTTGTGCCAGAGAGGACAAAAAGGAGATCCAATGAAAGCAGAGATCCAGTCAACTGTGCCGAGCACAAGAGGGCACCAGCACACACTTTCCCAACTCCAAGGCCTTAAATGTCATATTTCGATTTCGTATCGATAAGCCTGGAAAGAGAAATTCGGTGGAATTTCGGTGAAATGACCAGAAATTGGGAAAATTATTTCAAAACTCATTGTTTTAAATAAATATTTTTAACATTCTTTAACTCAATAAATGAAATACAAAGACAGTTTTTTTGCTAATTGTAAGATATTAATATGATATGTTACATTAAATTTCCATCCAATCGTCCCAACAGTCAAAAAGTAATATGTTGCTCGGAACCATAACCATATTTGGAACCGTAATTAGAAGTCATTGGTTCTCCTCTTGAACATGAAAAGAATGGTCAAACATGAGCACATCTTCAATAAGAATGAGGTAGCATATGTAATAACTACAAATGTAAACATGTATATATCGAAATAAAGAAAAACAAAAAAATATAAAGATCTTCGGTTAAAACTTTAATTTAAATCATAAATCTTTGTGTCTAACTGGTTTAGTTTGGATTAAGATATAAAATATAGAAACTAACTAAAAAAAACTTCGTTAAACAATGTAAAGTACTCTAACAACTCAACACATGAGCGAATACATAAGTGAAAATTCATTAATATATGCAAATTTCCCCAATTAATACATAAGTCCCTTATTTTTGTTGTTTCACAGAAACAACATGTAATTTCAATGAAATATCATTCACATTTCGTTGATATTTCGATGAAACCCTGGAAAAAAGAAATAAGGGAGCATTTTGATTTCGGTGACCTAAAGAAAATGAAATTTCAAAGAATTTCGGTGAAATTTCATCGAAATTTGAAACCATGCCCAACTCAACAAAATCAAAACCCGACCCCGAAATTCGATAGCGTTTTCACTATTTTGACCGAAAATACCCTCAAGTCATCGATATGCTAGAGAAACCGACATTTAAAACCTTGAGTGTAATAAATCGCTTGATAGAACAAGGATCAACAACCATATCTCATTGGGCCAAGGCAATGATCAAGGATTAAGCATTGCCTTGGCATCTTTGAAGCCTGATGGCTCAACTAGGCATGATGTCTTCCCACAAAATTTTATAAGGGATTCCTAGATGGTATGGGTGTTGATTAGGGCTCTCAGGAAAGCTCGAGCTCGATGAGCTCAACTCCGGCTCGACTCGTTAAGGGCTCACGAGCCGAACTCGAAACCTTAACGAGCTCAAGCCCAAGTTGGATTTTATGACTCGTTAGCTTATTGAGTCGAGTTCGAGTTGGCCGTTGTTCAACTCGGAAACTCGACTCCACAATTCGTTTCCCCAATAAATAAAAAGTTGAAAATATACCGAAACTTCCACATTGAGTTTGATATAAAATAGAGATTAACATTTTGCTTGCCCAAAAAGCTACAGAAGAGAGTATACAAAATCAAAGTTACAAATGGCATTTGCATAATTTAATGTATAAAATGGAACGATGACTCGTTAAGAGGCTCATGAGCATGCTCATTTTGAGGCTCGTGAGTCAGCTCAGAAACTCATAACTCGATAAGAGGCTCGTGAGCCAGCTCAGAAACGTGTGGCTCGACAAGAGGCTCGTGAGTCAGCTCGAACTCGACGAGTTCGAGTTCGAGTTGGTGATCCAGGGCTCGATCCTTATCGAGCCCAAGTTCGAGCCTTAGGTTTCTTATCGAGTTCGAGTCCGAGTTGAGGCCAACTCGACTCGTTGAACTCGATAGACACCCCTAGTGTTGATGTGGTGTAGGTAGGCGTGATTTGACCTGGAAGAATTTCAGTATGAGAGACTATATAGACTTGGCCTAATCCCTTTTGCTTTACGGATCCGAAGGCCCTACTCTAATAAGGTTGGACATTGGACTACTCGGAAAGGTAAGATATGGGACTACTACCCGAAAGCCGGCGTTCCCTTATATATTTTTTATGGTTATCAACATACCTAGCTTCAGTCACTTCCCTCTCTGCCTCACTCACGTATTTGTCTGATGTACACACTACGCACTCCGGCTCTATCTTTTTCCTATCCCTATCCCCTGGTTAAACTTTTTCATGCTACCAAAAAGGGACTATCTTTAGTAGGTCGACGAGTACTGTCCAATTGCCTTGTTCAAAAGCATTTACTAGATCGTCATGAAGACTTTGGCAATGTGACTACAAGGGGTTATGAATTTCTTGGTCAGCCCAGTTTAGAGTTCTTTTATCGTGTGTAGATCCTTAGTGGATAAACTGTGTGAGAGAGAAAGTGGTGGGGTTCTTATGGAAGATGGACTTCGTCAAGGCTTATAACACATAACAATAGTTTTTTAGTGTGCACGGGAAAAAAGCTTTCCCTTGCTTTTGTCAACTTGGATGAAGAGGTCTATTATGATGGTGTCCTTTTCAATCATGATGAATATTAGGTCGGAAGGCATGTGGGTTCAACATGACACTGAGGCAAGAAAAGGATGTCAGTTGGCTCCAACATTCATCTCAACGATAGACATGTTGGCTTTAGCCATATTACGGCTTGTGGAAAGGATATGTTCATTAGTTTTAAATCGGCATAGGAGGGCTCAATGTAGTTCTCGAATAAAGGAGGTCAATTGGTCGTGTTAGGCTTTGTTTTATCAAATATGCCAGTGTTTTCCATGCAAGTATTCACGATGTCAACAAAGGTGTAGAAGCGAGTGAATGAAGTTCGCAAGAGGTTTTTCTGGGAAGGGATTGAGGTGGGAAGCATGCGTATTTAGTGAATGGATAGGATATATATATATAGGACTAAACAGGAAGGTAATGTGGGCATTGGGTCTATGTGGAAGTTCAATGGGGCATATCGACCCAGCGGTGGCAAGATTTCATGGAGAGGTTGAGAGGTCGAATATAGAAAATGCCTTTTCCTAAAGAAGTGTACAATGCATGTTGCAAAAGATTTTAGTTCCATGGAAAAACTGATGCAATTATTACCATCCTAACCACCTAGTATCCATTACCAAGACATTATATTTTTCCTTCACATGCCATTATACCATTGATCCTATAGGCCATTCTTGTAGTACTCCAGTAATTATTCCACAATGAAGAATGATCTCCAGTTAGAGATGGAATACACCTACCCCTTTTCTCCTTGAGGAATTCCCAGTATGTGATTAAACGTCGAATCACTATGTAATATTCCTCTCCAGGATAGCGCTACTACCTAAGTACCTCCAACTGCTGATGCACACACAATCTTGTCGTCATATTGCCATAACCCATTGCATAAGCATTGATAGCCATATATTGTCAGTAAGAGATCTTCAACCTTCATCTAGCAATGCAGAAGCCTTTTTCGCCCTACGTAGCCGGCATACCCCTCCTTGCAAGTGATCAACATTAGTGCTTGAGCATATGATCGATGTAATCGACCATGCTGGCCACTGTTTTGGGGAATCCTCCATTCCAATCACATGAATAACCTGTAAGTACACAATTCATATGTGAACAACTTGAGGATGTGACTACTACTTTATTGTTGATTGTTACACTCGACTCTTCCTTGTGATCACCATTGCAGTCTTGAATAGATCTTAAGAAGCAAAGTCACTTGATCCACTTCTTCTTTAGTTATATAAGACAGCTTTATCAAATTAAAACGGACTAAGAACTATGTTCTATGATCAAAGATTTTCAAAGTCATTGTCTTCACAAAGGACCCTCCTAAGAAGACTGATAAAAGATTTGATATATGAATTGTCTCACCACTAGTGTTCTTTTAAAAGTAAAAAAGGGCATCTACAGTATAGGTGTGTGCCTACATGCCTAAAATAGGCAGAAATGAAGAAACAGATTACACAACCCAACACTCCGCGATCCCCTTAGCACGTGCCACTACATTCTCCTCATGCATTTGGTCCCGACGAAACACCACGTCATTTCTGGCAATCCACATTGTCAGGATAAGAGATAAGTATCTAGATCACTCCTTCCTTGTGCCTCTCCAACCCTCCCCAATGGACTCCCATAAACCTGCAAATCATTGCACCGAACCACATGCAACAATGTCAAAGCTTCAACAGAGCTCCTGCACTTGAAGAACAAGTGGTCTACGTCTTCCGCTTCCTCCTGACAAAGCGAACAGGTTGGAATAGCATTCATGATGAAACGTGCAAAACGATTACATTCATCATTCTTCCCCTTCTACAAAGCCACAGGAACATCTTAACACAGGATGGAACCTTCTAGTTCCAAATTCTCCTACAATCCGACTCACATCCTCCTCGATCATATATCTAAGGTCTCCCTTCAAGGCTTTGCAAACCTTCCCAACTGAGAAACCACCATCCCGTCAATACCAACGGTCTCTGTCCTCAGTGGGCCCCACCAGGTTTTTGAGTTCCTCCAACAACAACACCAACTCCCCCAACCTTTAATATGACGGCTCAGATCTAAACAGAGGGAAAAAAGAGCGTCCATCCCAGACCTCAACTACAAAGGCTTCCTATTTTGCAACAAGAGCATGGCCTCAAATTTCAGCGAAATTTGGTCGAACTTCTATCGAATATCGATATCCAATCGAAATCGAAATTCGACCGAAATGACCGAAATGGCCGAAATATGGGGGTCCTAGTACAAAAAATGACCGAAATGACTGAAATTCCGGTCGAAATTCCACCGAAATTCTGTTTTGGTCGATACCGAAATGGTGACCGAAACCGACATTTAGGGCCTTGAACAAGAGCCATCAGACGCGAGAACCATAGGCTCAGAGCTTCTTCCCTTAAACCTATCATCGGTTCAAAACTTGAAACCTATGCCATCTCCTACGATCAATCTCAAGAATGGATGGATCTCATGTGCTATCCCACAAATGACGCGCCATCAGTAGGATGATGCCTCCCCAAGGTAGGGACAAGAAGTACCAGCTACGTAAATCTTGAGGATAAAAGTGCAAACCAGACTATTGCAATTACCCACATATGTGCAATCCACCTAATAAGTAGGGCCTTATTCATCTCCTCCAGGCTTCGGACCCCGAGAGCCCCATCATCCTTTGGGCAGGTGACAGTCACCCCGCCAACCAGAGAGAAGCCACATGTCCTCCCGGAAGCAGACCAAAAGAAACTTCCCACGATGCCCTCCAATCTCTTCCTCACTCCTACCGGAAGCAGCCTGAATGAGAGAAAAAAGATTGTATCAATGATAGTACTGATTTCAGTAAAATAAGTATACCGCCCCTGGATAAACAGATGGATTTCCATCCTGTTAACCAATGTTCCATCTACACGATAACCAGCCTCTAATCCATAGATATCATCTTTCCCCACCGGTGGAACGCCAAGATGACTTATAGGCAAATGGCCTCGCAGAGAGCATAACCAGCCCACGTAACTCACAATCTCCTCCTCTGACAACCCAAAAGGTAGAAATTCCAACTTCTCCTTATTAATCCTCAAATCCAAAACTGACCTGAAGATATCAAGTACCACTGATAAACCTCAGCCCTTAAATGTACCTAAACCACAAGTGTCGAGTCGATTATCGATGTAAATCACATTATAATAAAAGCAATGTGAGGGATCTTGCTACCTATCTGCAAAAGACGGCCAAATCTAGACGAGCAGATTCCTATTTGTAAATTTGGTCTAGTCTAGTCAGGGAGATATGATTCTTACACAACACTATAAGTAGAGTTATATTCATATTTTCCATATTGTTTTTCTATTTCTCTATTTTCTTGTCTATCTAATGTAATTTACCCATAGGTCTCTCCTATGGGTAAATCTCGAGTCCTGTCGTCGACTGCCATGTCTCTCTTCACCTCAGATCATGTCGCCAACCGGCCCATCTCGGGTCCCGCCACCGCCGTCGGCCCATCCGGATCTTGCCGCCACCAACAGCCCATCTGGGTCCCGCCACCTCGAGTCCAACCGTCAGCTTTGTCACCGACCGCCATCGATGTAGGTACGAAACCCTAAGTTTTCTTGATCCGGTAATATGTCAGAAAACAAAGTTAATGTTCCCACCACTAGCTCTTTCAGAGGTCCAGCACCGATCGTTATGATGAACGGGACAAACTACGATCTCTGAGATATGCAGTTCATGAGCCTTATGAAGTCTACATGTAAGAAACACATTCTTACCGAGGAGGAGCCGACTGAGAAAACTGGGATTAACGCCTCGTGGGAGGCGAGCAATGCATATTGCAAGGTTTGTCTTTCAGGTATATTGACGATAGAGATCGCCAATGATGTGTTACATCAGCCCACTGCTAAGGCGATGAGGGATATCCTTGCAGCAACTTATTCGCAGGCAAGGAATGAGACTAAGATTACACAACTCCAGCACGATATTTTCACAATCAATGAGAATGGACAGCCTCTTCATTTGTTATATACAACCTTGCGTAGGGTGTTTAAGAAGCAAGGCCTCAAATGTCGGATTTCGGTTTCGTCTCGGTAAGCCCGGAAGAAGAATTTCGGTGGAATTTCAATGAAATGACCGGAAATTGGGGAAATGACTTGAAAACTCTTTTTTTTCAAACTTAAGATTTCTATTGTTGTTTAAACAATAATAGAGATAGAAATACAAGTTTTTTTACTTATAATAAATGTTATAATGATCAATGCCATAACTTAAATAACAGTTTCGGTCACCATATCGATGACCGTCCAAAGTGAAATTTCAGACTTCAGTTCATAAACTTAAATTTTGGCATTTAGCTTTTCTACCAAATCTCAAAAGAACAATACTACTTTTATTTAACAAAATGCGTAGATAATTTTAAATATTAAACATCAAAATATAAGGTTACAAGATCACATGATACATCAATTACATAATATGTTGGTGTTTACTAATAATAACCATTAAGTTACTAGTATTACATTCTTATTTGGGATGGGGACGAGATTTAACCAAACCATGAATTTCTTGGTGGATCCATGTACTCTTTCTGATTCCTTCCTTGGTGGAAAGCATGGAGTAGTACCATAGTTGAATGGATTCATTTGGCTAAATGCATTGAGTTGCTAGATAATTAGTAATAATTTGTGTCTAAATTATGGCCTCAGGTTAAATGATAAGGTACCCCATGCTAATATGAATTTCAATGCTGATTAGATAGCCTCAAGATATTAGTAGGCAGAATAATTCTTTCATTGTAAATGGCCCATATAACAATCTCAATATATGTTTGGTCTTTTTATTCAACATGCTTGGCATTTGCACCAATGGTCAAGAGACAATTAGAATAACATTCGTTAGTTACCATGTTAGTCATGAGATGCATAACAACCAAATATTTTTATTGCAGAGATAAGAGGATGGTTATATGAAGTTAGCAGTCAAATGGTAAAAATCATATTTAGCTCTCCAAGTTGGCCTAGGAAAAGCTAAAAAGATTGTTATATAAAGATTCCAACTATGAAGATTTCGTAGTAAGCATTCAAAGATGGAAAAAAATAAATATTTGGCATCTCAAATTATGTTCAAAAAAGATGTGTTCTGAAAAAATATGGTAAAATACTTACCTTACTTGGAATTTGAAAACTTGGCTCTCCAAGACTTAAGTTGGGTTGTGAACTTGTGACTTGTAAAGTTGTGAGATGGAATGAGAATATAAACATTATATTTATTGGATTTAAAGAGGACCCTCAATGGCCTTATTTATTACAATGGTGGTTGGAATAGTATCCTATATTGTAATGGTGGTTGAAATAGTGACCTATAAATTTCATTTAGTGGCCAAATAGTGCCTATGAATATCAATAAGTGGCCTAGGCATGACATATCGTGACCTCGAACATTTTCAGTCGAAATGAACCGAAATTCCACCAAAATCCAAGAAATATGTGAACAATTTCCATCGAAATGGACCGAAATAGATCAAAATGGTCGAAATTTCGACCGAAATCCTGAAAACTAATATTATACATGATTTCGATATCGGTACCGCCACGAAACCGAATCTCGATCGAAATTCGCTGAAATTTAAGGCCATGTTAAAAAGCTCCATAGCTTCATGCCCCTCACATCCACTCCTGCGCAGCAGAAGACATATGGGAATGTCACCATGGTTGGTGTATACCTAGCATCCCTTGATCCAGAGTATGAGGCCGCTTGTTCCCATATTCTAGCAGATGCCACTATTCCTCCCTAGGAGGAAGCTTTCCGCAAGCTCAGTAGGATCACTATCCAATCCACTGCTACCAGTCAAACCTCTTCAGCGATGGCTACCTCCCGAGGTCGAGGAGGCCCTTCCCTGTTTTGTGGGTGCTGACCTCATGGTAGAGGAGGTCGTATTCGTCATCCATATACTTACTGCCATCGTCCTGAACATACAGAGGATACATGATATTCCAAGCATGGCTTCCCTACTTTTGCTCCAGTAGCTGAGCAAATTGAGCACCCGACTGCATCCTCTTCATACCAGAGATTTGATGAATTTGTACCACGATTGGAGGACAGTATGCCTCCCACCAGTCCCATTGCTTCTTCATCGGCTTACAAAGTTACTCAGATATCGTCGCTTCAGCATCTTCTAATACCTCAGTTAGTCCTTATGCATTTACTAGTTGTAGTGGATCTGAAGTTATAGAATGGAGTATGGACTCCGACGTTATACATCACTTGTGTGGAGACAGAGGTCAACTTACAGCATACAGACATGTTCCTCCGAGACAGACTGATGAGACTCATTCCCCAATCATTGGAAAGGGATAGATTAGTATGACACCCTCTATGCGTCTACAGAATGTGTTGCATGTGCCTGACTTCTCTATGAATTTGTTGTATATTAATCAGAATACGAAGGATCTACATTGTCGAGCTATATTTGACCCAACTTCTCTTGTATTTCAGGACATCCTTACGGGCAAGGTGATTGGATGTGGCCGTGAGCAGGGCAGGCTCTATCGTTTGGTTCGAACCCCTTATGCAGGCATTTCTTCTCATTCTGTTGGTCATGTCTCACCCTTTACGTGGCATCTACGCTTTGGTCATCTCCCGCCCCAGAAGATGTGTCGTGTTCTACCTCAGATTTCTCGTCACTCGTCCTTTCAGTGTGAGGCATGTAAGTTGGGAAAGCATCATCGGTCTGCCTTTCCAAGTCATCAGAGTAGGAACAGTAACTCCATTTTTGAGTTATTTCATATTGATATTCAGGGTTAAAGTTGTGTTCCTGACCATGAAGGAAACATATTTTATCTTGTCCCTGTAGATGATTTTTCTCGTCTGTCTTAGGTCTTTTTACTAAAGAATAAATCTGAAGCAAGAGTTGTTATCAAAAACTTTATCAATGAAGTGCAGAATGTGTTTTCTTCTTCTGTGAAATTTGTGAGAACTAATAATGCTTTGGAATTCTATACTCATGCTCTCTCTAATTGCTTTTCAACTCGGGGGATTATACATCAAACATCATATGCATATACTTCCCAGCTAAATGATGTTGCATAGAGGAAGCATCGCCATTTACTTGATGTTACCAGAAGTCTTCTCAATCAGAGTCGTGTTTCGCATTCTTTTTAGGGGTGATGTTTTTACTACATGTTATCATGTGAATCGCATGCCCTCATCGGTGTTGGGTGGGAAAATTCTTTTTTCACTTGCATTTTGTGAAAAAGAATTGTTTTCACTTACTCGTGTTTTTGGCTCAGTCGCCTTTGTTCACCAGTTTTCTCCTAGTCTTGACAAGCTCTCTCCTAGAGCAGTTAAGTGTGTCTTTCTTGGGTATTCCAAGACACAAAAGGGTATATATGCTATGATCCACTACGTAGGAAGTATGATGTTAATGCTAATGTCACTTTTTTGAGTCGATGATGTATTTTTCTCCTACAGGTGATCGATTGACTTCATCTAATGTCGATAATGAAATCTACATGCCACCTCCACCACCATCACCACCACCACCTCCTTCACCATCCTTATCACCATCACCACCACCACCACCTCCTTCACCATCCTTATCACCATCACCACCACCTTCACCTCCTCATATACCCTCAGCTCCCATTGTCAATGTCCCATCATTGCCGCATTACTATACACATTGGCTTGCTTCGGTTCATGGTCACCACTCATCATCTAGCACGCATCAGATAAGTTATGAATACATAGCTCCTAATGATGGGTCCGATGATTAGCCTGAGCAGGGTTCTTTACAAGGGACGACCATACTTGTTGATGATTTGGACTTACCTATTGCGCTTCGGAAACATAAGCGTAGTTGTGCCACATATTCTTTAGCATCCATGTTCTCCTTTACTCACTTGACCGGGAAATACAAGCAATTTGTTGTTGCATTGTCTGTCGTGGAATTTCCACAGAAATATCAGGAGGCTTTAAAGGATAGTCGGTGGCAAACAAGCTATGGAAGGAGAGATGGTTGCCTTACAAGCGTGTGGTACTCGGAGCTTGGTTCTCGCTCTAGAGGAAGCATCTGTTGTTAGTTGCAAGTGGGTGTTTAGTGCAAAACACCATACAAATGGGAGTCTGGATCGATATAAAATCAGACGGGTTGCTTGTGGCTTTACTCAGACATATGAAGTGGATTATCTAGACACATTATCCCTAGTAGCTCGTCATTCGACTCTATGTATTCTTCTTATTGTTGTTGTGGTATGTGACTGACCTCTCTTTCAACTTGATGTTAAAAATACCTTTATGTATGGAGACCTACATGAGGAAGTCTACATGCAGCAGCCCCCTAGGTTTGCTCCTCTGCCGACAAATTAAGAGGTATCAAGGTAGACTTGCTACGATTAAGTACCAAATCAGACATTTCACAGAAAATCTCGAGGGCGGTTGCCATTCCCTTAGCCTCACGAATGCCCCCTTCGAGGAAAAAGATTGTATCATCCGCATACTGCAACACAGCAATAGAGATGTCTTTAATGAAAATGTCAGGCGAGAGCTTGGTCACCACCACCTGCTCCACCATGCAAGCCAGAACATCAATCGCTATCATAAAAAGCAAAGGGGAAAGAGGGCAACCCTGCCTCACCCCCCTCTGTGGCTGGAAGAAACCACCCTCCGGGCGCCTGTTAATTAAAGTAGACTACGAGGTTGTAATAATACAATGCTTCATCCACGTAATCCAAGACCAGAAGAGCGACGTTTGTGCACTGCTGCCCAGAGAAAATGCCAATCCACGATAACAAAGGCCTTTAAGAAAATCCACCTTCCACAACATGCCCCTCTTTTTCTTCCGCTTCTGGTCCCCAACAATTTCATTAGCCATAACAAGATTGTCCATGATTTGCCTACCAGGAACAAAAACTGACTGCAGCGACGAAATAATGTGCTCCAACACTCATCTCAGCCTAGTAGCAAAAACCTTCGCCACAATAAAGTAGATTGCATTAGAGAGGGCTATAGGCCTAAAGTCATCCAAAGACACGCAAGTATTATGCTTGGGTAGCAAGAAGATGAGAGCCTTGTTTAGCCTCTCAAAGCCGGCATTGCAACGACAGCACTCCCTAACCACCTCCAAGATCTCACCCCGAATCACAGACCAGAACTCCCTGTAAAAAGAGACCAGAAAACCGTTCAATCCCGACACGCCATCCGCATTCACTTACCACACTACGCTCTTCAGCTCCTCCATGGTAACCTCCTGCGACAGGAGCCTAGCATGCTCTTCCGAGAGCTAAGAAGCCCCCAACCCACTCCACCTCCAAGGACGATCACCATCCCTACTATAGAGGTACCAGAAGTGGCCAGCCACTGCACGCCTCATCTCCTTATCCCCTTCCACCATGACCCCACCAAACTCCAACGATTGGAAAGAGTTATGACGTCATCTCCCGCTCGTGACCTATGGAAAAAAGTTGTGTTTGCATGCCCCTCCTTGAGCCACGCCACCCAGGACCTCTGCCTCCACTCTGTCACTCGCTACTTGTCCTCAAGGCCCTAAATGTCGGTTTCGATCACCATTTCGGTGACCGACCGAAACGGAATTTCAGAGGAATTTCGGTCTAATTTCGACCGAAATTTCGATCATTTCGGTTTTTTTTTGTACTAAGACCCACATATTTTGGTCATTTCGGCCATTTCGATCGAATTTCGATTTCGATTGGATATCCATATTCGACAGAAATTCGATCGAATTTCGCTGAAATTTGAGGCCATGCTTGTCCTCTGCAAGAATGACCCTCTGAGCCGCAATCCTCTGCTCCAACTCTAACGTCCTCAAACACCTGTCATCCTCCAACGCGTCAAACATATCAACATCCGCCTGCACAACCAAACATGACTCCCTATTCTCTTTCTTAAAACGGCAAAGAAATTATCGCAACAAAAATAGCTTCTACGCCACGCGGGAGGCAGCCAATCCGGACACCTCAAAAGATGACCACTGACAAGAGACAATGTCCTTGAAGGACTCAACCTGCAACCATGCACGCTCAAATCTAAAGAACCCCCAAACCATAGAGAAGGTGCCCGAATCCCACACAGATGGAGTATTGTCTGATCTCGTGCGAGCCTCGGGGGAAGGAAAGGAAAGGGAGACGGTCTCCATGAGCTCAGGAGAATCCAGGAAACGGTCGATCCAGAAGCGAGAACCCGTACTCCTCCAAGTATATTTTGCAGCATCCAAAACCTCCAAAAACAGGTTGTCGATCATATAAACCATGGCCTAAGAACCCGGATCCTGGCCCCCCTCAGCTTGCGCGGTTGGGAGAGAGAAGCGTAACATTGAAGTCACACCCCACCTGCCAAGAACAAGACGGGAGGGCATCCCGCACATCTCTGAGGTCAGCCCAGAGCTCGTCTCTATGGGCCAGAAGACACAACCCATACACATTTGAAAAAAGCCACAGGAGTTTCCGACTGCACACATTTAAGGACAACCATAAGAACATGAGTTCCTACCAACTCTGACAATAAGGTGAAAGTAGATTCACGCCATGCGATCAAGAGACCACCCGCAGCGTCGGTCGCGTCAATGGCCCTGAAATGCGATACGGAACCAGCACGAAAAGATCTCCACAACACTTCAAAACCCCACTGGGTGAACCTAAATCCCAACACCCTTCTTTTCTCTGGGCCATCCAGACCGCTAGCATTTCAGGTTAGGACCTTCATTGATGAATTGGAGGTATCTCTGAGGTGCGGACAACACCTGTCGCTAAGGTGACTGCACGCCAAGGCCCCAAATGTCGGTTTCAAACAGCATTTCGATGACTGACCAAAACAGAATTTCGATCGAATTTCGATCAAAATTTCGGTCATTTCGACCATTTTTTGTAATAGGACCCCCGTATTTCGGCCATTTCCGTCGAATTTCGATCGAATTTCGTTGAAATTTGAGGCCATGTTGCACGCTTGAGATCCGAGACCTCGGGGGTTGGAGCCCTGGACCAATGTCGCCTCATGTACCTCTTCATCAGGTGTGTTCCATCTCCCACCTGCAAATCCGAGGGGCAGTCGCATGGGAGCCCTCCGACCAGCACCCTACCCACCGAGGTCCCAGGCGAGTGGGACGAGTCACCACCGACCTCTAGAGCTACACCAACGGCTGTACGATGGGGGAAAGAAACAAGAGGTGCCCCGCAAAGCCATGGGCACGTCATCATTGGAAAGACCGAGGTCAGAGTAGGACTGCTGAGAGCCTACAGCATCCCCAGATCACCTGAGGACTAAACGAGAAGGGAGTAGCTCTTGCAAGCAACATGTGTCGAGGGGCCGAGAGAAGAGCAACCACCACAGGACCAAGAGGAAGCAGACGAGACCATGCGCCCATTTAGCTCCTGGAGGGAAAGCTGGATGTGCCCGCCTAAAAACAATCAAAGAGCAACCTGCCTACCCGACCAGCAGTCGACCACAGCGAACACGAAGCCACAGATCCGTCGAGGAAGGGCGGATCTGAAAATCGGATGACATGATTTGAGTCTGCCAACTCGTTCCAGAAATCGGACTCAAAGAGGGGCCCCGAAACAAAGAATGAGGCTCCGAGAGACCGTGCCTCCCCCGAGACCACTGCACCGCTTCACCTAGAACAAAAGATCGCAGACGAGATTTTCAAGGGATCTGCCTCCTCTAGCATCGGCACTAAATCTTCCCCTTCTGCAAAAGACGATCCCTCTTCCTCCACGTAAGGAAACCCTTTACCTTCCAAGGAGAGCGACCCATCGCCTTCCAACCGAGCCAGCACCGCCTCCGGCGGCACAACGAAATACTGAGAGGACCCCTCTGGCAGAGATGGTAGAGGTGGCGACGAAAACAATCGCATAAGCAGCTTGAACGAGGCCCGACCAACAGCGAGGCAGCAACACGACTCCATCGGCGCACTCCCAACACATCGCAACAGGACCAAGGTGACCAGCGAGTCCAAGCCCGGAGACTGACCATAGGAGATGACCCTCACCACCTCTCCTAGGTGGCCCAGCACCCCTTCGAGGAACTCCACCGACCGCGATAAGAACGGCACTCCAACCACATATGCGACTCACTCATATCGACCATGCCCCTCTCCTGAAGGATATGACATTATCCTCAAGCGCATCATGGAAGCGTGAGCATCATATCGAATACGACGTAGAATGACTAGTCGCACTAGTTGTTCTGTGCAACGGAATTTAAAAAATTGTCATGCGATGCAACTACATGATCCAAGAACGATTCTCGGATCGTTTCATCTAGAACCACATCAAGTATAAAGGAATACCCCATGAAGCGTGGTTGATCGAGGCTCTACGAAAAGAGACCTCCTGTCTCAAGTCCGATCGTTGGAGAAGACGCTTGCGAGCGCAGGGATGAGTCGTGTGATCCTCGTAATCCAACAAGTTAATCCAAGCACAGTGAACTCCAGATCTCGTCGTAGGAGATCGAACACCTTCTTCACGAGCGTAATACTCCAAAGAAGATGGAGAACCGAAGAACGTCGAAGCGGTGATGCGGTGGCGAGGCGACGACGGCTTCTCTCCTCTAGGGTTTGGTGGACGGCCACCAAGAAGGAGAGAAGAGAATAGACGTGTAGAATGAGAGAGAGAAGAGAGATATGCTTCAAAAGCATAACCCTAGAGAGCATGGTATGCCTCTCTATTTATAGGGTTTGAGGATCCATGGATCTCAATCCATGGGACACATAAAATCAATGGATGAGATTAATTTATGTTTAATCAATGGTCAAGATTGTTGTTGGTAAAAAAGCCAACAACTAATAATTTAATTTAGATCAAAATTTACATTTTCAATTAATTACACAATGTGTATCCAATACACATCAATAATTAATTAACAAATATAAATTAGAATTAGCTCTCTCTAATACATTATAAATCACATTTATAATATATTATGAATAATTGGATATTGTTATCCATATTATTCTTATCCACAATATTTAAATCACATTTAATTATATTGGATAATTTCCACATGCATCAAGATAATTAAATCACATTTAATTATCAATTTCTCAATGCTTAGATATAATTCAACTATGGAATTATACTTAAACACTTTCAAGAATAATGCGATTTCTCAGCAGATACTTGGAGATAAGGACAGAGCGATTGTATTGTTCCACGTATAGTGGCTTGGATATTAAGAGCACATCTCAAATCCAGATCTCATGGACCTCCCATAGATGCTTGATTAAATCAAGACCGTAAACCTAATCATCTCATTGCATCTAAATCTTATTCAGATCAATGTCCAATATATGGACTAAGACTAGGTCACTTCTCTACTGAGAGGAGTCACTAAAATCCAAACATGTTTCATCACTCCCTCGGAATGGAAGCGTCATGGTTATACACAAGCTTGCAAAAGTCGGCCAACTAGGCTGACTAGTCGACCCGACTCATCGAGTCGGGGGGGTAGCCGACTCGACTAGGCCTAGTCGGCCCCAAGTCAGTCCACCCGACTAGTCGGCCTAGTCGGCCGACAATCGACCGACTTTTACAAGAATCTTTTTTATTTTTTTGTTTTTCACTTTTTTTAAAGGAAACATATTCTAATATGCTTAATGTTATATTTAAAGTCAATTACTTCTTTTGTTTCATCATGATGTCATATAAAATGTACAAATATATGTATACACATGAGAATATATGTATAAAAAACTGATTTATATATTTAAAATAATTAAAAAATTCAAAACCGACTATTGACCGATTAATTCCGACTAGTCGCCCAACTGTCGACTAATCCTTAGTAGGTGACCCCGCCGACCGAATACCAACTACCGCTTTCTGCAACCTTGGTTATACAATCGTTAATGATCACATCACCCTCAGGCATTCCCAACACCTGTACATCCTACATACTGGAAGACCTATGATCATCCTGAAGATATAGATCAATTTTACATTGTCATCTTCAGGGTTTGATCACCCAATTTCTCAATCTTGGTCATTGGGAATTGGCATAGATCATATGCTTTCCCAAAGCATATATCTTACCCTCAAATTCATGTCATGCTTCCAAAGCATGACGACCATGCAAGGAATTTGATTAGTCCCAATACCTCATGAGTGAGCTCATGTCTTCCAGTTCACATATGAACCTGTATGATCCCTTTGAGAGATCGTATTACTCATATGTTCTTACATGCACACCAGCTCGCCGGTGTATAGACCTTGGTTAGGTCGTCAACCTATTGGTCTGTCAAATGTACACACTCAGACATATAGCAACACATTTGTCTCTGGTCAGAGGATGCATGCCTATGTTGTGACAGTATTTAACATAGGTCTTTGGTTATCTCGATCTCGTTAAGTCAACTCATTGACTCAACTAATCTGACACCTCTGAATCAATATTCCCATGCAGAGAACCTGCATCAAGAGGTCGGTCAGATATCAACCAAATGAGAAGAATTGCCATCTCCTACTCCGGTTGGAGATCATCACTTAACAATCATTTGGTGATGCTTGATGAGTCCTCTATCTAACTCCTTAGATATTCATCCAAGCATCAGCTTCTATGATTCAATCAATGAATCAACAGTTGTATGATCGTCAAGTTGGCCATGGTACATAACCCTTATTGTACAGAGGGACCTTATAGTGCATTCATTTATTCAATCTCAGAAAGGGAGTGAAAAATAATCAATAACTTTTATTGATAAATCATTTATTACAATAACATTTATTGCAGGAATGGTTCACCTCGGGATCACATTGCTAACATCTCCATCAGTGAACCTTGGCATCCTCTAAGAGACCACATCGTCGCCACTCGATGCAAGCAAACGAGCCTTTTGAGCAGGGGACAACCCCCTCACACAACAGTGGTCCCCCCCAGGCCAACCACATCGCCAGCAGAGCCACCCCCGAGCAAAGAAGAAACACCCTCCCTGATCTACTCGATTGATGAACCAAGCCCCCTCCACGATCCAATAAGGATCCATGCTGGCTCTCCAACCCGCGACCACTGCTGACAACATCAGCAAAAGAGCGATTATCTAATATCCTGATGGACGGCCCATGCACAAAGGTCACCTTCTCCGCCCCTAAGATAACCCTGCAGCCCCCCGATGTCACACCGTGACAGGAGGCGCGAACGTAAGTCACCCGGACACCGGCGAAGCACTGAGGCGGGAGCTTGCAGAATGACACCATGTGACCAACACCGTCGCACTGGAAGCAACGTCACCCCCTCCTCCTGTGGGAAACCAGCTCCCACCTCTCCGGGCCCTCCTCTCCCTCAAGAACGATAGCCCTCCCGCTCTCCAACCCACCACGCCTGCCTCCTGAGGATGCAGCCCAATCGCATATGGCGCCCTTCGTCACTCATCGCCAGCGCTCTCGCTTCCCAGCCCGAGCGGTTATTCCCTTTTACAGTTCTGTAGAGGGAAAAGAATCTATGGACGCTCTCGCTTCCCAATTTTCTACAAACTACTAATGATGGCTCTATTCTTGTACATGAGCACCTGAATATGTAGTTTTACTTTTCATACTACGGACGTCCTTTTTAGCTTATGTGAGATCAGAGTGGCTCTCGTCTACCGAAGTAAGTTTGCAAGTGTTTGGTATTAAGGTTTTACTAGTGTTACAGACAGGCTATTCCTTAACAATCTAAGTCTCTACTTCCATCATTAAATGGATTATTGACTTTCTTCCACTCATTTGTCCAAAGAAGGCGGTCTATTCTCCAATGTTCAACCATCTAGTATAAATATCCTACATTGTTTAATAGCATATACTCACTAGTTATACCTACTGAGAGTCGTGCATTTACTGACAGACTTCAACTATGTGGTTTTACCTGCTAAAATAGCTCCATTGCAAGGCTTCAATGTTATTTTTTAAACATTTAGATGAGTCAAATAATTGGTAGGAGTAGGAGAAAAATGTCATCAACTACCTAGATCGTTCCCCGACTTTTGTTGGAGATCATTAATCTCTATCGATCATTTACTGTGACATAATCATCTTCTGTTTCTTCTAAACTCAGATGTTCCTAGGATTGGTACAGCCAAGGTTTGGAAAAATTAAAAACGGAATGAAGTGGTTTCCCTAGAATCGAGACAGGCATAGCCTTGAGGTGATCGAGGTATAAGCATCAATTTATAAGGATAAAATACATAAAACATATTAATGAAATTATAAATATTCTGAATAATATATGATATATAGCACTATAACATATGATGCAATTATAAATATAGCAACACCGAAAAAAAGATATACAAGTCTATATGCTTTTTAATAAATTTCAGTCCAATCAGAGAGGTTGTCTTTTGATATGCACTAAATCATAACAAGGCCCACCTTGAAGAACCAGCATATGCACCCCTCCTATAGTACCATACCCCAACAAGACGGGGGTCTCGTTGATTGGATGAAAATGATTTATTCTATTTGCGTATTTAGATTTGTTTGGATCGACGATTCGTCTGTAAGGGAATAATATGTAACATTTCCCGAAATTCTATTTTGTTTGTTATGCACGATAAATTACATAGCTCATTTTGTGATTACTCGTTATAAAATAAGTTTACAGATAATGTTTTCTATGATATTTGCGGATTCGTATGCATAAGGGAGTACATCCCTACTGAGGGGTGGATCGAATCGTTGTTTCCTTGGGTAGCCACCAACCTCTAATTGTCTGGAAACTTATGTGCATGTTAATAGATTATTAACATAATTGGACAAGTTTAATGGTAAATATGAACACAGAAGCTGCCAAATTTAAGCATCCGTCTTGTATAATTATATCATAAACACCTAGACCTTTATAAGCATCTGAAACTACCAATAGGACAAATACTTTACATAAAAAAATGCTCATAAAATCATTAATGCCTCGACTTTGCACCTCGTATCGCTCTGCCACACATTGCCTCGAGAATCGAGGCACTCGCCTCATAGACACAAGCTGAGGCGTGGATCTCCAAACGGTTTAGGGCCGCCACGCCTCGAGGCGTACGCCTTGAGCACCTCGACGTGCGTTTTTTTCAAACCTTGTTACAACTGAAGAGTTTTAAGTGTGAAGACTGATGTTTTACGAAACATCATAAAGTTTTTTCACCTTGTATATATGGGCCTTGTCATGCTAGTTCTTTTAGTTTAGTT
This sequence comes from Ottelia alismoides, assembly GCA_037367405.1. Lineage (NCBI taxonomy): Eukaryota > Viridiplantae > Streptophyta > Magnoliopsida > Alismatales > Hydrocharitaceae > Ottelia > Ottelia alismoides. The sequence continues at coordinate 225,209 of JAZKJV010011685.1, forward strand.
CATTGTGATGGCTGGAAGACAATTAAGACTATCAAAAAAATTCTCAAGTTGGATATTCGCTCAGATTAGGCTCGCTAAAAGTTCGATTCAAATTTAGTTCAAAAATAAATGAATCGAACATGATCGCAAATTTAAGCTCGATTAGATAAACGAACTGAATCTCAAAATCGTAGGTTTTCTAATGTTCAGTTCGATAAAAATTCAATATATATATATACATACATAAATACAAATTTATATATCCATACATATTATATATAAGGGATGTTAAGCCGCATCACCCATGTGCAGCATCCTTCTCGCATTTGGGATATATGCCCTCCTAATTTCCCAATGAAATCCCTGTCCTCCCAATTTTCTATTCACAATTTCCCAACGCAATCCCCACCGTCCAGCTGAAACATCCAACGGACAAACTCCTTCGAAATCCCTACCTTCACATACACGATCTCGCCCCCAACACCCTCCCCCCACTCACGGTCCCATCCCCCAACTCCCTCCACTACTCATGATCTCGCCCCAAACCCAACTCCCTGCCAGTGCGTCAGTGGCATTCCTCCCCCGCACTCCTCCGAGTCCGAACCCCCTACCCTTTCTCGCACAGTGTCACCCTGTCACCCGTCACCCAGATCCCAACCCAATGCGACAGTGTTCTCCCTTATAGTGTGTCACCCTCGCGACTCATGAGCCCTAGTGGGCTAGCCATCACTTGCATGGTTTCTCACCCCCACGAGCATTAGTCGTTACCCGCATGTTGCACAGTGCCTCTCCTTCAGCATCCCTAGATGTTGTGGTGCCTACCTCTCCTCCTTGTGAGCCATAGCCACTATATTACTCAGTCACCCTCTACTTCTACTTCTTCACATTCTTGTGCATGAAGTTGTTGTCACTACCAAAGGATGAAATTAGTTTCCTACATCATGATATATTTTGTTTGATTGAATCAAAATGTTGATTCCAAATGTTTGTGCAAAGTTAGGTGGTAAAAATCCTTATTATCTTATTTTCTAAATCATCTATGTAAATCCAGTACTTGTTGCGCTTGTTGTTCATAGTGAATGTTGTTTAGTATAATTTTCTCTTACTTGAAGCTTTGTTTTAAAAAAACCAAAATCAATGTAAAATAACTATAAATTGGATATTATCCAATGTTTATTCTAAGACAAACTTTTAACGAACCAGATCGGGACTTTACGAATCAAAATCGAGTCGAACCGAACATGAACAGGATTTCCATATACCGAACTGAACCAAACCCGAGCATGAAAGTATATTAAATGAACCAAACCTAGGCTGGTTTTTTCTCGGATTACACCCCTATAGGCCATCTAAAACATAAACTATGCTAGGTTATAGAGATTTTGTAGTTTTTATCAATGACTAGTAGATTGCAATAGACATGGCCTCAAATTTCAGTGAAATTGGGTCGAATTTCTATCGAATATCGATATCCAGTCGAAATCGAAATTCGACCGAAATGACTGAAATATGGGGGTCCTAGTAAAAAAATGATCGAAATTTCGATCGAAATTCCATCGAAATTCTGTTTTCGTCGATATCAAAATGGTGACCGAAACTGATATTTAAGGCCTTGGCAGTATATTGTATTAGGTTGTTTTAAAAGTTCAGGTTTGGTTAAAGATATTTGTAGTTCTTATCATTAATTGCATGCATGTAATAGATTGATTTTGTTGTCTTAATAAGGAGTGGATCCAAGATCATTTATGTTATCAAGCACTACTTCCAAGAAATAACAACTTTTTCCTTTTCCATCAAAGTTTGCATATACGATAATACACTTGAATTCAGGCAGTTTGATATGTCTCAACTTTTTGCTATTCAAGGTACTTTATACTAGACTTCATGTCCTTATACCTCTTAGCAAAATGGGGCAATAGTAAGAAGCATTTTTTAGGCAAAAAACAAAGAGGAACACGCAAAGTGTCCACCCTAAGTGGATTAATCAAATGACATAATAACGTTACAAGAAGGTTCAGATATGCGGTCCATGCAGTTGCATATGTGTATACAGTCACCCCTCCGTACCGCATAAGATATGTGTGGTAATAGGCAGACCAAACGCCTATGCGGGCCGGATAAACCGCATATGTGGCTACTTATGTGGTTTCTAGGCGGTCCAGGATCCACTAACTACGGATCTGATTAACCAAAAATTTCTAAACATTCCCATGCACAGCAGAGAAACCTCCTGTCTATTTCCAATCCCCTGAACCCTACTCACGAAGCACAGAAACCCAACTCACGAAGCAAAGAAGAAACCATCGAGTGCTTTAGTTTCACCCTTGGCCTCCAATTGTGCCACTGCATCACCGCACCAGGCCCTAACTCCGCCTCTGCATGACCTGCACACCACTACGTCGCAGCCCCAAGCCCCAGCTCCGCCTCCGCACGACCTGCACACCACCACTCAAGCTACCATTCTGCGTTGCTAAGGCAACATCTCCACTCCCCATGTTGCTTGTGTGCCGCCGCAAGACTTACTCCACGTCGTGTCGGCAACAAACACATGTAGCTTCTCTTTCTTCCTTGCATAGCTACCTCAATGCCATCTTCTCCTTTACTTTACTGTAAGTTTTTCTTCAATTTGTTCACCATTTAACCTCTTATTGATATTTTTGTTATGGTAAAAATGCAATCTTATGCTTTCTTCATATCAACTATTAATATATTTTTTCCAACTTATGTTGATAAAAACAAGTATGTTAACAGTACAAAATTACAAATTATTCATTTTGATTGTTTCCACTATATAAGAGTGACGACTCACATTATGGGAACTTCCAACAACTATTTGATAAATGTTTACGAAAACTTTGCAAATGGATTAATGAAATTTTTAAAAATATTTTGTAGATTGATCAAATCTTTTACATTTAATGGACTCACCATTTTACATTTAAAAGTGTGTTGGGACTAAGGTTCCTAATCGAACCGAACTATAACAAACGAACACATGTTCAAGTTCGATTCGATAAGAAAGTTCGAAAGTTCGAGTTCGAGTTTGGTTCGATAAATGTTCGATAGGATATGTTCGAGTTCGAGTTCGTTTAGAAAATGAACATTCAATTTCGGTTTGAATAGTTCTTTAACGATTTAACTTAACTTGAACTTGTTTATAGGAACAAGATCGAAATTGTAGTTCGATAATAAGGTTCGATAAGTAGTAAAATACGAAATTATTCAAATTAAAGTGTTACAAATCCCAACAAATGCCAAATTTTTTTTAAATCATGTGTATAAATACAAAGTTACACACATTTACATATATCGAACTCAAAATTTTATTGAATGAACATATGTTATGTCCAAGTTCAATTCGTTAAGCTTTCGGATTAAAAACGGAAGTTCATGTTCAGTTCGTTTAGAAATGAATGAACATTTTTCGAACCATTATTGAACGAACTCTAATCGAATATAAACATGTTTAGCTCAATTAGCAACCCTAGTTGGAACCTATGATTCGGTTACATTTGTAATCAAATTGTCCCTTTGGATAATTGGATAACATGTTGTATTTCTTATTTTTAATGAAATAATTGTTGTCATGTTTACCTTTTTATTATTGTCGCTTTTTTAAAAGTATGTGTTGGAATATAAAGGAAACATGTATTTTTTTTGTTCTCTATCTCTGTCAACATTATTAAATATATATCTTTAATATTTTTAATTGATATAATGCAAACCGCATAATTCACATATACTTTTGCATATATGCTTGCTCACTTCAAACCGCATGACCGAACGAATTCCGCATACGGACTTTATGAACCTGAATTACAAGAATGAATTACATTTTCTATGAAGAAACAAGCTTCCAAAAAATCTAACTCCCTTTTTATAAAGGAAGCTTAATCTAAGATGCTTAATAATCAATTACAGTTCAATTGTTCTTTTATTCTATTATTATAATAAGGAAATGTACAAAAAATTATACAGATATATCGGAATATATGTGTAAAAATGATTTAAGTATTTAAATAATAAGGTAAAAAATTGACGAATGTCCAACTAGTGTCGTTTAGTCGCCTGACTGCTGATTAATATTTAGCCAGTGATCGGTTGAGCGATGCCAATTTTTGCAACCTTATATAGAAATGCTCTACTCTAAAAGGTATTCTATTTCACAAAAGCCAAAGCACCCAGATAATTGTTATTCGTTATAGCATTTCTCTGATCCGACAGAATTAAAAATTGATTCCCAACCACAACTGAGGTTGATAGAATCCATTAACCAAGGTTGCAGAAAGCGGTAGTCAGTATTCAGTCGGCGGGGTCACCTACTAAGGATTAGTCGGCAGTCGGGCGACTAGTCGGAATTAGTCGGTCATTAGTCGGTTTTGAATTTTTAGTTATTTTAAATATATAAATCAGTTTTTTTATACATATATTCATATGTATATACATATATTTGTACATTTTATATGACATCATGATGAAACAAAAGAAGTAATTGACTTTAAATATAACATTAAGCATATTAGAATATGTTTGCTTTAAAAAAATTGAAAAACAAAAAAATAATAAAAAAGGTTGTTCTAAAAGTCGGCCGATTAGTCGGCCGACTAGGCCGACTAGTCGGCCCTACTAGTCGGGTGGACCGACTAAGGGCCGACTAGGCCTAGTCGAGTCGGCTACCCCCCCGACTCGACTAGTCGGACCGACTAGTCGGCCTAGTCGGCCGACTTTTGCAAGCTTGCCATCAACCAAAGTCAATCTCTCCCCATGTATCTTTTGCATTAAGCAAGCGAAAAAGATGTGGTCAATGGTCTTCACCTCTCTCCTACATAAAGAACAGTTGTTCTCATTGTTAAGAGTTTGGCACATCAGTCGCAACAACCAAAGGAAAATTGTAGTAGGTGATGGGATTTTCCCTCCCAAACAAACACGCGGACATGAATCAAAGCATCATCTAACAAGCACGGTTGTCCAATCATAGCTTTATATGCCCGTCGCGCAATAAAATCTTTATTTCTCTATACTCAATGGCCGCACCCCTCCACATGGCCTTCCATTAAACTAATAACGTCAACAAGTTCAACAAAATCCTAGAGGTGTTGCTCAGAAAAGTTTGAATTGAAGGTCTTTTTTTAATAAAAAGGGAGAAAACACATGTGATGCGAACATCAAAAAAATACAAGGTAGAAAAAGAAATATTTCTTACCGGAGATGACCGGCCTCGTTTGGTTGGAAGGAGAGGATGGAGGAGGTGTAGGAGTCGGAACTGGAGGAGGCAGGTTTGATCTTGGAAATACGATACTCTGTGGCCAGTTAAAGAAAAGGTGGACGTCATACCTGGCATTGGAGCTGGCAGTCATCACCCTCCCTCCGATTGCGTTGACGCAGTATCTCGGTAGATCCTTAATCAACTCCAGGCACGTGCTGCAGTCCTCCGAAGTGATGTCCCTCGTGCACTGCACCAACCCGTACACCTTCTCGTACCCCCCGAGGCCCCCGATGTCCATCTCCCCCGCCGCGAACAGTCGTGGCCCTGTCGCGTTGGATACAGCGTAGGACCGCAACCCATTCAGGAGGGTCATCATGGACTTATTGAACTGTGGCCAGTCCGGAGTGGAGATGTTCTCGACGTTCCTCATGTAGACCCAGAGTTCATTATTTGTGATGGAAGCGAACCGCGTGGTGCCGTACCGGAGAAAGCATTCGGCGTACCATGCGACGGCGTTCTTGTTATAAGGGCACATCTGCAGGAGGTCGGAGGAGGCAATGTCGAGGTAGGAGCTGCAGGCGGAGGAGTTAACGTCCCCACGGCAGAGGGCGAGTCCATAGGCGCGTTCGGGGACGGAGCCGGATGAGGAGGAGAGGTAGCCGGAGGAGGAAGTGGTGGTGGAGAAGAGGTTAGCGAGGAGGGTGTTGAGGTTGGTCTGGAAGGTGTTGTTGGCGGTGTAGTTTCCGGTATTGGCGTAGTCGCACCATTTGTATATTTGTTGTTGGGCGTTGGAGGAGGGGAGGAGGAGGGGGAAGGCAGCAGTGAGGAGGCAGGCGGTGAGCAGAAGATGAGAACCCATGCTTGCTGTCGATCTCTCGTGTGTTCTCCTCAGAAGGGGAGGGGGGATTTAATGTCCTTCGAGGGTATGCAATGAGCTCTTTTCAACAAGATATATAATACTCTTCCGGAGATAGATTGCATAATATATTGATAATTTAATGTCCTTCGATGGTAGATTACATCAACTAGTACGGTCGGTCAATTTTACGTTTGTTACCGATCGGTTCGGGAATAAGCACGAATAAAGATGGGGAATAAGGAGAATAAGGGTCTATTCTTTGTTTGGCTGGAAAATAGGAATAAGGAGAATAACATGAAATAAAGGTAGGTAAGGTGGGATAAAGATAGGAATAAGAGTGAAATAAGATGAAACAATGGGGAATAGTCGCACCACTGGGAACCGTGTCGGGTGGAGAATTGACCCCTTATTTCAGGGCTTATTCTCCAACCAAACAGGGCCAACAGTTCTGATTAGTTTCATTCTGGAGTTTTTTTTCTGGAAGGATGGTGTGACATAACATACTTGTAACGCAATATAGATTGGTCAAGTTTAATTCGGTCAAGCAAACATATGTTATCTACGCAAAACAAGGTCTAACTCTGAGACACGCTGGGAGCTCTTGTTTTTTCTCAAAGAAAATTTTTCAATTTCTTAAATTTATTACCAAATCCAAAATTTCTTTTTGTTTTTGAAATTCCCGCCCATCAGGCGATCCAGCGGTAATGTCGGTATCTTTTGCTAAACTGTGTTGCTTTTTGTTTGATGAATGAAATTTATTGACTACTCCAAAGAAAATAGAAAAATAAGAAAAAATCATGTATCTATGTATTTTAATTTTTGAAGGTTCACATACACATTCTATCCTTGTGGCTACAAATAAAAGTAAAATTTTAAATAGTATCAATCAACGCGATATATTGAAATGAAAGGAAAAGCAATCATTTTAATTATAATGATTTCCACGCTTAGATTTTTAATTGACCAATAACTATTCAGAAAGTTTCTTAATAAGGTTTTTATCAGTTGTGCCACTCTAAGATATTGTAATATCAATTATGTCGCTTCTTTTTTGGAAATATCAGTCATGCCACCAACTTCTTGCACTGTTGTCATTTGTGTCCTTCCTATTAGCTTGGTCGTCAAAAAGATGAACTAAGTCAAGGTTTGTTCAAACCATAATGTGGCATAATGGTCAAACACTCCTTTCCTCCTCCTTCCCAAACCCCCTTTCCTCCTCCTCTCCCAACTCCTCCTCATTTCCCCTTTCCTCCTCCCCCAACCCCTCAATACTGACATCCTCCTATGTTGCCCTGCCCCACAACCCACGATCTTCTCCACCGCCCCCTCATCCCTGTCATACACCTCCCTGCAGACCTGACCCCCCCTCCTTTTCTTTGAGCATGGACAAATGAAGCATTGCCTAAACGATGCGATGTTGATCAACATGGCCACATGAGATTGTCAGAAGATGAATGATCTATATCGATGTGTTTGTTTGTGGAGGCAATTCAAAGATGGAGTCACTTGAACACTACCATGAGTTGGGTCCCTCTTCGATCAAACATGATGCTTTAGGGCACCTTCAAATCAATAAGCAACTGGAGGTTGTCGATGATGCTGGTAGCAAAGGCACATGGAGGATTGATGACATGCTTAGGGCTAATGAGAATTGGTGAGATGACCATTGATGATGATTCCCTACTTCATGAAGACGATTAGAGATTTGTGATTTGCTTATCTTCTAAAAAATCAGATACTTGCAAAGCAAAGAGCACAATTGCAACATCTGCTTTGATGGATTGTCTTAGATCAGGAAGGGTTTGGACAAATTACTCGATTAATCTTCTAGAAAAGCTTGTGCTTTTTTTCTTTGGAAGGCAAAGATGGATGTAGAGAGAGGTCTAGAGATAGAAGATGATATCTACTTTGCTGACCTTACAAAGATCATCTTACTGCTGATTAGAAACAACGATGAGTAGTGCAATTTCCCATGGGTGTCCTTCGAGAAAAAATCGAAGGGGGAGGGGCAAGGAGGAGGCAGTCGGAGGAGGAGTCGGAGGGGAGTGGCTAAGGAGGAGGTGGTTAGAGTAGGTACTAGAGTGGCAGAGGAGGAGGTGGTCAAAGGAGGAGGAAGGATTAGAGAGTGAGGAGGGAGGAAGAGTGAAATGAAGAAGAAGAAGAAGAAGAAAAGGATAAGAAGAAGGCATTTTGCCATCTATTTTTATCCAATTATCATTGTATCATCAAAGTTAACATCTATTTAGGATGGGAATGGATGACAACTAGTCCTAGAGGTACAAATGATAACGATATAAGAAGTCGAGGGTATAACTTATATTCCCCAAAAGAAAGAGGCAGATATTATAATATCTTAGAAACACAACTGATAGAAATTATTTTTAATATTATCGAAAAAAATACATGAATTAAGATAAAAAAAGAAGTTTTAATTTTGATTGACAACTATGATCAACAATTGTCATGTTATATTAAAGATGATTGACATAATACATGAGAGAGAAAGAGGAATATATAATAAATGAAGACAGCAGAGGAAATACAATTTTTATTCTATTTTGAGGCTGACACGACCTATATATATATATCAATAATACATGTATGTATTTTATAGAGTTCTTAGAGACTTTGAGGGCCAAGCTCCCTCACCTCTTCTCCATGATAAGACTAGTCACCATATTGAAGGACGAATGTGAGACCGAGCCAAATCCCACACCCAAGTTCTTGACCAAGTCTGATAAGACTGGTCACCTTAAATTCACAACCAAGTTTCTTGAAGGACGTCATGGGGGAGGCCTATTATGTGCAAAAATTTCCCCTAAATCCACACCCAAGTCGTCGAAGGATTCGTTTGGGCATTCTCCTTCATCCCAAGTCTTACGGTCCCTACACGGCGAGTGGTCACAGGATACTGGACGCCTGGCCCCGCACACCGACAACAGTCAGGTCTTGTGGAGATATCTAACTAAGTGAATTACATTCTCAACCATGGAATGCAAAATCGCACCGCGAGGCAAAGCGGCCTGATTCAGCCTCGATGTGTACTCCACAGGTCTTGTTCAGTGAGGTGGGTGTCTTAAGCTACTGGAAAAATGTGAAGCGAGTGTGTCTCAAAGCACTACGAGCCATCATCCTTAGGTGTTTCATCCTTATGTGGACCATGTGCATCGCACATGTTCCACATTAGTAAGGTTCTCCCTTCTCCTTAATAATTGACCCCCACTCCCAACTATGATGTATCTGAAGAAAAAAACTAGTTATGTGCTACTCCGGATACTTCCCCTCCCCCTGATGTCGATGCCACCTTCTCAAGGCACCACAACCTCCTCCTGATGCCAACACCACCTTCCCGACATGTACAACCTCCACTAGTCATCATTACCTCAACTCACACCATTGCCTACAAGTTTAATTGCACTTTTTTATCCATAGTTTCATGTCTTAATTGTTAGTATTTGAGCCTTTAGATTGTAACTCCACAACATAATTTCAATGCGATACATTTTTGCATCAGTTGCCTTGTTAACATAAATTTCCACGAACTTTTTTTGCATCATAACTTCCTGCATACCCAATATATATTAAAGAGGTTAATTTACAACAATTATGTCTCGAGTAGTGATCTAACTAAGTGAGTTACATCGTGGAATGAAAAACCGCACCTTGAGGCAAGGCTGGTTGATTCAGCCTCGAGGTGTACTATCTCGGTCTTGTTCAGTGAGGAAGAAGCCTTCAACTACTGGAACAATGTGAAGCAAGTGTGCCTCAAGTCATTGTGAGCCGTCGGATGAGGTGTTTTGGCCTTATGTGAGCCATGTGCATCGCACATGATCCACATTAGTAAGGTTCTCCCTTCTCCCTAATGATCAACTCTGATGTAGCATGAAACAAATAAATAGTATTTAACTTTCGTCTGTCAATTAGAGTCAAATTAATTTTATGGTTAATTGAGTCCGTTGAAATTTTTACTTAAATAGAGAGATCGCATGCAATCTCAAATCAAATGAGTTAGTTGGGTACATTAAACAGTTAGTCGATTAAAGATATTTAGAGTCAAATTAGGATTTTATTTTTATTTGATTTTATCCTTTTCTATTTTTGTAACCCCACCCCTCCTATATAAAAGGGACGGTAGTCCAATGTTTGATTGATTCAAGTCAAGAGTTAATTAAAATTGAGATTTATCTCATCTCTCTCCCTTTCCCTTCTCCCTCTATGTGATCTCCACACTTCTTCTCGCATCAAGCGAGACCTTCTCTTCTTACACCCTCTATTTTTTTCTCCACCAAGTATTTCCACCGTTAGAATTTATTTTTTTCATCGTTGCAAATTTCTTATTTACATCAATTGGTATCAGAGCATGACCTATAGATCATCTCTACGATCTGACGATCCCTCCACGTATTCGCATAGCACAAGATCAAAGAAGGGCGTCTAAAAGACCATATAAACTAGGCCGAGTGTCTGAAAATCATTGCGACAATGCAACAGGTGTGCATGGAAATGCAACCATTCCTCGATGCTACAGGTAAGCCATCCTACCAACAACGCGCCTCTGAAGTCTTTCCAAGCTGCTTCAAACCAAGGTCTCCTGTAAAAGAGGCCAAAGGTTCATTACTTAATATAACATCCTATACTCCTTCACTAATGGAGTGAAGAAGTAAAAGTCTTAGCAAAATTTAATTAATACCATTCTCAGAACGAATGGCAGCATTTTCTTTGTGGAGCTCAATTTCCAAGACCAAAGACAAATGACTGAGAATCCCCAACCTAATCTTTTTCACAAAAAGAGGAAAAAATGTACCAAAAGGTTAACCATTCAGCTTCATTTACTAAAAAAATAACCAAAACAAGGCCACACAGCATCATCCATGAATGATAAATCCACCATAAGCCTATCAGTTGTAATCCCACTTAATGTTGACATGACAAGTCAACCATAATTTGTGGATAGAATAACATTCACCCGACACTAATTATAATGTATTTAGCATATCTTAGGCTCACATCCTCTTAAGAATTTGTTATTATTAAACTTAGTATAGTGCAAGTGATCAACACCAATAAATATAAATTATGCAGCCAGCTTCTTCTGCCCAGAAAGAAATCATTATCAAGACGAGGCATGTTATCTAATAGACATATGTACCCGCAGGCTATTGAAGAACTTGTTGAAGGGATCCAAGAGCAGGAATTTCAACTGTCAAATTCACATCAATGACTGCTGGATTCCGAATCTGATTGAACATCTCACCATAACAGGGAGAGAGGACATTTTCATGTGCTATCCCACACACATCATTAGAGATGGTATCAGAAAAGGGACTTAATTACTGTCATCAACCCTGTCCATCCAATGGTAAATTCAGAACCTATACCTACTTTGACTTATCAAGTTATATCCTGATTTTTCGGTATTCATATAGATCTCACTTATCGCAGGCACATAATATATCATTTTCAATCATTTTAATATCTTTGTGGACGGTTCCCTGCTACGTTTTTGGGGCGATGATTGGACCGGGAGGGGTCCTCTTCAGGAGCTATTCCCCCGTCTGTTTGCCCCGGCGGCGGATAAGGAATCCAAGGTGGCCTCTTGCTGGGATGGTGCTTCATGGGGCCCCACTTTCGTGGCTAATCTCTCCGATCGGCGGCAGGAGGATCTCCTCGCTCTCTTGGCTATTCTCGATGGCGCTCCCACTCCTTTGGTTGGTCGTGACCATTTGCTTTGGAAGGACGGCTCCTTCTCCACTCGTGCGGCTTACCGTGCTATCTTTCCTCCTACTGATGCGGCCGATGTGGTTCTTTATCGGGACTGTCAATTCTTTTGGGGCCTCCGGATCCCCGAACGTATAGGTATTTTTCTGTGGCTCTTTCGGCGTGGTCGATTCTTGACCCGGAGCCGATGCGCATTGATATTTCCCAATGTAAGCTCTATCTGTGGGCTTCGTGACTTGGAGGCGGAGACCATTGAACACCTATTCTTTCGATGCGGCAGAACCCATGGCATTTGGGCGGATCTGGAGTGGCTTGATGTGTCGTCTTCTTCATCGTTTTGCGACAGTTTGGTTTCTTCTCGGGCTAGGGCGAGGACGGACCTGCTTTCTGCTATTGCGCGGCTTTGGAGCATCTGGGTTGGGAGAAATGAGGCCCTCTTTGCTCGTCAGAGATTTTACACCGAGAACGTTCTAATTTCGACTTCGCGTTTCACTCGTGATTGGTCTGCTGTGTAGGGTTTTCTTATGTTAGCGGAGGTATCCGATATCTATCCGATATCGATACCTCCAGAGTTATGGTTGTTTGTCTCCTGTACGCGTGTCGCCTGTAAGTTCTCTTTAACTTCTTAATAAATCGGGGCGAGCACCATTGAGTGCGTCCCCCTTTTTTGAGCGTCAAAAAAAATCATTTTAATATCATTAAATGAAGTCACGTGCATAAAAACCTATAATACCAATAGAACGAATATCATAGGAACAAAGCTAACATCTTCTCATGGAAACTATAGAATGAGCATCAGCTTAATACAAGAATAATATCCTCAATAATCAAACGAAAAGAATATTGCAGCGAACCTTCAACTCTGCTGGAGACATATTCAAAATAACAGATGGTTCCAGTTCTTTGTTTAGCAAGCGCCTGGCTAATAGCCGATTGTTCTAGAATAATTTTAAGGAAAAATTAGAGCCACACAAACTAAAAAAGAAAAAGGAATAAAATCAAATGAGCAGACTAACAGCCAAGGAGAAGGTCCAATCCAAATCAAATAAATAAAAAGTAATCATATACTTGTACAAACAAGTATTGCCGTGAAGGACGCTTCTAGTTGAATAAAATTAAGAGAAAAATGTGAAATGAACCCACACAGAATAACAAGTGAACTTGCTTGATTTCTTTGTTTGATGTCGTTTGAGTTTGAGAAAAAGGATGAAGTGTCAAGTTTATTATGTTTGTATTTGTTTACCTTTTTAGAGAAATAAAAGGAGTGCAAAGTAGAAACGATGTAGAAATACACATGCACAAATCTGACTTTTATCTTTAGAACCTCATGCCCATCAAAGTCTAGAAAATGTAGTTACAACACTGTTTAAAATAGTGTGGTGTTAGAGTCCAGTAAAGAATTTGATCTTTTCTTCATCCATTTTTCTCTCTTTTTTTGAATTTATCCTTCCCATTTCTTGTGGGCCCATTTCCCCTTTATATCATTTCTTTTTAACAGTCCTTTTTCTCACCGTTAGCCTCTTTCATTTTCCCTCGTTTTACCTTTTTCTTTTCAACAAAATCTTCTTTTAAATAGCATTCTTTCAGCTTTTATCCTTTTTTTCTCTTTTGTTCTTTCATATCGCTTGCTCTCTCTTCCTTTCTCCGGAACCTCAACCCTGCTGGGCATATAACTTGAACAAGGAGGGGAACAAAATAGGTTTTCTTGGGCCAAAAACAAAAAAAAAAGGACCCAAACACCAACAGGGAGCAGAACCTTGTTCCTCATCGATTTCCTTAGGCTCCAGTGGAGAGAAAAATTGGGAATGAATGGATTGATCATTTCATAGGTCTAGGGTTTCTTATATAATGTGAAACCCAAAAGATAAAAATAAGAGAGAATTACATAGATACCCCAAGGGGTTGCAAAGTTCAATGAAATAAAAGAGAAAATATAATAACTCCCCCTTAAGTTGGAGCATACATGTTGACTATGATCAACTTGGAGATAAGCCACGACACACAACTCTCAGGCAGTGTCTTTGTGAGTATATCTGCAAGCTGAGTCGGTAGATATATGTGGAGTATAGATTTTTCCTTTTCTCACTGCATTACATATAAAATGGCAGTCCCCATCAATATGTTTGGTTCTTTCATGAAAGACGGGATTGTGGAAATATTTTAACAGATTTGTTGTTACAATGCAATGGGATAGGAGTCAGTCGCAGGAAGACCCATTTCTGTCGAGAAAGGGACCAGCCATGTAATTTCCCACGTGGTCCGTGCAGTCCTATAATCTACTTTTGTACTTGACCTAAAGACAACAGTATGCTTCTTGTTATGTCAGGTAACAGCGCTCCCTCCAACGAACATTGCATAGCAAGTAATAGATCATCTGAGCTTCAAGAGAGCTGGCATAATCTGCATCCTTATAAGTAGTCATGTTGATGTGGCCGTTGTCTTGTAGAAAAGGCCACACCATAGAGGTTCGTTCAAATAACAAAGTATTAGGAGAACCTCCTGCCAATATTTGTAGCATGATCTCCCCATGTATTGGCTTGCCCTATTAAAAGCATATGATATATCATGCATGGTGACGGTAAGGTAAAGCGGTTTACCTACAAGCTTTTGTATCGAGTAGGATCTTCAACTTTAGGATCAGGAGAGAGAGTAAGCTTTAGTGCTTCTGCTGGTATACCAGATGATCTTCATCCAAGCAACAATGCCTCTGAAATAATGTCCACGCAATACATCTTACGTGAAAAATGTAGCCTCTCAGTAGTGTGTAGTAGTGTGTACCGAATCTATGCCCAAAAAATAAATATCTAACCAAGGCCCTTGGTGACAAACACCTTTTGAAGAAATACCTTGATCTCTGTAATTCATGCTTTAACTACCATATGATCAACATAAATAATCACTATTACAACCTCAATAGATCAGCATCTAACAAAAATAGAGTACTTAGATGTCATCCTCTAAAAGTCAAGAGAGTCAATCTTCGTAGGGAGCATGTCAAACCAAGTTTGTGGACTCTGTTAGGTTGTAGATAGCCTAAAGGAGTCGACAGACATACTCCACCTCGATGATGTACTCATAGGGGTTACATCATGCAAACCTCTTCCTCAAGATCGGTATATGGGAAGGCAATTTTCACATCAACATGGAATATAGGACAAATGTTGTTGATTGCAATGGAGAGAATAGTGTAAATTAAGCCTAATCGAGCTACCGGTGAGGTCTCAAAATAAATTAATAATCCACACCATCTATCTGGGTGAAGCCCTTGGCAACTAGTGGGGCTTTCAATATGTCAATCATTCCATCTGAGACAACTTGATCATAAAGACCCCACATGTTCGTTGGGTTATGCTATGTAGCAGGAAGCCTTGGAGTGGAAGGGCTCCAAACTAAGTCTCCCAACTCCAAAGAATCTCCCTTTCAACCAATAAACCACTAGATGTGCACACTGAAGGTATTGTCTTGATTTCAGTAAGGTAGTAGGCCCCCAGATCCCACCACAAAAATATATCACATGTTCCAAGCCTGGTTTCATGCAAGCCAACAACATTTGTCCACCAAGTCTCAAGCAACAACACCACTACCTTTCGCATGTCTGACTGATCCAGGCCTCGAACATTCCATGACATGATCTCCGTTTACAAACAATGGATTCCACCCCCGCTAACTTCTCACCAACGTAGTTCGCAACAACCTCTAGCTCCCCTGCATCCACAAACCCGATATGCTCTCCACCATCGTCGCCAACCCCAATGCGAGCCCCAACAGACACAGTTGGTAAAACACTCATAGGGCCAACAGAAACCCATCATGGTGAGACATGTCAAGGGCAACTCATGAACATCTTCACTTAAATTGCCTTGCAAATAGTCAGGGCAAGATGTAAGGGCATTGAGAGGGAGTAGTTGCCACTCAGGACCTTGAAACAAGTCACACAAGCATCAGATATAGAAGATGTCACTGTTAGGGTTGAGCATTGAGTAGGGTCGACCCAACACAGGCCTGCCAGACCCAACCTAAAGCCCAACCTGTGAAACCCGACCCAAGCCCGAGCCAAAGTGTGTCATAGGCAGGCCAAGGCAAAGTTTTAGGCTCATTTACAATATTAGGTTGGGCTCGAGCATCAGTTATTACAAACCTAAGGCACACCTCCCTAACATGAATTCAGGCTCGCATACCGCCCACATTACGACCCATGATAAGCTAGACTCGCCCCATACGCTAATGTCCCAAATTCCCAATTGAACCACTAGATCCCCCAATGACCCAGCCCCATCACACGATTGACAATTCCCACCCACATGGCTCGATGGTACTCCCCTCCCTAACCCTACTCCTCATCCCCTCCGAGTAGGGATGAACATCAAATCGGGTCGAGTCAAACAAATATGGCCCAAACCAAGCCCGATTTTGATGGAGGGCTTACAGGTTGGGCTTGGGCGGTCATTTTTCAAAAATGTATTCTGAGCTCGAGCCCAACCCACAAGTGTTTAGATCAGGCATGGATCGGGCTGGCCCAATTTGATTAACCATGCAGTGATTAGGGGGCTCTTGCTACAGATGGTGTTGCATTCGGTTGATGTTGATAATGCTTGTACGAAGGGGTTCGGCTGATGTACCCGATTCCAAGCAGCGATTCAATCAATGATGCACAACTCTACCACAAATAAAACAACATCCAATTAGGATCACATATGATAATGTACTTGAGGAGAGGGTGGAGGGTGGCGACGCAAAAGTCCATCTTTCACATGGACGTTGCGGAGGATGAGAGGGAGCTTTCGACCGACGAATTTGAGGAGAGGCTCGCCAATCTGAATCAGGTATAGATGGAAGATAGAAAGAATGAGGTTGAGCGGTGGCAGAGGTCGAGGTAGAGGTGGTTGAGGGAGGACGATAACAATACATATTTTTTCCATTCCATGGTTAGTGGCAAAAGGCATCAGATTTTCATTCAGAAAATTAAGGTGTGGGGCCCATACGAGAAGTGACACAGAGATCGGACGGAAACTTATGTAGCATTTCCTCGCTTTCTCTATAAGGGCCACGGGGGAAGGCTGGGGATGGCACGGACGAGGGGTGGGATGTATCTCCACCCACGAGGCTAAGGGGTCGGTGATGCCCTTTTCTGAGGAGGAGACAAGAAAAGCTCTGTGGCAGGTGAATGTGTATGGGGCTCCAAGCACAGATGGGTTCTCGGTGCGCTTCTTCAAGGAGTTTTGGGACTGTCTGAAGGAGGATGTGGTGGCAGTCCTATGGGAGTTCAAGAAGGGCAGCCATGGTTTTAGGCGGTTGAACAAAGCATTACTCTTTCTGCTGCCTATGAGGGAGGGGATTATGTGTGTGGAGGACTACATACCTATTGCTTTGTCCAATGTGATCTATCTCCTTGTAACCAAGGACTTGACGAGCTGCTTGCAGGGTGTCTTGGAGGACATCATCTCTCCTCAGCATGCATCGGAGTTGGTGCTGGATTAGAGGAGAGAGGAAAAGAAGGGGGTAAATTGGAATGCGGATTTCTCTAAGGCATACGACAGTGTAGATTAGTGTTTCCTCGGACTATCGCTGCAGAAAAGAGGATTCCCTGAGAAATGGATTGGATAGGTGAGGAGATGCATCACGACGGCATCGTATGCAACCCTTGTCAATGGCAGGCCAAAAAGTGGTTTCTTCCAACCACGGCGAGGGGGAGTGCCAGTGGTGCCCTGTGCACCCCTTCTATTTATGATTGTGATAGACATGTTGACTGTCATGATGATACAAGCCACGACTGACGGTTTTTGTGCATGGTACATGAGAGACGATGCCTCTATCCTCATTCTACAGTACGTCGATGACACAGTCTTATTCATTGATGGGGATCTGGAGCATATAAGACATGTTTCATGCATTATGGATATCTTTGGTGAGGTCTCAGAATTTAGAATAAACAGAGACAGGTTTGTAGTTATTCCTTTTGGTTTGGAGCATGTGAAGGCTCAGGAGCTTTGTCGTATTCTCAATTGCCCAGGGGGCTCCCTCACATCCACCTATTTAGGGCTCCTTTTGGTGGTTGGACGTTGCACGCAATGGATTGCAAGGTGGTGCTTGAAAAGTTAGAGAGCAAGATGGTGGGACGGAGGTGAGAACGCTTTCTAAGGGGGGTAAGTTGGTGCTCCTCAAGCATGCACTGTTCGTCATTTTGATTGTTCCACGAGATTAATGCATGGGGGGTGCATCGGAGATTAACGGAATGATGAAGTGTTTTTTCTGGTCAGACAGGCAAAAAGAGGGTAGGGGTATGCCCCTGTTGGGTTGGAACGCAGCTACGAAAGCAAAGAAGAGAGTGATCTCGATGTCTGCAGTTTGGAGCACATTAACAAAGCGATATTGGATAAGTGGACCCTCAGGATTTGGAGGGAGACCGATGACCTAGTTTACAGGGTGGTGCGGAGCATTCATGGGGCATGTGGTTCATGGAGGGCAGAGACGATCTGCCTATCGTCGTCACTATGGAGGGGAACTTACAGGGTTTTACCGAAGTTGGACGCCTCTGTGAGGCCAATGGTGGGTGACAACCACGATTTTGGGATCTAAGGGGAGATGATTGGACGGGTTTGGGTCCACTCAGGGAGAGATACCTGCGTCTCTTCGCCGTAGCAAATGACAGGAATGTTGCAGTGCATCACGTTTATTAACGGGCTCTTGGTGCCCGACTTTCACATCTACTATGTCGGACCAGAGATGCAACGAGGTTGTGGCATTCTTGAGGAATCTGGCGGATTTTAGAGGATTTAATGAGGGCAGGAACCACTTTATTAAAAAGGAGTAAAGATTCTCGGTTCCCGGTGAAGAAGGTGTACCGATCCTTCACCACGGCACACGAGTTGGTTCAGGACGTGTTCACCGAGGACTACATAATTATTTAGGCTAGCAAGGTACCAATGTGGATCAAGGTTTTCTTGTGATTGATGAGACGCGGGAGGTTACACTCTAAGGTGTGCAGGGCCAAATTGCTACATTTCGACGAGACCTTATGCGATAGATGTGGGCTTGATCATGAGGATTTTTACCACCTTTTTTTCGATTTCTCAACCCCGTCTGCGATATGGATGGGGGCGGATGTTCCCTGGCTTCGGGTTGGGGACGGTGCGTCGTACTGGAGTTCAATTAGGACGGCTTGTGGTAGTTCTCATGAGGATGCAACTGGACCTTTCGCTATGTTGTAGGCTATTTGGCGTGTTAGAAATGAGACGATCTTTCAGGGGCACCCCTTTCTTTGTGAGAGTGTTCTGGGACGTTATAGGGTACTCGTTTCCATGTCGTCCAATGTGTAATTTGTAATTTATAAAAATATTGCACTTCTTCGCTTGATTTAGTTCAATAAAATCACAGTGGGTTCCAATCTTGGGACGGCACACTCTTTTTCCTCAAAAAATGCACTTTGGGATTAGCTTTGATCTTAAAATCAAGCACTTCGAACTTATGGATGAAGAATAAATAACAAGGGATTTTATCACTTGTGCCCCTCCGAGATATCGCTATTTCAGTTATGCCCCTATCTTTTTGGTAATATCAGTTGTGCCCCTCAATTCTTGCTAATTTATCACTTGTGCCCCTCGAGTTAGTTTCCGTCCATCCACAGTGCAAACGGCCGTTAACTTTAAGGACAAAAGCGGAATAAGTTTTAATTTTTTAGGTTATATCGTCTTTTTACATCCTCTTCTTCCTCCTCTTTTCCCATCTTCCTCCTCCAACCTCCTCCTCCCCAGCCCGCACCTCCTTCCAGCTCCGCCCCCTCCCGCACGGCGCCGCCCCTGCTCCCCTCTCCCTTCCCCGCCTGCTCCCCCTCCTCCTGCCCCGCACGGTGCCGCCCCCTGCCCCGCACTGCCCCCTCCCGCACGACGCCGCCCCCTGCGCCCCCTCCCCTTCCCCTTCCCCGCCTACTCCCTCTCCCGCACGGCGCTGCCCCCTCCTCCCCCTCCCGCTTCCCCGCCTACTCCCCCTCCCCTCCCCCCCATCCCCTCGTGCGTGGAGGTTACGCTGCCGCGGCGGAGGATCGCTGCCCACGAGGCGTTACGCGCGCGGGAGGTCGGGTGCGGCCTAAGGAAGCTCGGGGCAACGCGGTTCGAAGGGGGGTTGCTGCATCGGTGGGCGTCGCGGCAGCGCACGCGCGGCTGGATAAGGCAGCGGGTAGGGGCTGAGCGGTGGCGCGGGGAGTTGGAGAGAGGGAGCCGAAGGGAACGGGGCGGAGGCGCCGTAGTCTGGAGGGGGTGCGTGGCTATGGAGTTGGGCAGGGACCTCGCATGCTCGGCTGGCGGCGCAACGCCCCCTGCCCCTGCTACACCCGCAAGCGCCCGCAACCCCGTGCCTCCCCCTTACCCCGTGCCCCCTGGAGGAGGATGAAGAAGAAGATGGAGGAAGAGGAGGAAGAAGAGGAGTCTGGACAATAATACCCCTCTTTACTGCACCAAGGTTTGAAAAAACCATGGTTAAGTCAACTCATTGACGGTCAATCTGACGGAAGGGCACAAGTGATAAATTAGCAAGAATTGAGGGACACAACTGATATTACCAAAAAGATAGGGGCATAACTGATATTGCGATATCTCGGAGGGGCACAAGTGATAAAATCCCAAATAACAAATGATAAAGAGTCCATGAATAGTTCTAATTTGAAATCATATGAATAGACAACCCATAACACTCCATGAATAGCTCTAATTTGAAATCATATGAATAGACAACCCATAACTTGGTATGGGAATGAATACTAACCGGAATCTTTAAGTAGAATCAATCAAGATTTAAATCTCTAACTAATAAGGAAATATAGTACAATGTTAAAATCAAGTGTACATGGAACTCGGGTAATTGAGGAAAGAACGGATGAAGAAAGTTGCATGTGGATGGAGGGTATACGATCCTTCAGTGATGGCTCTACAACCCACCAAGCTATTTAGTTGTTGGGAGGTAAGCGTCAGAGATGGCGGCAGACGGAGAGTTGTAGCAAGAGTGGGTCCAACAAATGGCAATGGCTGATCGAGAGGGGTTTACGCAAAGGGCAGCGGAAGGAGAGTTCTAGCTACTTGAAACCCAAGCCCAACCTGATTACACAAATGGGTCAAAATGATGCCCACACCATGGTTTCAGATTTCGCGAAATTTCGACGAAATTTCGGTTTCGACAAGGCACCGAAATCTCGAGCGAAATGGCGATATGAGGGCGGTTTCGGGTCATTTCTTCACAAATGATGGTCGATATGGGCGAAATGTCGTCGAAATTTCGTATCGACAGGGTATCGATACGATATCAGAAATCAATATTTAAACCCTTGGCCCACACCGACCTATTGAATGATTGGACTCAGGCTTAGATCAAGCTTTAAAGGGTCGAGCATCAGGTTGGGTCAGGCTAACCCTACTAAGGCCTTAAATGTCGGATTTTGGGTTTTGTTTCGATTAAGCCTGGAAAGAGAAATTCGGTGGAATTTCGATGGTTTCAGTGAAATAACCAGTAATTGGAGAAGTTACTTGAAAACTCATTTTTTTAAAAATAAATATTTCTAATATTCTTTAACTCAATAAATGAGATAAAAAGAGTTTTTTGCTAATAGAAAGATATTGATATGATATGTTACATTAAATTTCCATCTAATCGTCCCAACAGTCAAAAAATAGTATGCATCTCAGAATCAGATTTGGAACCGTAATTAGAAGCCCTTTGTTTCTCCACTTGAACATGAAAATGGTGACATGTGACCACCTCTTCAACAAGAATGTTGTGACAATATGATAACTACTGATTAAAACATATATATCAAAATAGAAAAATAAATATATATATATATATATATATCTTTAATCAAAACTTTAATCTAACTCTTAAATCTTGTGTCTAACAAATTTGGATTGGTTTTAAATAAAAAAATAAAAACTAAAGAAACTTCTTTAAACAATGTAAATCACTACAACAACTAAACTCATTAGCAGATAAATAAGTAAAAATTCATTAATATATGCAAAATTCAATGAAAGCAAAGAGTAGATTCTGTTATTTTTGTTGTTTCACCGAAACGACATGTAATTTTGATGAAATTCCGTTGACATTTCGGTGATATTTCCTTGAAATCCTGAAAAAAGAAATAAGGGAGCGTTTCGATTTCAGTGAACTAAAGAAAAGGAAATTTCAGAGAATTTCGGTGAAATTTCGTTGAAATTTGAGGCCATGGACCCTACTCAATGCTCAACCCTACCTTTGAGTTCCACTCGCTCACCATCGCCCCACAAGACCCCAACCCTACTCCACATTTCCATCCTAACACGAACCTACGATCTCCAACCTCCAAGGGGCATCACGACGAGGTCATGAGAAGCTTAGCAGTTCTACCACGCTCCCTTCATGGCCTTCGTTCCCACATTCATGCAACCCCTTCCCTCTCCCATCATTACCTCCGCCTCCCGGCCCTCATTCCTATCGCTCATTTCATTCTCCCACCACCACCAACAGTAAGAGATTCGAAGGAGTGTAATTTCTGCGCGTGGTCGTGTATACTACCAACAGGTATGAGATTAGGAAGGAGATTGATTTTTGCACATGGGTGTGCATCTCCGAGACATACTAACAACTCGGGTTGCTGAAGATGCTTATCAAGGATGGCCCCACGATTCAAATGAAAATAGAAAGGACTTAGTCCATAACAATTGGAACATACTTAATGAGAAAAGGTATATCATTATTTCCGATGATGTGTGGGATTCATACTTCTGATTTGAAATTAACAAGGAATATTAAAGGAAGCTGCTCACCACGAGATCCGAATATGTAAATCGCTCTCTATCACGAGATAGCAAGATCATCAAGCTACAGCCCCCACACACGAGAATGTATTGTCCATGTCAATGGTCACAGCACAAGTCCGAATGAGCTACGGTACGAGCCATAACCGCAAGACAGACCCATCCTCCATTCTCACATCTTAACAAACACTATGCAAACTAGCCCAACCTAGGCTCGACCCATCAAACTATGAGCCCAGGCTGGGATTGGAAGCACAATAAAAAGCAGGCATGGGACCAGCATGTGGGCCTGCTATGTAACACAAGCTAGATTGGGTTGGTCTAGACACAACTCGATCCGATCCGATGCTCAACCCTATTGTCACCTCCCCAATAGTGCTCGTCAAAGAGGTCAGCACAACAACACGTAACATAATATGTTCACTGACATGATTGATTTAAAAATACAAATTGGGCAAATGTAAAGTCCATATGATATAGATGTTGCAACACTTCCGGCACTTTTTACAGCAACCAGGATGTTTCATTCGCAACCCTAATCATGACTCCCCCTCTATGTCCAATCATCACTTCGAATTCCATTGAGTCCATGCTGATCTCTATTGGGAAAAACAAGCGAGATATTCTTCTAAGGAACCCTAGGCTCTCTTATATAAAGGAGAGACCTAAGGGTAAATTACATAAGACAGACGGAAGTAAAGAAGAATAGGAAATAAACATCAAAACATAAACATATCTCTACACTCCCCCTAAAGATGGAGCATAGATATCAATCAAGCTCAGCATGGATGAACACTTTTGGAATGGTCCTCTAAGAAATGCTTGGGTGAAAAAGCTTGTCGTTTGATCTCCAGAGCTAACGTGAGTAGTAGAAATAAACCCTTTCTGAACCATGTCACGTATATAGTGGCAGTCAACTTCATATGCTCCGTTCTTTCATGAAATGCGGAGTTGTTTGCTATGAATAGAGCAGATCGATTGTCACATTTCAATGGCATACGAAGAGGCACATCTATGTGTAGATCTGCTAGTACAGCTCAAACCCACATCATTTCTGTACTTGCTTGTGACATAGCCCTATATTCAGATTCTGCACTAGATCTGGCCACTACAGTTTGTTTCTTACTTTTCCAAGAAACAAGTGAATCTCCGACAAATACAGCAAAACCTGATCTGGGCTTTATGTCCTTAGGGTATCCTGCATAGTCTACATCTACACATGCCGAAATAGTGAAATCTCCCCCCTTCTGAAAAGCAACCCTACACCTGGAGATGATTTTAGGTACCTTAACAACATATGTATATCATCCATATGTACCTGGCCTGTTTGCACCAAGAACTGACTAACCAACTGACAGCAAAGGAGATGTCAGGTCTGGAAATGGTTACATAGAGAATCTTTCCCACCATCTCTCTATATAATCTCTTGTCGACCTCATTTGTATCATCATCGTACAATCTCATGATTGGATCCATGGGTGTGGTAGCAAGTCGATATCCCAGCATGCATGTCTCACTTAGCATGTCAGTGGCATACTTTCTTTGAGTCATCACAAGACCCTGTTGATTCCTGGCAAACTCTAACCCCAAAAAGTATCTTAGAGTGCCAAGATCATTGGTGATGAATTGACTGCCCAGAAGTTCCTTTGCCCTTTTTATCCCTTGGATATCATCTCCTGTAACCAGTATGTCGTCAACCTATACCATAATAACTACAGAACCTCTGGCGGTTTTCTGTACAAAGAGAGTGATCTGCATTAGACCTTCTGAACCCTTGTTTTTAAACAAATCTGAGAGCTTCCTAAGCCAAGCTCTTGGGCTTTGCTTAAGGCCATATATGACCTTATATAGTCTAGGCATCTACTGACACTCCCCCTCAGCAGCAAACCCTGGAGGCTGCTGCATCTAGACTTCTTCTTGAAGATCACCATACAAAAAAGCATTTTTAACATCAAGTTGGACTAAAGGCCAATCACATACCACAGCAACAGCTAGGATGACCCGTAGGGTGCAATGTCGAGCAGCAGGAAAGAAGGTGTCAAGGTAATCGACTCCATACGTCTGAGTAAAACCTCGTGCCACAAGTCCTGCCTTATATTTATCAAGGCTCCCATCTGCATGATAGTTCATTGTGAAAACCCACTTGCAGTTCACAACAGACGACACACTAGGAGTAGGTACCAAGTTCCAAGTACCACGGGACTGTAAAGCAACCATCTACTCTTCCATAGCTTTGCGCCACTGACTATCTTGCAAGGCCTCTTGATATTTCGGTGGGAAGTGCACCATAGACAAAGCAACGGCAAACCCCTTGAAGTCTCTTGTAAGGCGAACGAACGACACCTAAGAAGCTATAGGATAGGATGCAGAAGAACGCTTCTGCTTCCAAATAGCAATGGGTGCATCAAGATCAATAGATGTATCTCCAAGAGATTCATGTACTTCACCCTGTTGAGACATATCTCCAGACCCATCGTTAGAAATATCAAATTCAGCACATACCTCAGGCGTGCTAGATGACATGCTATGAACTTGAGCAGGAGGAAGCCGACAACTGTAGAGAAGTGGTAACGATGGGATTGGGATAATAGTTTGAATGATAGGAAATGACGGTGGTGGTGGTGATTGTGGGGGTGGAGGTGGTGGTGGGACATATACTTCAGTACCAGAGTTTGAGGAAGTTAGGCAAACACTTGTTGAAGAAAAATACATTATGGACTCAAAAAGTGTGGCATCTACGTTGATATAGTATTTCATGTGAACATGGTCATAACATCCATGTCCCTTCTGAGTCATGGAATACCCCAAAACACACACTTGATAGCTCTAGGAGAGAGCTTTTCAGTCATAGGAGAGAAGTTGGGGACAAATGCAACAAACCCAAACACATGAGGACCAATAGTAAACAACTCCTTCTCTGGGAAAACAATTGAGAAGGGAACTTTCTCTCCCAAGACAGAAGACAGCATCCGATTAATGAGATAGCAAGCTCTAAGAGGCATCCCTCCAGAACGAATGAGGTGTATGACTCTGTATAAGAAGAGTACGAGCACCATCAAGAATATGACGATGTTTTCTTTCAGCAATCCCATTTTTGTTGAAATGTATAAGCACATGTTCTTTGATGAATTATCCCATGAGAAGAGAAATACTTATCGAGTACAAAATTCTAAAGTATTGTCAGTCCTCATAATCTTGACATTAAAGGAAAAAAACATTACAAACTTCATTAAGAAAAGTTTGAATCAAGTCCTCAGCCTCAGATTTATTTTTCATCAGAATCACCCATGACAAACGAGAATAATCATCCACAACCCCTAAATAAAAACGATGTCATTGATGATCAGGAACCCGACTCGGACCCCAGATGTCAACATGGAACAACTCAAAAGGAGAACTATTACCTCGATTGTGACGACTAGAAGACAGACCGATGATGTTTTCCCAGCTGACATGCCTCACAATCAAAGGAACCTCGAGGCGAAATCTAGCGAAGGACATTCCGTAACTTCTAGAGGGGAAGATGATCAAAACGCAGATGCCATGTGAATGGAGACGCAGAGCTAGTGGACTGAGTTGATAAACCAGCACAAGAAGACTGAACCAATCTGTAAAACCTCCCTACTCACGGCCACAGCCAATCACCCTGCCAGTTAGAATGTCCTGGAAAATAAGAATGATGGACCAAATATAGCACAACAATTCAAATCTCTAGTAATCTGACTAATAGATAACAAGTTCATAGAAATCCGGGGCATGTAATACATTCTGCAGACGTATGGATGGTGTAAAGCTACTCTCTCCTTGGCCTGTGATTGGGAACCACGACAAGAAGTGGATGCAATAATGCTACCTAAAGTGTTGGCTCTAACGGAGGCTGCCACGTCATGACTAGATGTATCGTCGGGTTGTCATGTGGCATCACATACCTCAGTCGAGAAACAAGATCATCATATCGCTGCTCAGAAGAAGACACGAATGCTGAAGATGAACCCTATTCTGCAACACGTGCAGATGCTGGAAACTCATGCTTGTAATAGCATGGGTCCTCTGTATGTCCAGACCGACGGCAGTAGGTGCAGGATAATAATGGGCGAGCACGACCACCTCTACCACGTGGTTCACGACCTCAAAACTGAGATGAACCACCTCTTCCACGAGAGGAAACCATGGCGGATTAATTCGAGGCTTGAGTTGGAACAGTGATTCTGTTCAATCTTCTAAAGGCCTCCTCCATTAGAGGGATGATAGCATCAACTAATATCTGTGAGGATGCGACCTCATACTGTGAGTCAAGAGAAGCCAAAAATACTCCCACCAATGTAGCATCCTGAAATGTCTTCATCTACTCTGAAGTAGCCGTAAGAGGCACGAAGCGATGAAGCTTCTAAATGTCCCACGCAGGGAAGTATAGTGTGCATGTAGTGGTCGACCATTCTGCTTAATAGTGAAGATGTCATGCTGGAGTTGTAGAATTTTCGTCACATTCTTAACCTATGAATACGTGGCAGCACGAATATCCCACATGGCTTTGGTTGTGGGCTGATGCAGGACATGGTTTGCAATATCTGCTATCAAGGTACCAGACAACCAGACATATGCATAGGCGTCATCAGCCTCCCAAGAGGCATACAACCATGTCTTCTTTGTTGGCTCTTCCTCGGTAAGAATATGCTTCTTACCCATCGACTCCACTAGGCTCGTGAATTGCATGGCCCACAACTCGTAATTCGATCCATCCATCTTGACTATGGGCGTTGGACTGCTGTAAGGCACCTGTGGCGAGGATATCAATATTGTTCTCTGACATCTAGCTGATCAAAGAAGACAAGGATCGTAGACTTGAAGATATAATTGCCTACACTGACAAAAGGGGATTTGGTTGCACGTACAGACTCAGCCTGCAACAAACCCATCAAGGAAAAAAGGCACAACGTGAAAATGGATGCAACCACAAGAGTTACAGCAATTGCGGTCGCTAAGGTGCAGCGAGGAACACGCACATAGGCACGGGAGGCCACAACAAGTGCAAGGATCTCGCGCGCGGGAGGCGCGGCTATAGCAGGAAGGACCTCGGACGTGGGAAACACGACTACAAAACATGACTACAACCGCGGGGGAGCCCGTGCGGAGGACCGCAGATGCGGCGGTGGGGGACGGCCTCGGGACCACAGGCTGCGTGGGGCGCGCAGAGAGGCTATGGGCGCGTAGAGAGGTTGCGGGAAGGTGGGGCTAGGGTTTCGTGTATAAGAGCTCCGATCTAGGACCGTCGCCCAGATACCATGCTGGGAAAAACAAGCGAGATATTATTCCAAGGAACCATAGGCTCTCTTATATAGAGGAGAGACCTAAAGGTAAATTATATAAGACAGACGGAAGTAAAGAAGAATAGGAAATAAACATAAAAATATAAACATATCTCTACAATCTCCATATCAACATTCTCTTGACAAAGACACTTCATTCGCCCAAATTTGGAAGGAACACACATCTTACAAAGGATTACAACCAATCTTTGACCTAAGTTTTAGATTAAATTTAACCCATTTTTCTATTATCATGTTGGAGTCGAAAATAGACTCCTATCAAAAATGGAAGAACTTGGTTAGTCCCCTACTAATAAACTTTGATTTTCTATATAATCAACTAAGACATTAACCAAACCATACTCTTACAATGAATCTCGCATCGCCCTATGTCAGGGAGTCGTGCTAGCTTGTTGTTTCTTCTTTCTCCCACGAAACAAGGAGACTCATTTCACAGTGGAATTCTAGTTAATTTCATATCTCTCAATCAAGAGTTAGATCCCTCATGTTTGCATGGCTTTGAGTTTTCTATTATCTACATCAGTTACATAGAAGATAATAGGAAAAAGAGACAAGTATGTTCATTCACTAAAAGGTCTCAATAAGGCAATCTCTTCAACCATGGGGCCATAATATCCGATCCAGCATCTCCTTATTTATATTTGCCACTTCTAATGCACTTAGACAATCTCTTCAACCACGAGACAATCGTACGGACCATAGATTGTCTTGAAAAAGAAAGAGCCGTTGTGTTGATCAATTGTAACAGGTCACATGGCAATGAGATTGTCAATGTAAGCATTAATGATTCCGAAGTGGTTATACAACAGCAAAACCTTTTCCCACATAAAGTAGGGTCGGCTACAAGGATTCTTTGCCTCCATTCATAACTATCTTGGGTCATTCTTAGGCTTAGAACCAAAAAACTAAGATCCCTTCATATAGTCTCATTCCAACACTTTTGGGCCTTCCCCGCCCTCTCTAAGCCAGTTCAACATCCCAAAACTCGCATCTCCTAATCGGTGCATCAGTTGTCCTCCTTTTCAAATGATCAAACCACTTTAAATGGTTTTCTTGCATCTTATCCTCGATCGGAGCTATACCAACTTTCATTCTGATTGCATCATTCTGAATCCGATCATTACATGTGTGTCCACACATCCACCTTAACATTTTCATTTCTGCTATTACCATTTTCTACACATGTCTATAGTTCACATGCCACATTCAGATCCATAGAGCATAGCAGGTCTCATGACTGCTTTGTAGAACTTTCCTTTAATTTTCAAAGAAATTTTCTTATCATAGAGAACATCAGAGGCTCCTCTCCACTTTAGCCATATTGCATTTATTCTATTAGTAACATCTCCACCAATTTTCCCATCATGTAACAGAGTAGATCACAGGGATCTAAAAGAATCCCTCTTCTGAATGTTATCATCACCGATCTTCACCTTGATTCATTCATTATTGCTTCCATCAAAAGTGCACTCCATATATTCAACCTTAGCCCTACTTATACGAAATCTTTTGGTCTCCAATGCATGTATCCAGACCTTAAGCTTCTCATTTACGTCATTGCTAATATCATCAATCAACACAATATCATCAGCAAATAACACACACCAAGGTATCTCATCCTGACTGTAACTTGTCAACTCGTCCATAATTAAAGTAAAAACAAATGGACTCCGTTGCGGGAAAAGATTGAATCGAATCATGAGAGGCCCTAGGGTTCTCTTATATAGGAGAAGAACCTATTGGGAAAATTACAAGAAGAAGAACAAAGAAATAGAAAATAAGAAAAACGACAGTAAAGATAACTAATATCTCAACACTCCCCTGCAAGCTGGAGAGTAGATATCGATTTGACTCAGCTTGGAGCAACATCTCTGATAAGGTCCTCTGGCTAGGGCCTTTGTAAGTATATCTGTTGTCTAGTCTCTAGAGTTGACATGCGTAGTGACAATAAGATCCTTCTGTATCATGTCACGAGTGTAGTGACAGTTCACCTCTATGTGCTTCGTCCTCTTATGAAAGGCTGGATTGTTGGCAATGAAAAGAGCTGCCTGATTATCACATTAAAGGTGCATAGAGAGAGGCACCTCTATACTCAAGTCAGTAAGAACAGATCTGACGCACATCATTTCGGTGTTGGCCTGCGCCATAGACATGTATTCCGACTTAGCACT
Source organism: Ottelia alismoides (assembly GCA_037367405.1). Classification (NCBI taxonomy): domain Eukaryota; kingdom Viridiplantae; phylum Streptophyta; class Magnoliopsida; order Alismatales; family Hydrocharitaceae; genus Ottelia; species Ottelia alismoides. The sequence goes on from JAZKJV010011685.1 coordinate 255,247, forward strand.
TGATCTGCAACCACAATCTACTTCTTACTCTTCCATGAAACAAGAAAATTCCCTATGAACACAGTAAAGCTTGATATAGACATTCTATCCTTTGGACACCCAGTATAATATGCATCTACACATGTTGTAACAGAGAGAAATGTGCCTCTGCTAAAAAGAAGTCCCATACCATGTGAACTCTTTAGATATCTCAGAATAGTATGAACTACATCCATGTGTGCTTGTCTAGGCTGCTCCATAAACTCACTTTGCTCACGGCAAAGGATATGTCGGGCCAGGTAATAGTCACATATAGTAGCTTGCCAACGAGCTCTTTGTACCTCCTCTTGTCAATCTCCTCAGTATCATCATCATAGAGCTTCATGCTCAGATCAATAGGAGTAGTGGCAGGTCTGCAATCTGTCATGCTTGTCTCTAAAGAAAGATCTGTAACATATTTCCTTTGGGTCATCACAAGATCTCGCTCATTCCTGGCAAACTCCATTCCAAGGAAGTAACGTAAATGTCCAAGGTCCTTGGTCGCAAACTGTTGACTTGAGAAGTCCTTAGTACTTTGAATGCCCTGCTCGTCATCCTTTATAACAATAATGTCATCAACGTAAACAAGAATGACAATAGTACCTCTTTGGGTCCTCTGCACAAACAAGAAGTGATCGGCAGTCGATCTCACAAACCCCTGCTCTATCAAGTCCGAGAGCTTCTAGAACCATGCTCTTGGACTCTACTTAAGGCCATAGATAGCATTGTGTAGCCTGCAAACCTTCTTACACTCCTCCTCAGCGGTAAACCCAGGTAGTTGTTGCATGTAGACCTCCTCGTATAGATCACCATAGAGGAAGGCATTCTTCACATCAAGCTGATACAGGGGCCAATCTCGTATCACAGCAACAGAAAGTAGAATACGCAAAGTAGAATGTCTGGCAACTGGAGAGAAAGTATCATGATAGTCCACCCCATATATCTGAGTGAACCCACGTGCCACAAGTCTCGCCTTATAGCGATCCACGCTGCCATCTGCACGGTGTTTCACAGTGAACACCCATTTGCATCCCACAATAGATGCATCGATTGGAGCAGAAACAAGACTCCACGTATGGCGTGACTGTAGCGCAGCCATCTCCTCCATGGCTAACCTCCACTAACTGTCCTTTAAAGCCTCCTGATATGTTTGTGGTATATCCACAGCAGATAATGCCAAGGTAAATCTCTTGAAATCCTCTGACAGCCTGCTCAAGGAAACCTGGCTACAAGAGGATAAGTAGCACACTGTCATTTCGGCTTTCGCAAAGCAATCGGTACATCAAGATCATCTGCCAAGTATGTGACCTGTGAGTTCCCCTCTTGATAGGGCACCTGCTCATCTTGTATGGAATCATGCTGCACAGACAACTCAGTAGTGCCATCAGTAGAAATAATGTACTTAATACATACTTGAGGCGTGGTGGATGATGGACAAGACCTATGAGCATGGGGAACCTAGCGAGGCCTGCGAGGAAAAACACCTGGCAAAAACTGAGTTAGGGTAGGAGGTGGAACCAAAGGACCATGTGGCAGTGGTGGTGGTGGTGGTTGAGGAGGTGGTGGTAGAGCAGGAGTAGATGGAGGCGGAGGAACGACGGTAGGAGGTGGAGGTATGTAGATCTCATCGTTAAAGTTAGATCGAACTAGTATGTCACATGTAGGACAAAAATACATAATAGACTCAAAGAAAGTGACGTTAGCAATGACAAACTACTTCCGCTTTAGCGGATCAAAGCAACGGTACCCCTTCTGGGTACAAGAGTAGCCAACAAACATACACTTGATTACTCTAGGAGAGAGCTGTCCCGACCTGGAGAGACATCATGAACAAAAGCAACAGAACCAAAGACACGAGGTGTAAGAGAGAAAGATCCTTCTCGGGAAACGCAATCGAGAAAGGAATCTTCTATCGTAACACAGACGAGGGCATGAGGTTCACAAGATAGCAAGTTATGAGGACAACATCTCCCCAGTAAGCATGAGGAGCACGACTCTACATCAACAAGGTTTTGGTCACATCAAGTAAGTGACAGTGTTTGCGCTCTGCAACACCGTTCTGCTGAGATGTATATGCACATGAGGTCTAGTGAACAATACCAAGAGATCTAAGAAACTCAGAAAGATGTAAGGTGCAGAACTCCAAACCATTATCAGAACGAATATATTTGACATTGACAGAAAAATATTCTTTATCTCATTAATAAAATACTTAATCACAGATCCAATCTTGAACTTATTCTTCAATAAAAAGACCCAGGAAAGTCAAGAAAAATCATCGACAGCAACTAGATGAAAACGACATCCCTGGTGATAAGGAACATGACTCGGACCCCAAATATCTAAATGAAGGAGCTCAAATAACTGAGAACTGCTCCGACCCTGACGAGATGGAATGGAGGAACAGTGAAGCTTCCCAAACTGACATGTCTCACACTGAAAGGAGGATCACGTAGAAATCTGAGGGAGAACATGACATACCTTCTGTAGAGGAAGGTGACCAAAACGAAGAAGCCACATATATGGAGAGACTAATCCAGTAGATATAGTAGAAACACCAGCATGAGGAGGTTGGACAAGTCGATAGAGCCCCCGTTTCTCACAACCACATCCAATCACCCTGCCCGTGAAGTATGTCCTGAAACACAAGAGACGAAGGATCAAAGATGGCACGACAATGTAGATTCTTAGTGATCTGACTAATATAAAGTAAATTCATCTGAAAGGCATGATCATATAAAACATTTTGAAGGTGCATAGACAGTGTCAAATGCACCTCCCCATGTCCTGTAACGGGTAAGTGGCCGCCATTAGTAATGACAACCCATCTGCCAAGTGGTATAGTCCTGTAGGACCTTAGCTACGATCTGTCTCCACACAAGTGGTGAGAAGCACCATAATCCATAATCCATTCTGTCATATCTGTATCAGTACTACCAGTAAAAGCGTAGGCGATACCTGAGGAGCTCGAAGAGGCTCTGGTTGCGGCAATGGTATCAGTAGTGGTGGTGACAACAGTAGGAGTCATGATCTCTCGAATACGAGAGACAATATCATCCAAGCGAGGATCGTCCTGGGAAGTTGAAGTCTCTGAAGACACATCTGCTCTGCTACTCGACCAGAAGCAAGATATCCATGCTTTTGATAACATATATCCTCAGCATGTCCTAGCTTACGAAAGTAGGTGCAAGGACCACATTGTCGTCTACCACCTCTGCCTTTAGGGGCCCATCCTCTGGATTGGATCGCTCCACCTCGGCCGCGAGAAGCGGCCATTGCTGAAGAGGGCAGAGAAGTGGTTGTCGAAGGCATGGTAATCCGACTGAGACGACTATAGGCCTCCTCTATGGAAGGTATGGTAGTGCCAGTAAGAAGTTAAGTACGCGCAGCATCAAACTCTGTATCAAGTCCAACCATGAAGACTCCAACCATCGTGAAGTTCCTATTCATCTTCTGGTGCTCAATAGATGTCGTAATAGGCATGTAGCTATGAAGCTTCTCAAACATGCCACGGATCGAAGAGTAGTATACATGCAAAGGACAACCATTCTGCTTGGCATTGTAGATATCAAACTAAAGCTCAATGTTCTTAGCCCCATTCTTCACTTGACCATAGGTGGATGTCAAAGTATCCCACATCGCCTTGGAGGTGGGTTGATTCAGAATATCATTGGCTATCTCTGGGGTGAGCGTCGAACAAAGCCAAACATGTGCATACGCGTCATCTTGCTTCCAAGAAGCATTTGACCCAATCTTATATGTTGGCTCTGGATCGGTCAGGATGTGATCCTTGTTGTTGCACGGCATCAGGGTGAGAAACTGCATGTACCACAACTCGTAGTTGGTCCCATCCATCTTAGCGATGGGAGTCGGGCCCTTGAAGGCTCCAGACAAAAAAATATCGCCCTTGTTCTCTGACATAATGGAAAAACGACCAAACAACGGAACACAACTGAGTAGTAGACCGATATGATCAAGTCTACACAACCATATGGAGGATTGGTTGTACGTGTAGACTTATACGACCATCCTCATCAATCGTTGCTGCTCGCTAGGGCCGGAATTACTCAAAATCAGACTGATTTAATCCACAGATAAAGTCACAGACGTGCGTAAAGATGCACGGAGGGACTGCAACGACGTGGGAGGGTTGTTAGGCGACCACCTCTAGTCTTGGTGGCCTGGAACGACCAGACGACGGCCTGAACAGAGTTTCCAACACCTCGTGTGTCGGTAGCGGAGAGTCAAGAGGGGCCTGACTGCAGCCTTAGAGCTCGACGATGGCCTGACGGTGGCTTGGGATTAATTCCCTGCCCCGCGCAACAGTTGGATGGCGCACCGGCACGAGGAAGGGTTGTTGACACGACGACGGCGCGAAGAGAGAGGGGGGACTAGCTAGTAGGGTTAGGGTTAGGGTGGGATAATGGAACTCAGGTCTAAGACCGTCGCTCTGATACCATGTTGAGAGAAAAGATTGAATTGAATTATGAGAGGCCCTAGGGTTCTCTTGTAGGAGAAGAACCTATTGGGCAAATTACAAGAAGAACAAAGAAATAGAAAATAAGAAAAATGACAGTAAAAATAACTAATATCTCAACAGACTCAATGCTGAACCTTGATTTAAACCAATATTAATGTCAAAATAACTAGTCTTCCCAGACTGGATACTTACACAAGAAATAACCCTACCATACATATCATTTATGAGGTTAATGTATGTTAAGTTAAAATATCGTATAGTGTTTTCATTATTCTAATTTCTTTTTCTCAGTGTGCTTATCTTGTAATTAACCCAGGGCTATTCTCCTATATAAGAGAGCCCTCGGGTACGTCTAGTATATCGACTTTGTTTTCTCCTATCATGGTATCGAAGCAACTGTCCTAGACTGGGGTTTCGATATTCACCACCCAAAACCCTAACCCTAAGCCCCTCCACCCCGCCCCCCCCCAAGGCGCCCCTCCAGCCCACCCACCCCGCACGCACCCAGCTCCTTTCTCCCGCCGCCCCAGCACAAAGGCGGCTCCGCCCCGCTCCCAGGCGGCCCTCTGCACCGCTCTCAAGCGCTCCTGCGCCGAACCCAGGCATCGCCCCGCCTCTCCAAGTGGTCCTGCGCCTCCCCAGGCGGAACCACGTCGCCCCTGCCGGCCCCGCACGGCTCCCGTCGGCCTCATGACGCCGCTGCCGGCCCCGCACCGCACTGCCCAGCGACCCTAGCAACATCGTGGCGCTCTCCGGCGGGTCCTGACTATTTTCCCAGCCACAGCAGGGCTAGCCAACCTCTCCCCGGCGGCACAGAACTAGGGTCGGCGCTCCAACACGGCCTAGAGATGGTTGTATGAGTCTACACATACAACCTTCCCCTCATATGATTCTGTCGACCGCCTACTTTGGTTATCTTCGTCGGTCCTAGGCTCTTTATCAATCATGTCAGACAACAAGGGTGACGTGTTTACATCTTCGGGTGCCTTCAAAGGCCCAGCCCCTATAGTCAAGATGGATGGGACCAACTATGAACTATGGTCTATGCAGTTCCGCGCCCTTATGCAGTGCCACAACAAGGAGCACATTCAGACAGAATTCAAGCCGGAGGACAAGTCTGGAGCAGATGCGACATGGAAGCAAGACGATGTGTATCCCCGTATTTGGCTATCTAGGACGCTGACTACGGATATTGCAAATGATATTGTGAACCAACCCACAGCAAAGGCTATGTGGGATATCCTGGCGGCGACTTATGGGCAGTCCAAGAATGAGAGCAAGATTCTCCTGTTACAGTTCGACATCTTCTCTACGAAACAGAATGGGAAGCCATTACATGCATATTTCTCTCATCTACGGGGCATGTTCGAGAGACTGCATAGCTTCATGCCAATCACTGCCAGTACGGAACAACAGCAGGCCTACAGAAATGCTATGATGACTGGGGTATTTCTGTCCTCCCTTGATCCTGAGTACAATGCAGCCCATACTCAACTTCTAACTGGCGAGACCATTCCACCAAAGGAGGAGGTATATAAGAGATTGAGTAGGATTACTACTGCATCAGCATCTACAGCCCAGCCTACCCCTACAGCTATGGCTGCCACTCGTGGCAGAGGAGGAGCGTTACATTTTCGGGGTCGTGGACCTCGTAATAGAGGGGGAGGCAAACACCGTGGCCCCTGATCATTACACCCTCGTCTTCGTCTCCAGGTCCTACAGATGTTGCAACTTTGGCAAGAGCGTCTTCTAGCTCATCAGGTACATCTTATGCACTTACCAGTACTACTTGCTCGGACCTGACAGATTGGATTATGGATTCTGGAGCCTCTCATCACATGTGCGGCGACAGATGGCAGTTTACTACCTACAGAGCACTTGCACCAGGACGATCTGTAGTCATTGCCAATAGGGTCTGATTACCCATTGTTGGTCAGGGGGAGATCACCCTGACATCTTCTTTGAGTCTTCAGAATGTCTTACACGCACCTGACTTTCAGATGAACATGTTATCAATTAGTCAACTTACAAAAGATTTACATTGTCGTGTCATCTTTGACCCCTCTACTTTTGTGTTTCAGGACATACTGACTGGCAGGATGATTGGAAGTGGACGTGAGCAGAAAGGCTTGTATAAGCTTGCTATATCATCATGTGCCAATGCCGCTACTATTCCTTCAGGATCCATTTCTCCATTCCTTTGGCATCTTCGATTTGACCATCTGCCTCTGCAGAAGATGTGTCATGTCTTGCCGCAGATATCTACCCATACCGCATTGGATTGTGAAGCATGTCAGCTTGGGAAACACCATAGGTCTTCGTTTCCAGTTCGTCCGAGTCGTCATGGTAGTCAATCTTTGGAACTGTTTCACTTTGATATTTGGGGTCCGAGTCGTGTCCCTGATCTTCAGGGACATCGGTATTATATGGTTGTTGTTGATGATTTTTCCAGATTATCTTGGATATTCTTGTTAAAACAAAAGTCTAAAGCTGGTAATATTATTCGAAAATTTATTTTGGAAGTAAATAACATCTTCTCTATCAATATCAAAGTCATTCGCACGGATAATGCCTTAGAATTTTCAACATTACATTTGTCTGATTTCCTCAGCTCTCAAGGCATTATTCATCAAACTTCTTATAGTTACACTTCGCAACAAAATGGTGTGGCAGAACGCAAACATCGCCACCTTCTTGATGTCACTCGGACATTGTTGATCCATAGTCGTGCCCCTCATTCTTTTTGGGGGGATGCGGTTCTCACTGCATGCTACTTGGTGAATCGTATGACGTCTATTGTTCTAGGAGAGAAGGTTCCCTTCTTGATTGCGTTTCCCGAGAAGGACCTATTCTCCCTCACACCTCGTGTCTTTGGGTTTGTTGCGTTTGTGCATAATTGTACCCCTGGTCGTGATAAGCTCTCTCCAAGGGCTATCAAATGTGTGTTTGTTGGGTACTCTCGCACTCAAAAAGGGTATAGATGTTATGATCCGATGAGTAGGAGATATTATGTAAGTGCAGATGTCCCTTTCTTTGAGTCTATCATGTATTTTTCTTCTACAGGTAACAGGTTATCCAATGATAATGCAAACGATATCGTTGTTCCTCCACCTCCATCTATCACATCAGCTGAACCAGAGCGTCATATACCTACACCGCAACCACCACCTCCACCACCACCTGAGTCGAAATTTTTACCCATTGTTTATACTCGCAGGTCTTCTACTAGCACTTCTGCTCATCAGTCGTCCACATCTTCCAGCACGCCTAAGGTATGTCATGATAACACTGTTTCTACTGATGGCACTGGAGTTTTACAGGATGACACTGCTGTAGAGGACACTGAGGAGGACAATTTGGATGTTCCTATTGCGCTGAGGAAGCCACGTCGTCAATGTGCCAAATACCTACTTGTGGCACATGTCTCTTTGGATCATCTTTCAGATGAACACAAGAAGTTTGTTGTTGGTCTTTCTATGGTTACTATACCCAGAACATATATAGAGGCTTTACAGGACAGCAGGTGGCGTCAGGCAATGGAAGAAGAAATGGCGGCCATAACATATCGCGGAACATGGACTATTGTTCCTCCTCTACATGGTGCTTCAATTGTCAGCTGCAAGTGGATATTCTCTATTAAGCATAACGCGGATGGGAGTGTGGATCACTACAAGGCGAGGTTGGTGGCCCGTGGCTTCACCCAGACATATGAGGTGGGCTATCAAGACGCGTTCTCTCCAGTAACGAGACACTCGACGCTCTGGATTTTACTAGCAGTTGTTGTTTCACGTGATTGGCCGTTATTTCAGCTCGGTGTGAAGAATGCATTTCTTTACGGAGACCTTCACGAGGAAGTTTACATGCAGCAGCCGCCTGGGTTTACTGCTGAGGGCGAGTCACAGAAGGTATGCAGGCTATATAAGGCCATATATGGATTGAAGCAGAGTCCTAGAGCTTGGTATCAAAAGCTGTCAGAATTGATTGAGCAACAGGGATTTAAGAGGTCCACTGCGGATCACTCTCTATTTATTCAGAAGGCACAGCGAGGCACGGTTGCCATTCTTGTCTATGTAGATGACATATTGTGACAGGAAATGATGCTCAAGACATTCAGGTAGCCAAGAAGTTCCTAGGTAAAGAGTTGTGAGCAAGGATCTTAGCACCCTTCGCTACTTCCTGGGGTTAGAATTTGCCAGGAATCATCGTGGTCTAGCGATGACCCAGAGGAAGTTTGTCATGGATCTCCTTTCTGAGATAGGTATGATCGGTGCAAGCCAGTTGTGACTCCTATGGATCCAAGTTTGAAATTGTATAATGATGACACTGAAGAAGTTGATAGCAGGAGGTACAGGGAACTTGTGGGGAAGCTCCTATAGGTGACTATCATCAGGCCAGATATTATGTTTGTTGTAAGCAAGGTTAGCCAATTCATGGAGTGTCCTAGAAAGACTCATATGGATGCTATCTATATGATCTTGAGATATCTGAAGAACTCATATGGTTCAGGACTCCTATTCAGAAGGGGCACTTCAGTGGAGGTAAGAGCTTGTGCAGACGCTGACTATGCAGCAGGATGTCCCACGGACAGGAAGTCTACTTCAGGGTTTGCAGTTTTTGTTGGACACTCACTTGTCTCATGGAAAAGCAAGAAGCAGACTGTACTTGCCAAATCAAGTGCAGAATCTGAATACAGAGCCATGGCCCAAGGGAGTACAGAGATGATGTGGGTTAGAACGGTGTTGATTGATCTTTCCATAGATGTTTCTCTTCCTATGCAGCTATTATGTGATAATCAAGCCGCATTATTCATTGCAAATAATCCTGCTTTCCATGAACGAACGAAGCATATTGAGGTGGACTGCCATTACACTCGAGATCTGATCCAGAAGGGACTCATATCTACATCTCACGTGTCTACAGGAGATCAGACAGCAGATATCTTCACCAAGGCTCTTGCATGAAGTCCGTTTCAGAAGTGTTGGTCCAAGCTGAGCATGATAGATATATATACTCCATCTGGAGGGGGAGTGTTAAGTTAAAATATCGTATAGTGTTTTCCTTATTCCAATTTCTTTTTCTCAGTGTACTTATCTTGTAATTAACCCAGGGCTATTCTCCTATATAAGAGAGCCCTCAGGTAAGTCTAGTATATCGACTTTGTTTACTCCTATCAATCTATAGGACAGGTACTTGTCTCCTCTACAAAACTCTCCACAATATCTTACATGGGACAGAATCATAAGCCTTCTCCAAATTCCACATAAATAAAAATTATATGGATGTTTTTCCTTTTAGCTATATAAATCCCCATTGTTCTACTCAGCAAATGGATGACTTCAATGATTGAGCGACCTATCATAAATCCAAATTGATTTTCTTTTACTTTGGAAACTTGCCTTAATCTTTTGTCGATCACACGTTCCCAAATTTTCATAGTGTGACTCATCAGCTTAATGCCTTCGTACGTCCCATTTGTTCTTATAAAGAGGCATCGTGATACTTCTCATTCAATCTTCATGCATTTTCTTGTTTCGCTAAAAAATATTGAAAATTTGTAAGCCAAGACAAACCATGCTGACATAAAACTCTTCATATTTCTATAAAAATGCCATCCGGTCCTACACCTTTCCTATGTCTCATAACCTTCAAAGCCCCATCGACTTCCTTTCATTGTCTTCGACTATAGCTTATACGATTCAAGTAACTTTCACAACTAACTAGATCGCCTAAAGTGATCTCTCTATTTCCTTCCTCGATGAAAAGCTTATGGAAATATTGCTTCCATCTAGCCTCTATATCCTTTAAAGTAACAATAATGCAACCCTCCTCATCCTTTTTTTTGAAGCCAAGAAAAAGTGGAAACATGCAGTGGTGTCCGCCTTAAAATTTTCTTATATATGTTTAAAAAGTTTTACATGTTGCATGAGCCAAGACCCAAGGAGGTGTTTGAAGTGGAAGCAAACATTCACACAATAGAAAAGATGACCCAAAAAAAGAACATCATTATGGGCTAATCAAATGGCCCACAGCACCGCCACTGGGAAGAGAATCTCTTCTCTGCACCGATCGTGCACCCCAGAGAAGGAAGACCAGAACCAATAAAACAATAACCAAGGTAGGCATCCTACAGACCAGACAGGCGTAGAAATAGGGCAACGAAAGAAAAGGTGCTCCAACGTCTCAATCTCATTACCACACAGGGAGCATTTATCTAATACCACTGTGAATAGCTTAGCACAACGATCCCTAGTCATAACGTGCTTTCGTCAGAAGAGCCATAAAAAGAAGCCAATCCTTTCTGGAAGACGAAGAGACTAAATCAGCTTACAATCCCTGATCATACCGTCAGATGTAGAAGAGGGGGTCTGCAGATGGTGTCATATGCCTTCCTAACCAAGAATGGACTGCTCGCTTTAGAAAGGTCTTTGGTCTTTGACGTAGCTTCCTTATCCTTAATGCATCTCACTTGAGAAAGGTCTTTGGTCTTTTTTCTCTTGCTTTGACCAACCTGAATATATCCTTCTGGCCCTTCTTAGAGTCGAGATTTTTATGTAAAACTTCATAAGCATTTGACTTAGCTTCGCTTGCAACCTTCTTTGCTTCCTTCTTCACTATTTTGTAGTTTGTGACAGTTTCCTCTGTTCCATCCTTAGACATAGCTTTAAATCATGCCCTTTTAATTTTGAGCTTCTCTTGCACCCCTCCACATCACTACCAAGCCTCTTTATGACTTGGAGCTCCTCCCTTTGACTCGCCTAGCATCTCTTTGACTACCTTTCGGATACAAGATGCTACCGTCACCCACATCTCGTTCGCACTTCCGCTACAATCCCAAGATAAATCTTCTAAAACCTTCACCCTGATGCGTGATTGCTTCAGTTGAAAATTACAACATCTAGTTCTAGAGATCTTGGAAACACTCCTTTTCCTTACCGTTTATATGCACATCTATGATTAACAAGCGATGTTGAGTTATCAAACTCCCTCTTGAGATTACTTTACAGTCTTTGCAACACAACTGATCTCTTCTCCTCAACGTAAAATAATCTATTTGTGTTCGAGTCAGACCACTCTTATAAGTAATTAAATGATCCTCCCTATTCTTGAAGAGGGTGTTTGTTATGAAAAGATCATAAGCCATTATAAAATCCAAAATGACTTTTCCCTCTCTATTTCTATCCCTGAGGCCATAGCCTCCATGAACACCGGCATACCCTGAAGCATCCTTTCTCACGTATCCATTAAGATCTCCACCCAGGCAAATCATCTCTCTTTATCGGATTCAATGCAAAATTTTATCCAGATCCTCCCAAAAAGCTTGCTTAATCCTTTCATCTAAACTAATTTGTGGTGCATAAATTGAGATGATATTAAGAATTTCTTCTTCAAGCACCAATGTTATTAAAATAATCCGATCTCTAAATCTTTGCACATCAACTCCACGATCATTCAAATCCTTATGAACAACTACTCCAACACCATTAGTACCATTATCTTTATATGAATATCAAAGTTTAAAGCATGTCTTCTCGATCGCCCTTGCTTTTTCTCCAAAAAATTGTCTCTTGGAGACATAATATATGAATCTTCTTTCTATCGTATCCACTATCTCCATCGATTTCTCAATTAAAGTGCCAATATTCCAACTACTTATCTGTAACTTCCTTTGCGATCTCTTTTGGACTAACTTCTTTACTTGCATGCATCCATCACGCGAGAATCCTTGCAAATTTTGGACTACATCAAGATGGGCGATACAGCAGAACTAGCTTATTTACTCGTACGTATTCCTCATTCGAGAACCCTTGCAAATTTTAAACTATATCTGGGCAGCGATGTAACGGCACTTGCCAATTTTTCATTGCATTCGAGCGATGAAACGCATCGCACGTAGGGAACGCCCCAACGAAATTTAAATGTTTGCTTAAATCCATGTTGAAAAGATCCAACTGTCTTGAGGCAACTTTTTAAATGGTATTTTTAAAAAAATACTATTTAGGAAGTTGTCTCCGACTATTTTATGTTGGATGTCAGCTACCAAACGCAACCCTCCTCAATTAACCTGGGCTTGGGACCGGCAATAGCTGAGTTGATTGTGAAGTGGTTATTGTTAATAAATATAAAGCGGAAGCGGAATAGAAAATAAAGAAGAATAAACATCGTGTGGCTAGTGGAAGGAGCAGGGCGAATGCATTACGGTCCATCGTAATTGGGGGGAATCGTCTGGAGGGAAATAGAGAGATGGGGAGGGCTATTGCGGGGCACTTCAAGGGTGTGTTGGCTTCGACTATCCCGAGGCTGTGGAGGTGGTTGGGATCGGGCACGCGTCAAGTGGCGGGCGATCAGGTTGACTGCCTTGTTCGGGACTGGTTCTTGGAGGAGCTTAAAGATGCGGTGTGGGAACTTAATGCTGATGCGGCTCCTGGCCCAGATGGATTCCCAGTGGCATTTTACAGGGATTTTTGGGATCTCGTGAGCCACGAGGTGTTGGAGGTGGCTCTGGAATTCTGTCAAGGAAACGCGGGCTTCGACAGGATCAACCGCGCTCTCATTATTTTGTTGACCAAGACGTCGACGCCGGCCTCCATTGAGGACTTTTGCCCTATTGTGGTCTCGAACGCCATTTATTTCATTATTGCGAAGGTTCTTGCTACTCGGTTGTCTGGCATTATTAGCGGTGTTGTCTCCCGTCGCAATCAGCCTTCATCCCGGGGCGGCAGATCGCTGATTGCCTCACGCTTGCGTCGAAAATCATTTCTGATTGGAAAAGGAGGGAGGTGTGTGGCATCATGTGGAAAGTGGACTTCAGAAAGGCCTACGATAGCCTTGATTGAAGGTTTATCTCGTCGGTGCTTAGGAGGAAGGGGTTCCCGGAGCTGTGGATAACGTGGGTGAGGTGCTGTATCACAACCGCCTTGATGTCTTTCTTGGTTAACGGACGTCCGGAGGGTGGATGGATCCAGTCGCGAAGGGGGTGCGCCAGGGCTGCCCTCTTCCACCCTTGATTTTTATTCTGGTGGTTGATGTTCTCTCTGACTTTGCAGGTAATATGGTTGGCAGCGGCCTCTCGCGGGGCTTTTCCAGGGGGATGTACATATCCCTATCTTGCAATACGCGGATGATACGTTGTTTCTCTTGGAGGGGGTGTGGCGAAGGCTCGGAGTTTGGCCGTGGCTCTTGGGGTCTTCAGCGAGTTGTCTGGGTTGGTCAAGAACGTGGCCAAGTCCATGTTCGTGCCCTTCGACCATGCGGTCCTGGACCGTGATGATTATGGAGTGACTTTGGGGTCGGCGTGCTCCTCGCTACCAATGGATTACTTGGGGATGCCCTTGAACGTGGGGAGGACGCGCCTGAGGGACTGGCTGAGGGTTGTGGAGAAAGTGGAGGCAAGATTGGCAGGCTGGAAATCCGCATTTTTATCGAGAGGTAGCAGACTTGTTTTAATTAAGGCGGTCTTTTCGGCGATTTCGATTTACTTTTTGTCCAACCGGAGGATGCCCACGGGGATCAAGGCTCGGCTAGAGAAGCGTATGCGCGCTTTTTTATGGGGAAGAGGGGGATGGGACGAGGGGGATCCACTTGATTGGGTGGGATGATATTACTTACGAGAAGGAGCAGGGGGGCTGGAGATCAAGTCGCTCGCGCATATGAACGAGACCTTGCTCCTTAAGTGGGCGTGCAAGATTTGGGGCCGAGGGAGGATCTCTGCAGCAGTGTTGTGCGGAGGATTTATGATGTGGGGGGAGGCTTGCCGTCGCAGATCTGTCGTGTCGCTTCCCCCACCATGTTTTGGAGGGGGTGGTTGAGGTGTTCTTGAAGAATATTGAGCTTTTCAAGCCGGTGCTTGGTGGGCGGAGTCTTTCTCCTTCTGGACGGACGATTGGGTGGGGGTCCCCTCTACTCCCACTTCCCGAGGCTATTTGCGTTGGCTGAAGATAAATCTTGTACGGTTGCGAATTGCTGGTTGGATGGGAATTGGTGTCCAACTTTCTCCGCGAATTTCTCAGATCAGAGGCTGGAGGAATTCTTGCGTTGATCGAGGCGGTGAGGGAGGTTGGGCGCCCCCTGGGGGGCGCGATCACTGGTGCTGGAAGGAGACCCCCTTCATGGTCAAGAAGGCATTTGGCGCTATCACTAGGCCGCCACCGTCGATGTCGGAGAGTATCACTCTTGATTATGTCTTTCTGTGGGCTCTGAAGCTTCCGGAGCGGGTTGGCTTCTTTTTATGACTGTTGCGGAGGAAGAGATTGATCACGAGGGACCTTTGTGCCCAGCCCTTGGGTGTGATTTCCGATAGATGTCTTCTTTGCGATGTGACGGTTGAATCTGTGGAGCATCTCTTTTTTTTTATGCCCCAAGGTGGCTGAGATTTGGCAGGGGGCTGATTAGGGTTGGTGTTGCACGAGTGACCTCCAGTCGTTCTGGTTTGCGCTTCGGGCTAATAAGGGAAGGACGATGCTGGAATTGCTTTTTCCGGTGGCCGTGCTTTGGGCGATTTGGCGGGGGAGAAATGACTTATTGTTCTCGGGCCAAAGGTTCTATAAGGAGAATGTGGGCTCTTTTGCAAATCACCTGGTGAGGGATTGGGCGTCGTAATGACCTTGTAGTGTGGTTTTGTTTTTTTCTTTTGCCCCTCTGTTCCCTCTTTTTATTGAATAAAATTTTGGAGAGTGCACCGTCGATTGTATCCCCCTTGCTTCTGGATTTCAAAAAAAAAGAAAAATAAACATGGAAGAACAAAGATTTAACGTGGAACCCTACTCCGTGAGGAGCGGGATGAAACCACGGGAGAAGCCCTCAAAGGGGCATATGATTCTATTGCTTTTCTCAATAGATACAAGAGGTCTGGGGCTCCTTATATAGTCTCTCCAGAGCCTCAAGTCCCACCACTAGACAATGTGGAACTAAACACTGGATGGGGAAAATGGATCTTCTCCAGGATCCATTTACCTTGCTACAACTCAATAGGCGCACATAACAAATACTCCAACACTCCCCCTCAAGCTGGGGCATGCAATGCTCAGCTTGGACAAATGAAAGAAACTGAATCCACGCTACATGACACTATGGACAATATCAACCAACACGCACAACAGTTGCTGTCGAGGACGTTGCTTCTCATGCCGTGCAGGTAAGGACGAATGAGCTGGAGTGTGAGTCTGTTGAATCTCCTCGTCAAAGAGCATGCGCTCTAAACTGTGCATGTCAGAGTCGCTGCAACTGGAAATGAGTCTCCTCGTCGGAGTACTCTGGCATGCCACAATAATGTCGACAACTGCTCCATCTCTGAAAAGGGCCTAACTGAAAAAGGAGCTGTGCCTGTGCAATCCTCGTCGGAGTCCACGATCGCTGGAGAATGGAATCTGAAAATAGTCTCCTCTTCGGAGAACTGGATCACTCTCATCTGGCACAGAGAATGGTGCACTACTCTGGTGTACCTATGATACCACATGAAAACCCTTGCCAACATGGCATAGGAAATGGTCCTCTACTCTGGAGTCCTTATGGCTCACATGAAAACTCTGGCCTCCAAAACAAGAAAGGATGGGGACCTCTGAACTGATGGCATGCATGTGCTGATATTCATTGTGTGTTTTGACCAATTGCATCCTTTCTTCAGCCGCGAATAGAATGACGTCTTCAATATAGACAGAAGGCGCACCCTTGTTTTAAACTTCGTAAGGTTATGTTCTCACTCCTCCGGAATCTGATAGTAGTAGTTTCTCAAGCGAAAATGCTAGTCCCAGCGGCTTGGGCTGTCAAAGAACCAGTAGCAAAGGTGGTGAGGCTAAAGAAAGAGCCCTTTTCTGCCCTTTGAAGGTAGTATGTATGATCTGGAGTGACTTCTCGCACATTGAGGCGGTGGAAAGTACCAAGCAGCAGGAGTACTCAGCCTTCAGACTATTCGGGTTCAATATATAATATGAATAGGCGAATTTCCGCAGAAAGAAGAGACCAAGGGTGTGTGCTTTGATCCTCACCTAGGGCAAGAGCAAGCAAAGCCTCTCGCTTTCACGCCTGACCACACCTTACTCAATCTACTACCTTCACCAACTTCACTTCAAGTATGGAAATGCCAAAGCGAAAGAGTAGAGCTGCATTAAGCGGAAATGAATTGATCAGATGGATTCGTGGGGACGCTGACTTATCTGAATCTGCACTGTCTTTGTAGAGTCTGAAAATCTGGATGGTCTGACGAATCTCTGAATCTGGAAGAAGACATGTAACTCTACACCATACTCCCCCTTTCTCTCATACTTGTCGGAAAGCATGGACTCGACAAAGTTGGGAGAAGACAGAAATTTGGGGGTAAATAAAGCATTTCTTGCGGTATTTTCTTTAATTTTTTTATTTAAAGCCGTCCGACCAGATTTTTTTAATAAGTCGTTTCACAATTTTTTCCGACTCTTCAAATCATTCATCAATTTTAAAAAAAAATTCAAGCCGTTTAATCCTTTATTTTCGGCTTTCGCCCTTTTTTGCAAATATTTTGCATACGGCTTTTTACTGTATGCATCTTTCTTTGTTTGCAAAATAAAAAAAAGTGGTAACAAAATATGCAACTCCCTTTTCGCCCTCTCTCACTCTCCTTTTATTTAAAGCCTCTCCTCCTCCCCCTTTTTTTAAATGGCCTCCCCTTCCCCTTTTTTTTACAAATCAGCCCCTACGGCTAAAAAAATAGGATAGAAATTTTCTTTTTTTTAATATTCTCAAGGCATCGATCCCCAAGGGTTCCACGATAGGAACCCATCTCGCGATGGGGCTGCCCACACTCGCCGCCAAAGAGCAAAAACACGAAAAGGTCGCCGATGCTGCCAGTGGAGTGTGTGCCATGGTAATGCGGCAAGAGCGATCTGGAGTACTCTGCCTGGAGCTTGCGGAGAGGAGGGGATGAAGCTCGGCTTCTCCTGAGGAAGGCAGTCACTGCCTTTGTCGATTGGGGCTCGCATTGCCATGCGAGGCATCGCCTGCCCTGTGTCGCCTGGGGCATGCGTGCGCAAGGAGCAGAGACCCGCGAGGCCTCTGCAGAACCTGGGCGTCGTCGATGCAACGAGATGGGGTGAGTGATCCGCGCGTAGATGAAAGGCGCGGGATCTGTCTCCCGTGCTGGAGACTTTTGGCTTGGGAAGTCGCATGCGAGCATCGCGTTGGAATTGAGGTACCGCGCCTAGAGGAGCAACGCGCTTGGATCTGCAGGTCTCCTGGGCGCGCTGGAATGTGCGTTGGTGACGAGCTGCACGTCGAAAGGCTAGATCGTCGCCTGAAGAAGGTTGAAATATCATGCCGCCTGGGAGGGATTCGGTCGGAGGAGAGGCATCAAGCCTCCGCCAGCGCGATCTGAAACTTTGGAAGAACAATTGATGGAACATCATCTAGGGTTCCGAAGATCCCTAAAATAAAATCTCTTAAACAAAATATGAATATGAACAGTTCAGAAATACAACTCGAATCTCGAAAAATAAACAGCATGAAATCTTCGAGAATCGAACCCGCTCTGGTACCATGTTAAGAAATATAAAGCGGAAGCAGAATAAGAAACAAAGAAGAATAAACATGGAAGAACAAAGATTTAACCATTGTTTTTAAAAACGCGCCTCGAAGCGTTGAGACGTACGCCTCGAGGCATTTTTCAAGGAAAAACGCCTCGAGGCTATAGCCTGCCTCGCTGCCTCATCTGTCTGCTGATTTTTAATTATTTTTTTGCGATATTTTTTCTTTTTTTTCGGTTGTGGGCTTTTTATCTTTTGTAAACAAGTATTTTCAAGTCCTTAAGCTCATAATTCACTGAAACGTATTTATTTAGTTTATTAAAGTATTAAGCTTATTTTTACTTTCTTATTCATGTTCTTTATAAATCAACATGAACACAAATTTGAGTCTTGCGTCCATCAATCTAATGTCTCTACTTTTTAGTGTAAATCAAGCATAATTGCTTTCTTTATTAAAATGTTAGTCATAACATGCAATATTCCAAGTATTTTATCCCCCAATCCATATTTTAAAGTAAAAAGTGATCATTGATTCACTGCTTACTCTCTTATCCTTCTCAATTGAATGACACACATGTCTCACCTAACTTTGAAAATAATGTGTTATATCTAGTCCGTTTAGTTTAATTTTATCCAAAATTTTAAATTTTGCAGAGAGTTACCCATTATTGTGCTGGCATATATACACACACATACACTTGACTCCTTACATATTTAGAGTCAAAAAAAGAGAGTTATATAACAACTTGGATGTTTAAACCAAGGTTTTAAAAAACGAAAGGCAGAACGAGGCGGTTCCATTAGAATCGAGGCGAGGCGTAGCCTCGAGGCGGTCGAGGCGTAAGCCTCAGTTTTCCCCAAAAAAATTACTAATCTAACATATTCTAGTACATAAATCTCAAGAGAGCAATACAATAACACATATCTAGAAGCATAAAGCAAGTAAAGGAATTCTAATGCAATCCATCGTTGTCTTAAACCCATAGACGCTAAGTGTATCAAATGTTAGAATTAAACACAAGACAAAATAGAGTACAAAACACAATTTGTTCCAACTTCTAAAATTCAAATGCTATTTGTAGTTCAAAAAGTAGAATGCCAAATGCCAGTTCATGTTCTTGAATCTTGTCTTGTAGACTCGTAAAGATCTTCTAGTCATTGCCATGAACTCTAACATCGGCATCATCCTCCGATTCACTACTGCTCATTGGATCATCCAATGAATCATCCATGTAGTTTAAATTTTCTTCATCATCATCTCCATCACTAACATCATCTCCAGTATGAACCTCATCGTCATCAATATCAACCACAGCTTTACCTGTATTATACAATACCATTGTTATTTGTTAGTATATTATATTTTTGTTCTAATGAAATAAGATTAACATCGCATTTACCTTTCTTTCTCTTGTTCCTACGAGAATCATCTTGTTGTTCATCAGCTTCCTCAACATCCTCCTTCAGAGTATTCGCATCAAGCTCATGATATGCACTGTATTCACATGTCTGGAGCTCTGAAACCCACTCATCACCAGAATCGACATCTTCCAAGCATAGGGGATCCTCCATAGTCTTTTTCTTGATCTCCCTCTGCTTCAACTTCAAGTTGAACATCACATAAACCAAATCATTTAGTTTTGCTTGTGTGAGTCGACTTCTCCTCTTCGTATGTACCTACTCAATAGTCAATACACATGGGCATGCTTAGAACATATACAATTAGGTCATATGTTTATGATCTACTCAAGTCAAAATACTACCTGATTAAATGAACTCCAATTGCGTTCACAACCAGATGAACTACATGTCAAACTCAAAATTTTTATGGCAAACTTGGTTAGCTCAGGAGTATCATCTCCAAAAGCCCTCCACCAGTCAGTTGATGATGGTGATAAATCCATAATATATGGTTAAATTCAATCATGAAAAGCAAAGAATAATGGATCTAGAGGATCAGAGATCTACATACCTGGACTCCTTTTCTTGCGTGTGTTCACAGCATTGGAATATCCAAACAAGCCTCGTGCATTCCTGAAAACATCTATCTGTAGATCTACTTTCTCCCTCTCCAATGAATCACTTATCAACCTCTCCATGCAAGAATACAATCCAATTTTTATCTCTGTGTGTGTGGAAAATGAGGGTTCGTAGTGATATTGGGGATTGAGAAAGTAGGCAGCAGCATGCAAATGAGTATGAAGTTGGCGATCCCACCTAGCATCCACGATGTCCCAAAATGGCTTGTACTTTTCCTCTTCATTTCCTAATGCATGTGCAATTTCCTCCTTGGCTCTGTCCATGGCTTCATATATGAATCCCATTGGGGGATATTTTTCGGAATCAACCATCCTTAAAACCATGACCAAAGGTTTGGTTGTGCTAATCACAAAGGCAACGCCGGGCCAAAAAGATTTGCGTCTCAAAATTGTGTTGCATGCACTTTGCCCTTGGGGCTTGGAAGAATAGGGGCTCCTCTTCCATGCATAGGAAGCAAAAAATGACTCGAGGGAGTCCCTAACAGTGATCAATCTCTGTAATGTCAAGAAAGCCGTAGCAAAACGGGTAACGGCAGGTCGGACCAAATCTCCCCCAATCTTTGCCTTGATCATGGACAAAACCCAACCATGTGCATAGATGTATTTGATGACTCTCTTGGCTTTTTTGAAAACGGAAGCATGCAAAGGCAATTTCAAAATGTCTTCTAGCATCAAATCAATGCAGTGGGCGGCTCACGGGGTCCAATATAAATGTTGTCTCTTCTCCATCAGCAATTTTCCAGCCGCTTTGTAGTTTGAGGCATTATCGGTTATAACTTGTATGACGTTGTCTTCCCCAACCTCCTCAACTACATCATCGAGCAGAGAAAATAGTAATTGTGCACTCTTTATTCTGACGGATGCATCAATGGACTTCAAGAACCAAGTCCCAGTCGGATTGTTCACTAAAAAATTGATAAGTGAACGACCTTTTGTATCCGTTCAACCATCAGACATGATACTACAACCTGTCTCTACCCAAGAAGCCTTTGCCGCTTTCATCACATTGTCGATGTTATTCACTTCTTCCTTCAATATCCATGTTCTCAACTCGTGTGCTGTTGGAGGTTTCAATCCCCTCCCAAAATGCACCAACAGAATGAACCATTTATTGAAATGATGGACTATTTGCACAATTAAATGCTAATCCATTTTCAAAGAAAAATCTTCCAATGTCACGACAAACACGAGCCCTCTCCTCTTTCTTCCATGACGCATTCAATGTCATTTGATGTTGCTTCTCTAGGACATTTGTACGCCCAATAGTTGGACTTCCCGAGCCGGCCCATACCAACAAATAAGTCCATCGGACCCCTCACCTGCTTCACATTGTTGGATCCTCCTGTGCATGTTTGAGGATCGTTACTTCCACGAGGTTCTTCCATTCCAAAAGCTCCCACTCTGCAAAGCTCCTCCATCTCTTCCACAGCTCTTCTATTTTTTTCTTCGTGCACTGCTAGCAAACACTTCATTTCATTGGATACTTCAGCTGGAACTTTTGGGCATGCTTTAACATTTTTCCCTGTTTTGGCGAGGTGGTGCTTGAGTCTTGCAACTCCACCAGTTATCCTCTTAGCACAGAAATTGCATTGAACATAAACATAACCCTTTCCCTTCGTAGACTCGTCCATTTCGATTTGGACACAGTATTTCCATCCAGGGTCGCTTCGACCTCCTTCGGAATCTTTCGCGCCTCTCTTCTTTGCTTTTGGCATTTCTGAAATTCATTCACAAAAAGCAAATACAAGTACAAACAATTGTCCATAAGTTCGAAATTTGAATCACAGATACACAACAATCACAGTTCACAAATCACAAGATTCACACTGCTGTGGCATACTGTTTGGCTGCTACTAGCTGATGGGAGGTATGGTTTCTCTAAAGGATCTACAAAATTAGACAAATTATGAAGATCCCAATTTTGCTTCAAGTAATTAAAATGTTATACAGTGTTGTGGCATACTGTTTGCTTCAAATAATTAGACAAATAATTCAAAGGATCTACAATGCTGTGGCATACTGTTTGCTTCACAAATGTTATTGTTTTTGTGTATATTCAAAATAAAAATTTCGTAATTATATTTCAAGCATCAAATAATTAAAAAGAATCGATTCACCTTTAAACTTCGATATAAATATTTGTACCCATTGCAGCAAATATTGCACTAACTGAAATGTTGATCCCGAATCTCAAACACACACACAATCTAGTGTATTACAAATCAAAATAAAATGGATCAAAGTTGAATGCTCAACTCAAACGAGATCAAGTTTATTCCAAAATGAACCAATCCCTGAAAAATCATACCTGTGAATGGAGGCTGCGGCGCAATAATCGCAGAGGGACTGAGGGAGGCAGCGATGGCGAGAGAGGGGGTGAAGTCAGCTATGGAAGCTTGCAAGCTTCGAGAACACAACACCAGAGGTGTCGCCGATCGACTTAGCACTCGCCAACCTCAAGAACCAGGTCGGGCGAAAGGGTTTTTAGGGCTTTTTTTGGGTTTTCCAGTGACAACAGAGAGCAGGTCGGGCGAAAGGGTTCCTCGAGCCTACGAGCATAAGAAACCTAATAAAGCGGGTCACGTGCGATGCACGTGACCCCCTTAAAATTTTCAATCGCCTCGGCTAACGCCTCAGATCGCCTCAAGGCGTGACCACCTCAGGGCGTTTTTCGTCAACGAGGCGACCGCCTCACCAGAAATAACCGAGGCGTACGCCTCAGTACCAAATCGGAGCGCCTCGCCTCGAGACGTACGCCTCGAGCGCCTCGCCTCGAGGCGCGATTTTTAATTCCATGGTTTAAACTATGATGTTAGACTTGAAATGTTGGAGTTATGTATTTAATCATAACTATTTAATTTCTAGAACTTGAAGATTGTAATTACGATTAATTATTATGTTTTATGAAAAAATTCTTTCACGAGTGAGGCTTACGCCTCGAGGCAATACTGGAAACGCCTAGATACGCCTCACGCTTTTTAAAACCTTGGATTTAACGTGGAACCCTACTCCATGAGGAGCGGGATGAAAACCACGAGAGAAGCACTCAAAGGAGCATATGCTTCTATTGCTTTTCTCAATAGATACAAGAGGTCTGGGGCTCCTTATATAGCCTCTCTAAAGCCTCCAAGTCCCACCACTGGACAATGTGGGACTAAACACAGGATGGGGTAAATGGATCTTCTCCTGGATCCATTTACCCTGCTACAACTCAATAGGCGCACATAACAAATACTCTAACAGTTTATAATTCAGAATAAATCGAACAAAGATGTTATTTTCGATATAGATAGCAATCCAGCTTTCGTTCATGAAAATAAGTATTTCTTAAGAAAGAGCAGGCGAGATTTAGTAAATTGTTGGAAAATTATCTTTAGTTGAAACATGAAATTTAAGCAGTATTCACGTCTCTCCTAAACTGCAACTTACTCATATTTAACTGATAAGCGTCATTTTTATGGGAATTGATAGGTATCCCAGGTTAAGAAGTTTACTTACTATCCTTCATCCACAAACATCCACAAGTGATCCATTATCCACTTCACAACGGGTGTCCATCATAACAGATAACCATGTTGGTACTTGGTAGGAGTGGGGTGATCCATTGACGCGGATCGGATTTAGTTTTGCATAAATGGTATGGGTGCCCGCCCACGGACACCCAGAGGACTAAATGCAGCGCCAACAGGGATTAATAAAACTCACGACTATATAACCGCCATCTTCCAAATCCTGGAACAATGCCAGCAAGCAGAGAAATCCTCACCTTAAGATTAAAATCAAGCTGCCGCATCTTCTGATTGTACTTCAGAAAATCAGATCCAAGTGACTGATGTGCAGCCCTTTCAAGAGCAGTTATTGCCGGCACGGCATCATCAGGCCAGAGAAACTTCTTGCCCTGGAAATGAACTCAAAAAATGAATACCAATGTGCACAAAACTGAGTTGAAATTTGAGTTCAAATCAATAAACCAGAAATATATTAATAGAAGATCACGGTACATTATCTAGTGCAAAGAGCCATTCCACGCATTTTAAAACTATTGACTGCTTACCTGTTATCGAATCAAGATATTACAGAAAAAAAAATCCACATCTCACCTCTGGAAGCTCTTTGGTACCCTCCGAGCTTTTATCACAAGTGCTATCTTTTGCAGCTTTATCTTCTAGGGGGGTGTTATCCTTCGGAGAACAAACATTCTGGATTCCTTGCATAAGTTTTTCTAACCACTTATCTCTATGTGTCTCGGAAGTTAGTGCCTTGAAGGTAGACAAAATATTATAAAACTCAGATGCTTCATTAGTGCAACTTCCCGGTGTTTCCGCTTTTACAGCTTCAGATTTAATGGCCTCATCATTTCGTGACACATCAATTGGTGCTATATTTTTCCTCCGCAAAGGTCGTTTACTTTTAATGTTATCTTCTAGATCAGGCCAAGCTTCCTCAGGCTCTATATCAGGAAGTTCTCCTATCCGCTGCTGTGTCTTCTGAACAAGCAAATCGATTTCATGCTGCTTATCATCCTCATAGTCCTTATCAGTTAACTTCCACAGTTTTCTCTCAACAGTATCATAGACCCTTTGCACAATAAAACCGGGATGCTGCGAACGAATAGGAAGTCGTTTGCTTAATGGAACAAAATGCACAACGCATTTGTGCATTACAGATTCTGCAGGCACCTCATCAAGATGAAAGCTATAAAAAAGCTCACGTGTATCCCGTGCTTGCCAACTCCCTCCACCCTTTTTTTCTGCCTCTTCAGGCCGATAAAACCACTGCCCAGTAACCATCATGTTCCCAGTTGAATCTTGTGTTATATCCTGCATAAACCATTCATTATAACGATATTTGCCAAAAAATTGTTCTTATGTTTCAGAACGGTAGGAACACTAACTGACATTATGTGATATAGGATGAACTAAGATTATATTCTGCTGGAATGAAATCAATAGCATCCATCATCCTCAATAGCATAACTGATTTAGATCAAAGCTTCTCCACAAACAATAAAAAAATGAATAAAATCAAAAGTTTTTTTCTTGAAATAGGCAAAAGGACTGCCTCAATAGAAGGTTGGGTGACACAGATAGAGGAAGAACTGGGAGTCAGAGAACGGAATCTAAGGTAATGTGGACATGTTTAGAAAAGGTTATTCAGTGCTCCTATTCGAAAGTGTTAGAAGAAAAGATGCATGCAATGGATCCCACTTAAAGTGGGAAAGGATTGGTAGTGGTGATTGTAGGCCAAATGCAGTCTCGAAGATCTGCAGCCACCAACAATGAATTGAAAATTCAAATTTCTCATCACAGATATAGAGACACTTTTAATGTTAAAAAAATTCTATTCTATACAATTAATAAATGAAGAAAGAAATATGAGAGAAACGAAGATACTCAAAATTTACTTAATTTCTTTGAAGCTAATGCACTATCATGCACAAGATGGCAAATTCCAAAGTGTGTGAAGTTAGAAGAAAATAAGAGATGGAGAAGACCAAAGAAAGGAGACTATTAAAGAAATTATTTTTTTGGTCTGAGCATGGGTAAGACTCAAATTAGATTTATTTGGAAGCAGAAAATGCATGCAGTGGATCCCACTTAAAGTGGGGAAGACTTGGTGGCGGTGGTCATTGTAGGACAAAATACTCTCTCAATGGCCTGCAGCCATCAACAACGGATTATCAATTCAAATTCTCTGTCACAGATAAGGGCACTTTGACATCAAAAATTGTTTTCCATTCCATAGATTTAATAAAAGAAGAAAGAAAATGAGACAAAAGAAGATATTCAAAATTAACTAAAGTTCTTGAAACAATCACGCATGCGATGGCAAAGAGGACTGTGTAAGAGAACACAAGAAATTTCACCTATGCCGGGTTTATTTTTGAAGGACCAAGGATGACATTTAGAGCATGGAATCAAATATCGCAACATGTTGTGATATATCGTTGAAAATGTCTCTATCACCATCACACCGAAATCTAAAAGTCCCCCTATATCCCTTTTCCTGGTGTGGGTGTTACATCGCCAATATGTCACCATGTCAAAAAATATTGTCAACAGTGAAGATTCCTTCCCATTTTTACTTGAAATTGGCATTATTTATTTTTCGTTATATTTTCCAAATAAAGCTTTCTAAGTATCTATGTCGAATCCAAATGTGTTAACAATAGAATCACGACCGCATTTTGTTATAGCGGAGTTATGTCAATTTAATACTTAATGCAATATTGATAGTGACATCTCAATTTGGATTTTTTATTTAATACTTAATGCAATACTGATAGTGACATCTCAAATTGGTTTTTAATTTAATACTTAATGCAATAACGATAGTGACATCTCAATTTGGTTTTTTTTCTTGGTTTTTTTCTTGTACGCATTGTTACATGCAAGGTATGAAAAAACGAAAGGCGGAATGAGGCGTCTTCCTCGGAATCGAGGTGAGGCATAGCCTCGAGGCGGTCGAGGCGCAAGCCTCAATTTATAGAGAAAAATATGCAGAAAACTATAATTATATATGGCAATGTAATTGTAGAGGCTTATATATGTTGCGATGTACTGTTTCGTATTTTCTATTTATATATTGTACGACTCTGTAATTTACCCAAGGGTTTTCTCTCTATATAAGAGACCCGAGGGCTCTATGGAATAACACATCAGAGTATTGCTTACTCTAACATGGTATCAGAGCCATAACCCTAACCTAAGGTTTCCTCCACCCGCCTTCCCCCCCCTCCCTCCCGCCGCCGGCCTCTCCAGGCCCTCCCGCCACCGCCAACAAGCCCCTCGCCGACCCCCAGACCCCTCCGCCCCTCCGCCAGAACCCCAGGTCCCTCCGTCGGATCCCCAGGTCCCTCCGCCGGACCCCCAGATCTCTCTGCTCCCGCCGCCAGCCCTTCCAGGCCCCAGCCCCGCCGCCTGCGAGGCCCCAGCCCCGCCGCCGAGGCTTCACCAGCCCTGCCAGGCAACTTCCGACCCCAGCTCCGCCGCCTCTTCTCCGTCGAGGCTTCATCAGCCTCACCGTCGTCCGCCTCGCTTCGGTCGGGCTCGGGTCGATGATGGGTTCAAGGGCATAACGTCTACATATGCACTTGAATCCTCAACGGTCTCGATAGACACCAGTTTCTTTGTCTATCATCCCTAGTTCAGCTTCTCCGGCAGTATGTCAGAACAAAAGGTCGATATGCCCGCCATAGGTGCCTTTAAAGGTTCGGCACCAATCGTCAAAATGGACGGGACGAACTACGAACTGTGGGCTATGCAGTTCCTCAGTCTTATGCAGTCATGCGGTAAGAAGCATATTCTTACCGAAGATGAACCGCCGAAGAAGAAGGGAATATATGCCTCATGGG
Organism: Ottelia alismoides; assembly: GCA_037367405.1. NCBI lineage: Eukaryota > Viridiplantae > Streptophyta > Magnoliopsida > Alismatales > Hydrocharitaceae > Ottelia > Ottelia alismoides. The sequence goes on from JAZKJV010011685.1 coordinate 282,628, forward strand.
AGGCCGATGACGCGTATGCCAAAGTTTGGCTGTCAGGAACGCTCACGACGGAGATAGCAAATGATGTCCTCCATCAGCCCACCGCCAAGGCGATGTGGGATATTCTGGCCACGACATACTCTCAGGTGCGGAACGAGACAAAGATGCTGCAGTTGCAGCATGATATTTTTACCACGAAGCAAAATTGGAGGCCTCTTCATTCTCTGTACACGTCTCTTCGTGGCATGTTCGAGAAACTCTATAGCACCATCCCACTCACAGCCACGCCGGAACAGCAGAAGACGTTCTGCAACGCCACTATGGTTGGCGTATTACTTGTTGCCCTTGACCCGGAGTACGAGGCAGCACGCTCTCAGATCCTTGCCAATGCAACCATTCCACCGATGGAAGAAGTTTACAGAAGGCTCAGTCGTGTACTTGTTCCATCGAATACAGCAACTCCACCGCCCTCGGCAATGGCAGTCTCCAGAGGACGAGGTAGTTCATCCTCATTTCGTGGCAGAGGAAATGGTGGACGTGGCCGCGGAGGTCGCATACGCTCTACGTGCTCATATTGTCGTCGTACTGGTCATTCGGAGGATACATGCTATTCCAAGCATGGCTTCCCTCCTTCTGCACGTGTCGCTGATCATGTTCAGGGTCCACCAGCATCTACTCCAGATCACAGGTTCGAGGAGATAGTGGCACGGCTTCGTGATATCATGCCACAGTCATCGTCAGAGGGTGTTGATGCTTCTGATGTTGCGGCTTCGGCGTCAGCTAGTACATCTGCTTCAGCCAGTGCCTCAGGTAGTCCTTCCGTCTCATATCATAACCATGATCTCACAGGATGGATTGTTGATTCTGGAGCCACCCATCATCTCTGTCGTGAGAAAGATATTCTGCAGTCCTATAGAGCTGTTCAGCCTGGTCGCTCTGTACTCATTGCTGATGGCACTCATTCCCCAATCATCGGTCAGGGGGAGACGGCTTTGCTGCCCTCTATGCACTTACAGAATGTTTTACATGCACCAGAATTCTCTATGAATCTCTTATCCATTAGTCAGATTACACGAGATTTGCACTGTCGTGCTATTTTTGACCCATCGTCTGTTATTTTTCAGGACATACTAACGGGCAGGGTGATTGGCTGTGGTTCTGAGCACAATGGCCTCTATCATCTTGTACAGAACTCTTACGCCGGTGTCTCACTGCATTCCCAGGGCTCCGTATCTCCGTATACCTAGCATCTTTGGTTTGGTCACCTGCCGCTACAGAAAATACGTCAGCTCCTGCCTCAGATCTCTCCGAGTTCGTCATTTCGTTGTGAAGCACGTCAGTTAGGGAAGCACCATCGGTCTAGCTTCCCCAGTCGTTAGAGTCGGAGCAGTCGCTCCCCGTTTGAGTTATTTCACATAGATATTTGGGGTCCCAGTCGTGTCCCAGATCATCGGGGGCACAGGTTCTATTTAGTTGTGGTTGATGATTTTTCTAAAGTGTCCTGGACCTTTCTTCTTAAAAATAAATCCGAAGCAGCAAGTGTTATTCAAAATCTTATCAATGAAGTTCAAAATGTTTTTTCGTCTACTGTTAAGTATGTGCGTACTGACAATGCATTGGAGTTCTGCACTCGTTCCCTTGCTCGCTTTCTTTCTTCTAAAGGCATTATCCACCAAACCACATGTGCATACACATCTCAACAAAATGGGGTTGCAGAACTGAAGCATCGTCATTTCCTTGATATTGCTCGCACATTACTTATTCAGAGTTGTGCCCCATTATCCTTTGGGGGGATGCTATACTTACAGCATGCTATCTGGTCAACCGCATGCCTACAACTGTTCTTGGGGAAAAGTCTCCTATCTCTGTTCTCTTTCCTAACAAAGATTTGTTTACACTTACACCTCAGGTCTTTGGCACTGTTGCGTTTGTCCACTGATTATCTCCAGGACTTGATAAGCTATCTCCTAGGGCTATCAAGTGTGTTTTTGTGGGCTACTCCAGGACACAGAAAGGATATCGTTGCTATGACCCCCTTCATGACAAGTACTATGTGAGCGCTGATGTTACATTTTTCGAACCCGTAATGTACTTCTCCCCTGCAGGTGACAGATTGGTCTCCTCCACATCCACAGATTCTAGTGTCTATGTGCCTCCACCTCCAAGCCTGGGTCAATCCTCTACTCCACCACCACCACCACCACCTCCAATTGTACCTTTTCCTAAGTTCTATACAAGGCGGACAGGCCCTGCTCAAGCTACATGTCAACCATCCAACACGCCTCAGGTATGTTCTGATGTTATCACTAATGATGGGTTAGACAATGCACCAGTGCAGGAGCCTTTACTACAGGAAGAGGATCAACCGGTCGACACAGTGATGGATGATCTGGATCGGCCTATTGCTCACAGGAAGCAGCGAAGACAATGTGCTTCATATCCTCTTGCCTCTCAAGTCTCATTTCATCGTCTCAATGGGGATTTCCAGAAGTTTACAGCTGTTGTCTCGTCAGTTGAGATTCCACGGACCTATCAAGATGCCATGAAGATTGATTGCTGGCGTCTAGCCATGGAAGAGGAGATGCGTGCTTTGCAGTCTCGAGGGACTTGGTCTCTTGTCCCCATTCCTCCAGGTGCCTCCGTGGTGAGTTGCAAGTGGGTGTTTACGGTGAAATATCATGCGGATGGACGTCTCGACAGATACAAGGCAAGACTTGTAGCACGGAGATTTACCCAGACGTATGGGATAGATTATTTGGATACTTTTTCACCAGTAGCTAGACACTCCACTCTCCGCATCCTCCTATCTGTTGATGTGGTACGTAACTGGACCATTTTTCAGCTTGACGTCAAGAATGCTTTCTTGTATGGTGACCTGCAGGAGGAAGTCTACATGCAGCAGCCACCAGGGTTTGCTGCTGAGGGGGAGACTTAGATGGTGTGCAGACTTCATAAGGCTATCTATGGCCTCAAACAGAGTCCCCGAGCATGGTTCCAGAAGCTTTCTCAGCTAATTGAACAACAGGGGTTCAGGAGATCAAATGCGGACCATTCACTGTTCATCCAGAAGACCCCTAGAGGTACAGTTGTTGTTATGATATATGTTGATGACATCTTGGTTACAGGAGATGATGCTCAGGGGATTGAGATAACCAAGTCCCTTTTGGGAAACCAGTTCATTACGAAGGATCTGGGCACGATACGATATTTTCTGGGGATAGAGTTTGCAAGAAATGCACAAGGAATGGTGATGACTCAAAGAAAATATGTCACAGACTTGCTAGTTGAAACAGGAATGACTGGATGCAGACCTTCAAGTACACCTATGGACCCAAGCATGAAGTTGTACGACGATGATACCGAGGAGGTGGACAAAAGAAGGTACAGAGAGATGGTGGGTAAGCTCTTATATATTACTATAACTCGACCGGATATTGCCTTTGCAGTAAATCGGGTGAGTCAATTTGTGGAGCAGCCGAGGCAAGTTCATATGGATGCCTTGTATATGATATTGAGATATCTGAAGTCTTCCCCAGGCACAGGGTTGCTATTCAGGAAAGATACAGATCTGTCTATTTCAGCTTGTGCAGATGCAGATTATATAGGATGTCCAAGGGATCGTAAATCTACTTCTGGATTTGCTATCTTCATAGGAAGCTCTTTAGTTTCTTGGAAAAGCAAGAAACAGACTGTTGTGGCGAGATCCAGTGCTGAATCCGAGTACAGAGCCATGGCACAAGCAAGTGCAGAAATGATGTGGGTTAGAGCAGTCTTAGAAGATTTGAATGTAGATGTCCCCTTGCCTATGAATCTCCAATGTGACAATCAGGCAGCATTGTTTATTGCCAATAATCCAGCTTTTCATGAGAGAACAAAGCACATCGAGGTGGATTGTCATTATACTAGAGACATGATTCAGAAGGGCTTCATTTCCACTTCTCATGTCAGTTCAGAGGACCAGACTGCTGACATATTCACCAAGCCATTGCTCAGAGGACCTTTCCAGAGATGTTCTTCCAAGCTGAGCATGATAGATGTCTATGCTCCATCTTGAGGGGGAGTGTAGAGGCTTATATATGTTGCGATGTACTGTTTCGTATTTTCTATTTATATATTATACGACTCTGTAATTTACCCAAGGGTTTTCTCTCTATATAAGAGACCTGAGGGCTCTATGGAATAACACATCAGAGTATTGCTTACTCTAACGGTAATTATATGTTCATTGCCCAATATATAATACTTAACACTTTAAATATGATGAAACAACAGAGATAAGAACATCGGAATAGAAGATAGAACATCATATCTCTTTCTACACATTTTCATCCAATCAAAGGGGAAATCTATAAATGTTGTGAAAGATTTAAACAATACGTATCTATCTTTGAAATATTGATGCAACTAAAAGCATGATAAAATATACGTCGAAGATATTTATGTTATGTGTCTAACATATAATATATGTATGCATGAGAAATCATGAATCACATCCATTTCGAGCAAACCTTTGAAATATTGTTGTAATTAAAAGTATGATTAAACATACATCGAAGAAATTTATGTTATATGTCAAACATATAATATATGCAAGCATGATAAATCGTGAACCCTTTATATTTCGTTTTGCTTGATATATTGCAAAGCTCATTAAGTTTGCGAGTATTGTTGGATTTGATATTTGTGAATTCATTCATTAAATGAGAAATCGTAAGACTTTGTGAAATAGTTGGATGCAATTAATAGTAAACATGAAGCTATGGGCATGAAATAAACATCAGATTTAAGCATTTATCTCGAATAATCATTATCCTAAAGAAATAGATATTTATAAGCTTCTCAAACTACCAACTAAATCATTAAAATCATAAAAAAACTCAAAAAAACGGAAACGCTCGACCGCCTCGAGACTACGCCTCAGCCACATGAGGCACACGCCTCACTAGACTGGACCGAGACGTATGCCTCGATTGCCTCGAGGCTAGTTTTTTCATACCATGGTTGCATGTTGAGTTCATCCCCCGCATTCACTTCGAGAAGCAAAGATCATAGCTTTTGGTTTTGTATTCTAAGCATGACGAAGTAGTAGTTGGCAAAATTGGATGGAACTACAATCATTGATACTCAAAATGCGAAGCCTCGATACAAATTTTATGAAAAGCTAATTGGATGAGGTGAGATCACTATACTAATACAATTTATTGATGATGGCTACAAAAACTCAACAGGATGTACACGAGAGAGGTTAAGAATGAAGTGAAAACTAACTAAGGGAGCATACTGAGAAAGGAGAGAGTCAAAAGAAATAAGCAGCTCAACGAATTCATGTTTGAAAGAGAATTCAGCACCTTGTCTTATGATTCATATGATTAATTTTTGTACCAAATTGACATTCATATCGTGTCACAGAAGTATGCGTATGAGATAGTAAAGTAGGATTGTATGAGAACAGCATGAGAGACAAGACTTCATCAAACATGGTGATCTTGGGATTGTTACTAGTATAAGGTTCCCTATCATGTTAGAGAAAGAAGTGGTGTTAGTAAAGAAAGTGGTCGACTAAAGCACAACCAAAGAAGAAGAAAAAAAGCAAAGGACCCGGACCATTCCTTGAAAGAATCATCTCGACTCACTACATTTCCAACAAAAAGGACTGTTTGGGGACATTAGGGAACAGGTCAGAAGGGTAATCACCAAGTTGTTTGTTGGGGAGGGCATTCCAGCAAAGGTGGCAAGCGTATCATTCACGTACTGATAAAGCTCAAAAAGGTGGCATCACTAGATTACCCTTGCCACCTTTGCTGGAATGCCCTCCCCAACAAACAACTTGGTAATTACCCTTTTGACATGTTCCCAAATGTTCCCAGCAAAGGGAAGATGCAGAAAAAAAAGGTTGAGGTGTGGTTGAACATCATAAACGAACATTGGATGAAAATGCAATCCCACCCCTCTTCATCAGGCTAGCATGTAATGTTGGGATCGGCCATCCTGATGCAAAAGAAACTGCCTTATGAGGTAGGGGTGGTAGAGGTGGCACTACCACTTGATATACTTGATGCAAGACCGGATAATAAGAAATTATATCAATAACCACAACCACGAAGAACAACTTCCGAGTTGGAGAGAGCAATTGGATTATCATCAACTCTATCATCGCATAGCCCTGAGATGGAGATTGTTGGCAAGCATGTACGATGGTATGTTGCTAAATAGGAATCCCATGAGGAAGAGTTTTGATATTGAACAACAACGATATAAGGTAGAGCAAAGATTGTTTAATCCTCATCCATAATACTTCATCATTGATGGTTTCTTCTTATTTCTTGAGCACTACAAGCTCTTCTAGTAAAGACTCCAATGTGTCCTGGATGTTATAAATTGTATTTTCAATATTGTAATGTTTTTCCACGCTTTTTTTTCCCTCGCAAACTACAAAGGTAGAGATATACATTTCATATTACCCCTGAGAGATGATGACTGACATTCTTGGATCCACTTCTTCACATAATTCATAGGATCATCAACTTGTGAAAACAAATTTACAGCATCCTCTGATACCAGTTAAGTAGTCGGGAAAATCAAGGATGAGATGACAAAAGAAAATTGGCATGACAAGCTTCGTGCGGAGAGAGAAGAAAAAAATGAGGGATAGGATCTAACAAAAATATGAGAGAGGACAAAATTATGACAGTAAATTTCCAAAATTAGTAACTCAATTCATAACCTAATAATCTGACTTTTAAAATAACGACCTAATAACCCCTTTAAAAAGAGAGGGGTAAAATAGTCCCTGAGATGGAGATTGTTGGCAAGCATGTACGATGGTATGTTGCTAAATGGGAATCCCATGAGGAAGGGTTCTGATATTGTTTGAACAGCAACGATATATAAAGGTAGAGCAAAGATTGTTTAATCCACATCCATAATACTTCATCATTGATGGTTTCTTCTTATTTCTTGAGCACTACAAACTCTTTTAGTAAAGACTCCAATGTGTCCTGGATGTTATAAATTGTATTTTCCATATTGTAATGTTTTTCCACATTTTTTTGTTTCCCTTATACAAAGGTAGAGATATTCATTTCAAATTACCCCTGAGAGATGATGACTTACATTCTTGGACCCACTTCTTCGCATAATTCATAGGATCAACTTGTGAAAACAAATTTACAGCATCCTCTGATACCAGTTAAGTAGTCGGGAAAATCATGGATGAGATGACAAAAAAAATTGGCATGACAAGCTTCGTGAGGAGAGAGAAGAACAAAGAAGAGGGATAGGATCTCATAAAAATATGGGAGAGATAAAATTATGATGGTAAAACTCCAAAATTAGCAACTCATTTCATAATCTAATAATCTGACTTTCAAAATAATGACCTAATGGTCCCTTTAAATAGAGACAGGTAAAATGCAAAATACAAGAAAGCCTTTTCCCACAATTAACTAGGATCGGTTACATGGACTTTTTTCCTCCATTCAGGTCTATTTTGGGTCATTCTCAAGCTTAAATCCAAATAACAAAGATCCCTTCATATAATCTCGTTCCATCACTTCTTGGGTTTCCTCGCCCTCTCTTAACCGGCACAACATCCTAAATCTCGTATCTTCTAACTGGTGCATCAACGGAATTCCTTTGCAAATGGTCAGGCCATATTTAAGCAGTTTTCTCTCATCTTATCCTCTATCGAAGCTACACCAACTTTCCTTCTATTCATATCATTCTGAATCTGATCTTTCTGTTGATAACCGCACATCCTTTTCATTTATAACCACACATCCACCTTAGCATTATCATTTTTGTTGTTGTCATTCTCTACACATATCTATGGTTCATAGGCCAACATTCTGATTAATAGAGCATAGCAGGCCTCATGGATGCTTTGTAATACTTTCCTTTGACTTTCAAAGGGATTTCCTTATCATAAAGAATAGTAGAGACTCCTCTCCACATTTACTAACATGCATTTATTTTATGAGTAACATCTCCATCAATTTTCCCATCCTGTTGCAAAATAGAACCTAAGTATCTAAACGGATTTTTCTTTCGAATGTTATTGTCTCCAATCTTCATCTCGAGTTCTTCATCGTTGTTTCCATCAAATATGCACTACATATATTCAGTCTTAGACTCTTAGCTCTACTTATACGAAATCTTTAATTCTTCAAGGCAAGTCTCCAAATCTCCAGCTTCTTATTTGTTCCACTTGTCACAATAATCAATACAATATCATCGATGAACATATACTAATGTATCCCATCCTGAATGTAACTAGTCAACTCATCAATAACCAAAGTAAATGGGCTCAAAGCTAAGCCTTGACGCAGACCTATGTTGATGTAAAAATAGCCAGTCTTCCCATATTGGATCCTTACACAAGATGAAGCTCCATCACATATATCTTTTATAAGGTTAATGTATAGGCCATGTACTTATCTCTTCTCCAAAACTCTCCACAAAATCTCCCTTATGAGTGAATCATATGCATTCTCCAAATCAATAAAAATCATATGGACGTTCTTTTAGCCAAATAAATCATCATTGTTCTCCTCAACAAATGAATAGCTACAAAAAAACAAGAAAAAAAATAATCACATGACAAACCCTAATTGACTTCTTAACAAAAAGACGAGAAACCCTAACATATTAGAATCCACAATATGTGATTGCATCACAAAGTCAGCCTTTGATGTGAGGTGTTAGTAATTGTGACACCTGCACATGGATTCGACTTACTCGTTTACACAATACTCGCATTATATTTCGCTAGCGATCGCATTAGGTCACCGAAATTTAGAGAAAATTTTTTACGTTTCGAAATGGCATTCACAATTAATGTAAACAACCACAGAACCAACAATAAGTGTCACCAATTCGCATTTCATTAATTCATATATATAATTACATGTAATAAAAGAAACTGCAATATATACATGTATCCCAAAATATACAAGAGAGAACGCATTTACATTATCTTGTACAAAATATAAACATGTGTACCTTAACAGGAACACCAGTACTCCCCTCTTAATACACCTCCTCCACTACATGTCCCTAAACATTGTTGTTGCTTCATCACCAACAATTGGCATTAGTATCGTGACATTCAGATCCAAATAAACACGAACCCAACCCGATTAGGGTCCGTTTAATCCGATAAAACTATCGATCAATACTAAATGATCTAAATCAACCAATAGATCATAAATCAAAGTCGTTTGGTATCAATCGATCAAAAATCAATTGCATCGTAAAGCATGCCATCAGAAAAGTCGCAACACGAATTAGAAACCGCGAAAACAAATCAGGAACACCTAAAAATCTGACTCGACAAAATAAGACCAATAAAATCGACCGTTCATCGATCAGAGATCATTTGATATTTTAAAATCACAAAATTTAGTCACAAACAGAGACCATATCTCGAGAATTTCAAGGATTCATACTTGATCCAAAGTATATGAAATTTCATTTTGATATTTGCAAGGAAGGCCGTATCGATATCATATCGTTTCGGTCCGCTTGGAAATAGATATATCGGGATATATCGCCGACATATCGTCGATATCGGTGGAAATGTCGGAAATGGCTCAAAAAAGCCATTTTTTGACATTTTCAGAAATTAAGCTCATCCAAGATATTAAAGCAACAAATAACCTACAAATAAACACTTATGCCACATATATCGGTCTTTTATAGCCCATATATAGCACATATCGATCATTATATCGAACATATCGCTGTAAATGTTTATTATTGACCTTTAGATATTGGAAATGGTCCATTCAAGTTCTTATTAGATTAAATAACTTCTAAATATGCATTTAGATTACACATATAGATCATTTATGAAGACTATGATCCTTATATTGCACATATCGGTCATATCAAACATATTGCCGGTATTGTTAGTTGTTAACCTAAATATATTGAAAATGGAGTTCATCCAAGTTCTTAGATCACTAAATAGCTTACAAATATACTCTTAGATCACACATATCGATCAATCTATGAAGCTTATATCGCATATATCGATCATTTTGGATATATCAATATTAATGTTTGATTCTTGACTTATAGACAAGGTTGCAGAAGTCGGCAGTCGGTACTCGGTCGGCAGGGTTACTGACTAACTTTAATCGGCAATCGGGAGAGTAATCGGATTTAGTCGAGCATTAGTTGATTTGAAATTTTTTATTATTTTAAATAAATCAATTTTTATAACATATACTCTCATTTATATTCATATATTTTGTTGTTTTAATATTTTTAAGAGCTTAAATATATGAGTATGCTTTTCATATATTTATAACATGATCAGTGTTGAATACTATACCATCAAATCATTAAACCTTCTCTACTTTAATAATCTTAAAAGCGTAGATCTAAGATTTTAAGCATATATTCTAAACTGTGTCACCATTTTTTAAAATGACTCCACTGTTTATAACTCTCTCGGTAAAGTATAACAAATGATAGCAATGATCAATATGATTTATAAGCAAGTCGAGCTTCCTAATTAACTAATAAAATCACACGTTGAATAAAAAAATTAAATAAAAGTCAACCAATGTCAACCATATAAGTATAAGCTAACTAATGCCAGCATATAAACAAAAAAATTCTAAGCTAACCAAGATTTGGAGAATAATAAACATAAGCAATAAACCAAGCAAAAATTATCTAGGCAACACGCACATCATCAACTACATCTAACTTTTACTAAAAAATAACCTAACAAGCTAACAATTTTTAACCTAAGATGTAAATTGACAAGATAACCTAAGCATTTATAACTAAAATAATGCAATAAACCAAACAAAAAGAGTAAAAAATCAAATTTTTTAAACCCTAACCATACTCAGGAGGCAGCGAGTTGAGATAGACGTTGAGATAGACTTGCTACTAGAGGAGGGCAGCGGAGGATCATATGCAATCGAAGTCACCGCTCGAACGTCGGCGACACGGAGGAGGAGGCGGAGGAAGATCCTCGAGTCGGGAGGGGCGGCGAGTTACTCTCGAAGAGGGGTTTTGGGGTTCTGCTCGACAGAACCCAAAACCTTAAGTTAGGGTAAACGGGTATTCGGGCATGTCTGAAAGTCTTTTTTTTATTTTTTTCAGAAATCTCATGTAAAAATCGGATGATTAGTCATCCGATTTGACCTATTCGAGTCGGGTACCCCCCTGACTCGACTAGTCGGCCGACTTTTACAACACTGCTTATAGATATTTTATTTTGAAGAATTGACTTATAGATATTGGAAATCGATTTCATTCAAGTATTGTAACATGAAATAACTTGTAAACATATAACAAGTTGAAGAACCATTGTACGCACCCTCCTATCGCACTATACCTGTTGACGCACGTTGAGTTATTGTACCTTGTTGCTATTTTATTTCTCTTGTTATCCTCTTTCTGTAATTTACCCATAGGCTACTCCCTATATAAGAGAGCCTAGGGCTATGGAATAAACATCCGATTCACGTTTCCCAACATGGTATCAGAGCGACGGTCCTAGACCGGAGTTCCTGAAACCCTAACCCTAACCCTACCCGCCGGCTCTCTCTCTCTCTTCTCTTCTCTCCCCGCAGATTGGCGTCGCCGCCTCCGCTCCAGGCGCTCCAGGCGCAGGCGCAGGCGCAGATCGGCGTCACCCAGCGCGCCTCCAGGCGCAGGCGTGCATCGCCCGACCTCCAGCGCCTCCTGATCTGCGGCGCTCCTGATCTGCGGCATCTCCAGCGCGCATCTCCTCCAGCGCGCATCTCGGCACAGATCGGTGTTGACCGTTCTTCAGCGCATGAGCGCGTAGAGCACCCACCTCGCGACGATCTTCAACGCGCGCAGCCACTGAACGTGTGGATCTGGTCAGCCCCTGAGCACGCACGTTGCGCGCAGCCTCCGCGCAACGTGTAGCATCCACGCCCTAAAACTCTAGGGCTCAGATCGTGATATCTATGGGGTTGGTTGCTTGACGTCTACACATGCAACTAATCCCAGTTCTGTCGTTGTAGACAAAGTTTATTGTCTCTTGGTCACTCCAGTCTTCCAGTATGTCAGAAAGCAAGGCTGACATCCCATCTATGGGCGCATTCCGTGGTCCAGCGCCCATCGTCAAGATGGATGGTACGAACTATGAACTGTGGGCAATGCAGTTCATGAGTATGATGAAGTCCACGGGCAAGAAGCATATTCTCACAGAGCCCGAGCCTGCAGAGAAGTCTGGAGTTCATGCCTCATGGGAGGCAGATGACGCATATGCCAAGGTGTGGCTGTCTGGCACATTGGCTATTGAAATTGCCAATGATATTCTACATCAACCCACAGCAAAAGACATGTGGGATATTCTGGCATCAACATATTCTCAGGCGAAGAATGAGACAAAAATTCTGCAACTACAACATGATATATTCACAATAAAGCAGAATGGTCGCCCGTTACATTCTCTCTACACATCTTTGAGAGGAATGTTTGAGAAGCTTCATAGCTTCATGCCTCTTACCGCCACGCCAGAGCAGCAAAAGACATATAGAAACGCAACAATGGTGGGTGTGTTTCTCGCAGCACTCGACCCAGAGTATGAGGCTGCTCGTTCACAGATTCTGGCGGACTCAACTATTCCTCCCATGGAGGAGGCTTTTCATAGGTTGAGTAGGATCACTGTACCTTCTGCAGCCACTAGCCAGAATCCCTCAGCCATGGCAGTCAACAGGGGCCGTGGCTCTCATTACCAGGGCCGTGGACGTACTCCCCGTGGAAGGGGTGGCCGCACTAGGCCAACATGCTCATATTGTCACAGAGTCGGCCATACTGAAGACACATGCTATTCCAAGCATGGATTTCCTGCATCTGCACGAGCCGCTGAGCAGATAGAGCCTCCTTCTCCTGCTTCACTGGATCAGCGGTTTGATGATCTGGTTGCCCGCCTCAGGGGCATTATCCCTCCATCTGCACCGACGACAGAGAGTCATACGGATGTTGCTGCTTCTGCTTCTACGTCTGCCTCTACGAGTACTTCAGGTAGTACACTTGCACTACATAGTAGTAGATCGGATACATTGCCATGGATCATGGACTCAAGCGCTACACATCATCTATGTGGCGACCAGAGTCTACTTTCAGGATATACTCAGATTCCTCCAGGACGAACAGTAGTGATTGCCAATGGCACTCATTCCCCCATCATGGGTCAGGGGGAGATTAGATTGACATCATCTATGCAGCTCAAGAATGTTTTACATGCACCGCATTTTTCTATGAATCTATTGTCAATCAGCCAGATTACGAAGGATCTCCAATGTCGAGCTATTTTTGATTCATCTTCTTTGATTTTTCAGGACATCCGTACGGGCAACGTGATTGGTCATGGCTATGAGCAAGGAGGCCTCTATCGTCTGAACCAGACCCCATTTGCTGGAATCACCTCTTCTCCCGCTGGACAAGTATCTCCTCTCTTGTGGCATCTGCGTCTTGGTCACCTCCCGCTTCAGAAGTTGTGTCGTGTCTTACCTTATAGCCTTCCTCACACACCTATCCAGTGTGAGGCGTGTCAGTTGGGAAAACATCACAGGTCATCGTTTCCAGTGGTCAAGGTCGGAGTAGTAACTCCAAATTTGAGTTGTTTCATGTTGATATATGGGGTCCAAGTCGTGTTCCCGATCTTCAGGGACACAGGTATTATATTGTTTTTGTGGATGATTTCTCTAGAGCATCATGGGTTTTTTTAATGAAAAATAAGTCTGAAGCTGGAAACATTATTATTCAATTTCTAAATGAGATTCAGAATGTTTTTTCCACCACTGTCAAATTTTTGAGAAGTGACAATGCCTTAGAATTGTGCACCAATAATCTAGCCAACTACTACTCTTCTAAGGGAATTGTTCACCAAACATCATGTGCCCATACGTCCCAACAGAATGGGGTTGCAGAAAGAAAACACCGTCACCTCCTTGATGTCACAAGGTCTCTTCTCATTCAGAGTCATGTTCCGTATTCCTACTGGGGTGATGCAGTACTCACTGCATGTTATCTTATGCCCTCGTCCGTCTTGAATGAACAGATCCCCTTCTCTCTTATATATCCTAACAAGGATCTGTTCACTCTTACCCCTCGTGTGTTTGGGTCAGTCGCGTTTGTCCATCAGTTGTCGTCCGGTTCTGACAAGCTCTCTCCTAGGGCTGTCAAGTGTGTCTTTGTGGGGTAATCCAGAACTCAAAAGGGGTACAAATGTTTTGACCCTCTGCGTCGGCGGTATGTGATCAGCGCAGATGTTACATTCTTTGAATCTATCATGTACTTCTCCGAATCTGGAAACATGCAGCCACAATCTATATCCCGTGATACTGTGTTCATGGCACCACCAACATCTCAACCACCACCATCACCACCACCACCACCATCACCACCACCAACAACGCCATCAATAGTACCTCCATTACCATTCCATTACACCCGAAGGCCGAATCAAGCTCATGGTCCTGACCAATCAACTAGCTCGCCTACGGTATGTAATGAAAATATTAATGTTGATGAATCTGACGACATTACTCAGCAGGATGTATCACAGGAGCATGCTGATACCACAGGGGACCTAAATGTTCCAATCGCTCTACGCAAGTCAAAGAGAAGCTGTGTCCAGTATCCAGTCTCAGCAGTGGTGTCGTTTGAGAGGATATCTGGACCTTTCAAGACATTTGCGTTGGCACTTTCAGCTACAGATATTCCAAGGAATCACCATGAGGCCTTGCAGGATTCTCGATGGAGGCTAGCAATGGAGGAAGAGATGGCGGCACTTCAGTCCAGAGGAACATGGAGCTTGGTTACTATACCTCCAGATGTCAACCCGGTGAGTTGCAAGTGGGTGTTTACAGTGAAACATAATGCAGATGGCTCCATTGACAGGTACAAGGCACGCCTAGTTGCAAGGGGATTCACACAGACATATGGGGTAGATTACCTTGACACGTTCTCCCCGGTGGCTCGTCATTCCACTCTACGGATCCTCTTATCTGTTGCAGTCACTAAAGACTGGCCCCTATATCAACTGGATGTGAAGAATGCCTTTCTGTATGGCGATTTGCAGGAGGAGGTCTACATGCAACAGCCACCAGGTTTTGCTGTTGAGGGGGAGTGTTCCAAGGTTTGCCGATTACATAAGGCTATCTATGGCCTTAAGCAGAGCCCCAGAGCGTGGTTCCAGAAGCTGTCAGACCTCTTTGAGAAACAAGGATACAAACGCTCTAATGCTGATCATTCCTTGTTTGTACAGAAAACGGCAAGAGGTACTGTTGTAATCATGGTTTATGTTGACGATATCTTGATTACAGGTGATGATGACCAGGGCATTAAGCAGGCAAAGGAAAGGCTAGGGACCGAGTTTGTCATCAAGGACCTGGGAGTCCTTAGATATTTTCTGGGGCTGGAGTTTGCTAGAAATCCGTATGGACTAGTCATGTCACAGAGGAAGTATGTCACAGATCTACTAAGTGAGACAGGTATGCTAGGGTGTCGACCTGCTACGACACCTATGGACCCTAGCATGAAGATGTATGATGATGATACAGAGGAGGTTGACAGGAGAAGATACAGAGAACTGGTAGGCAAACTGCTATATGTCACCATCACTAGGCCAGATATATTATTTGCAGTAAGCCGTGTGAGCCAGTTCATGGAGCAGCCACGCCAGGTGCATATGGATGCAATACACATGATACTTAGATACCTCAAATCTTCTCCAGGTAAAGGTATGCTGTTTAAGAAAGGAAAGGGGATTTCTGTTTATGCATGCGCAGATGCAGACTATGCAGGATGTCCTAAGGATAGAAAGTCCACCTCAGGGTACGCTGTCTATGTCGGAGATGCCCTAGTCTCATGGAGGAGCAAGAAGCAAACTGTGGTCGCTAGATCCAGTGCTGAATCCGAATATAGGGCTATGGCCCAGGCTACTACAGAGATGATGTGGGTGAAAGCAGTGCTGACAGATCTATGCTTAGATATACCACTTCCTATGAACTTGGAGTGTGATAATCAGGCTGCTTTGTTCATTGCTAATAATCCTGCATTCCATGAGCGGACCAAGCATATTGAAGTGGATTGTCACTTCATACGTGATATGATCCAGAAAGGATTTATTACCACATCCCACGTTACTTCAGAGAACCAGACGGCAGACATTTTTACCAAGGCATTATTACGTGGCCCATTTCAGAAGTGTGCCTCCAAGCTGAGCATGATTGACATCTATGCTCCATCTTGAGGGGGAGTGTTGACGCACGTTGAGTTATTGTACCTTGTTGCTATTTTATTTCTCTTGTTATCCTCTTTCTGTAATTTACCCATAGGCTACTCCCTATATAAGAGAGCCTAGGGCTATGGAATAAACATCCGATTCACGTTTCCCAACAATACCCTACCAGTATGGGGATCTCGCTGCCCGGTCAGCGGGCCTGAGGGGTTAGGGGGGCCTAGGTTGGCCCCCTCTTGCGGGGGTACAGGGGCAGCGCGCTCGACCCGAAATATTTTTTCTACTGAATCCAGTCATTTTTTGACCGTTATGAGTCGATATGGCGATATATCGCCGATATATCGACGATATATCATAGATATCCCTGTAAAAGGAGATACTGGGTAATATCGAAACCCCTACCCTGTCGAAACCGATATATCGGCGATATATCACCGATATATCGCTGATACGACCTTCCATGGATATTTGTGGTCCCTTGAATTTTGTAGCCACTCCTTTCATAGGGCCGAATTGGACGGATTTGGCCGTCTAGTGATGTTCACGAGGCCTTCTTTATTCTTCTGGAGTGGGGAGGGGACATGCACGGAGAGGTGGGGCCTGCCACAATCTTTTCATGGACCAAATTTTTCGTAAGGTGTGACCTACGGGTGGATCGAATCATGTAGACTTCGACTTGCTTTTCATATCTTTCCGGGTTTGCTGGGTTGCCCCTCGCCCAAAAGAGTCGGAATTGTGCATCAAACATCCTGTGTGTATACCTCCCAACAGAATGGGGTGGTTGAACGAAAACACCATCATCTTCTGGATGTTACCGGGACTCTTTTGATTCAAAGTCGTGCTACTCATTCGTACTGGGGGATGCGGTTCTAACTGTCTGCTATCTGGTAAATCGTATGCCCTATTCCGTTCTAGGGGAAAAGATCCCATTGTCGATTGCATTTCCCAAGACGGATCTTTTCTTACTCATGCCTCGTGTCTTTGGTTCAGTGGCATTTGTTCATCAGATGTCCCTTGGTATGGACAAGCTCTCTCCTATAGTAGTTAAATGTGTGTCTGTTGGGTACTTCTCCAAGACATAAAAGGGATATCATTCCTTCGATCATGTTCGATGAAGGTATTATGTTAGTATTGATGCCACCTTTTTTGAGTCTATTATGTATTTCTCTCGTACAAGTTACAAGCTCATTTCGTCAGGGGATGGGGAAGAGGTTTATATGCCTTTACCTCCGATCTCCACTACACCACCACCACCACCTCCTCCTCCTCCTCCTCCACCACCACCTCTACCTACCACACCCACTTTCTCTCTCCAGGTTTACATGCGTCAACCTCGTGTTTATGCGCCTCCTCCATCATCCATCACACCCAAGGTATGTTCCGAGCATTTGAGTTCTTCTAATGGCACTGGTGATTTGCATGTACAGCTTGAGGTACAGGATGTTCTGGATGATACATCCATTGTGAGTACTGAGGACTTGGATGTACTTATTGCTGTACGGAGGCAGTGACGTGCGTGCACAATGCATCCTTTTGCTTCTCATGTTTCTTTGGACCGTCTATTAGAGGATTTCCAGAAGCTTGTTGTGGGACTGTCAGCCGTGGAGATACCACAATCCTATCAGGAGGCATTGCAGAGTAATCATTGACATCTTGCTATGGAGGAGGAGATGATAGCTTTACAATCTCATGATACATGGAGTGTTGTTACAGGCTCCTCTAGGTGCATCTGTCGTTGGCAGCAAGTGGGTGTTTATTGTGAAACATCGAGCCAATGATATTGTGGATAGATGTAAGGCCAGATTGGTTGCTCGTGGATTCACTCAAACTTATGGGGTGGATTACTAGGATACCTTTCCCATGTTGCGAGACACTCCACGCTACAGATCCTTATTCATGTTGCTATGGTACGTGATTTGCCTCTTTTCCAATTAGATGTCAAGAATGCCTTCTTGTATGGTAATCTGCTTGAGAAAGTCTACATGTAGTAGCCACCAGGGTTTGCTGCTGAGGGGGAGTCCTATATTGTATGATGTCTTCATAAGGCCATATATGACCTTAAGTAAAGTTTAAGGGCTTGCTTTCAAAAGCTCTCAGAGTTGATTGAGCAGAATGCGTTTGTCAGATCTATTGCAGATCATTCTCTTTTTGTAAAGAGAACTCCGTGAGGTACGGTTATTGTTCTAGTATATGCTGATGACATAGTTGTTACTGACAGCGATGAGCATGGCATTCTGGCAGCTATGGATTTTCTTGGACGTCAGTTTGTGACCAAGGACCTTGGCAAGCTACATTATTTTCTTGGCCTTAAGTTTACACGAAATCAACAAGGTATGGTTATGATGCAAAACAAGTATGTTACTGACCATCTATCTGAGATAGGCATGACGGGATGCAGACCTGCCACTACACCAATGGATCCAATGCTAGGATCTATGATAATGACTCTGAGGAAGTAGATAAGATACGGTAGAGAGAGCTAATGAGGAAGTTGTTATATGTTACTATTACTGGACATGATATATCATTTGCTGTGAGCAAAGTTAATCAAGTTATGGAGCAACCCAGATAGAGTGCTGAATCAGAATATAGGGCCATGGCTCAAGGCAACACGGAAATGATGTGGGTCAAGTCAGTTCTAACTGACCTAACCGTTGAGGTGCCTCTTCCTATGCATTTGAAATGCGATAATCAAGCAGCTCTGTTCATTGCTAATAATCCAGCCTTTCATGAGAGAATGAAGGACAATGAAGTAGATTGTCATTACACTCGTGATTTGATCCAAAAGGGGCTTATTTCTACTTATCATGTTGGAATAGGAGACCAAATTGCATACATGTTTACCAAAGCTCTTGCGAGGGTTCCCTTTCACTACTGTTGTTCCAAACTGAGCATGATTGATATATATATGCTCCAGCTTGAGGGGGAGTGTTGAGATATTTATATCTTTATGGTTTTTATTAATGTTTTTCTGTTTAT
Organism: Ottelia alismoides; assembly: GCA_037367405.1. Lineage (NCBI taxonomy): Eukaryota > Viridiplantae > Streptophyta > Magnoliopsida > Alismatales > Hydrocharitaceae > Ottelia > Ottelia alismoides. Next base: position 301,829 of record JAZKJV010011685.1, read on the forward strand.
CTAGTCTATTTTATGTAATTTTCCCTTAGGGCTTTTCTCCTATATAAGAGAGCTCTGAGGCTATGAGGAATACAACTTTTCTCTTAATGTTTTCCAAAAGGACATTGAAGGAAAGATTGACAACTGCGTCAATTCTTGCACTTCCTTCAGGCACTCAGGATTATGTAGTATATACAGATACCTCAGGAGAAGGCTTAGGAGCGGTATTGATGCAACGAGGTCACGCAATTTCTTACGTATCACGTTAGTTGAGATTGCATGAGTAGAATTACTCCACCTATGACTTGGACTTAGAGGTAATTGTTTTCGCCTTTAAGATCTGGTGCCACTATCTTTATGGGTAAATTTCGAGATTTTCATTGATCACAAGAGCTTGACGTATATTTTTGATCAGAAGGAGATGAACATGAGACAACGTAGGTGGCTTGAGCTACTGAAGGATTACGACTGCACGATCTTTTACCATCATGGTAAGGGAAATGTTGTGGCTGATGCGCTTAGCAGGAGAGCTCATGCTGAGGGTACGACAATCTGACTATACACGTGAGATATTTTCGCAACTTTGATTGATTGACATCCTCAGGAGAGTACACCCATATCTATTGGCGTGACTCCACGATTCAACAGTCTTTGGGATCGTATAGAACGACAGAGGTCAGATCCTTGAATTCGAGACAGACGCATGCGTGCCTTCAAGGATGAAATTGACGATTTTGTAGTGACAGAGTCCATTTTCTAGAAGGCTGGTCGGGTCGTTGTGCCCAATAATTAGCAATTACGTAGATATATTCTGGATGAGGCACACAATTCATGATTATCTATTCATCCTGGCAGCACGAAGATGTACCATGATCTACGCCGAGATTTCTAGTGGGACGGGATGAAGTGCGATGTGGCATATCATGTTAGCAGATGTAGGACCTTTCAGATGGTCAAGGATGAGCACAGAAGACCACCGAAGCTATTGCAATCTCTCCCCATTCTCGAGTAGAAATGAGAGAGTATCTCAATGGATTTCGTCACTGGACTTCCGAGGACACCAAACGGCCATGGTGCTATTTGGGTCGTTGTTGACAAGTTGACCACATCAGCCCATTCCATACCTATCAGCATGACCTACACTCCATCCAAATCAACCATGCTATTTGTGCAAAAAATTATCAAGCTACACGGTATACCACACGAGGTAGGGTTGAGCATGGGCCGGGTCCGGGCCGGGTTCGGCTTGGCCCGACCCAAGCCCATTTTAGTATACGGGCTAACGGGCCGGGCCTAGGCCCGTTTCATTTTTCAAAATCTAGGCCCAAGCCCAAGCCCGGCCCAAACATTATGGGCCGGGTTCGGGCCGGGCCGGCCCAAATTGAAACTCCGGGACATATTGAGCTTGTTTTTATCTTACAAATACACCACTCATCCCCAATAAAAATGAGTATTCTTTACACATGCAAATATGTTTTACACATTGATAATATTAAGGAATCATGTTCATGATACTAATTGGCTATGTACAATAACATGCTCTAAACATGACAAATATATTACCAATGTAATATAATTGTTTATAATATATGTTTGTTAACATGGTAAATTATTATCATGATGGTATATATAACAATGATGGTTGTTAACTTTACTAAATTAATATGTTTAGAATTTAATATCCATCTAAATTCTATTATCACTCATATGCATAAGTAATGGGTCAAGCTAATGGGTCGGGCAGTATGGGCCCTTGAAACGGGCCTAGCTATCGGGTCGGGTTATCGGGCTTTCGGGTTTGGGCCCTATCAAGCCCGAACCCGGCCCGAATATACATTTGGGCTTGAATTAAGGCCCAAAGCCTGACCCAATTCTTTGTGGGCTCGGGTTCGGGCCGGGCTACATGGGCCGGGTTTCGGACCGGGTCGGGCTGGCCCGGCCCAATGCTCAACCCTAACACGAGGTGGTGTCTGATACAGACTCGAGGTTTACATCGCACTACTAGCACCGGTTCATATCAACACTACAAACAAAGCTGAAGATGAGTTCTGCATACCATATACAAATCAACGGTCATAGCGAGCGCACCATCCAAACACTTGAGGATTTACTATACGCATGTACCCTAGAGTGGAAAAGGTACTGGAAAGACCACATCTTGTTAGTAGAATTCACGTACAATAGCAACCATCATTCCAATATGGCACCATTCGAAGCCCTATACGAGCAGAGATACCTCACACCTCTCAGTTGGCGTGAGGTAGGTGGCCACACTCTTTACTTCGTAGATCTCTTGGAGGAGATTACGAGGGTTGTTGACCTTGTGAGGCGAATGCTTTTGACGGCACAAAGCCGCCAGAAGAACTATGCATATTGTCATAGAAGAGACGTGGAGTTTCAGGTAATCCGATCCTCTTCTCTTGTTCAACTTGCAAAAATGAAATATTAAGATTCAACTTAATCTCATACTAATAAAATTCATGTAAATATAGGTGGGAGATTGGTTGTTTCTACGAGTATCTCCCATGCAGGGAATACATAGATTCGGTACTCATGGCAAGCTGGCGTCATGTATGTTGGTTCATTCGAGATTCTTGCTAGATTGGGAAAGGTGGCTTACCGAGTAGCCCTTCCTCCACACTTTTCTGCTATACATCATGTCTTCTACATATCCAACTTGAGGAAGTACGTGCAAAACCTTCGACGTATCATAAGCTACGAGAATCTTGATGTAAAGTCAGACTTGACATACGATGAGAGGCCAGTGCAGATACTTGATAGTGTTGTGAAGAAGCTTCTCAGTCAGCAAGGAGATCTCCCTAGTCAAGGTGCTATGGCACCGACATAGTGTCAAGGAGGCGGCATGAGAGACTGAAGCAGACATGCAGGCATGATACCCGCAACTCTTTTCAGGTAATCATCGAAACAAGCATATTTAATTATATACATGTTGAAAGAATATGGCTTGTTTTACTTTTGAAGTTTTTATGGGTTCAAAACCCTTTGAAGTTTTTACGTACAGATGAAATCAAGATAAAACACATAGTAATCTTAACTCGAGTCTCAAAGACGAGACTTCTTTTGAGATTTTTATATTTGTAGCACTCAGATCCGAATAAACTCGAACTCGATTAGAGCCCATTTGATCCGATAAAACTATCGATCAATATTAAATGATCTAAATCGATCAATAGATCGTAATCAAAAGTCATTTTGGATCACTCGATAAAAATTCGATTGCATAGTAAAACGTGCCATCAGAAAAGCCGTGATGCAAATTGGAAACCGCAAAACCAAATCTAGACCACCCAAAATCTCGATTCAACAAAATACGAATAACAAAATCGACCTTATATCGATCGAGGGTCATTTAGTATTTTAAAATCATAAAATTTAGTCACAAACCAAGACTTTATCTCGAGAATTTCAAGAAATCATACTCGATTCAAAATATATGAATATTATACTCTTTTTTATCGCCATACAGAGACGATCGAAACAAGATATTGTGTACCAGAATCCTAGACTCAAGGCATAAATACAGAAGACTTTGATATTCCAAATAAAAGAGAGACAATGGTTAAAAAACAAAAATTTTTTTTTGAATTTCAGACAGATCAGCAATAACCATTTGGCTTTCACTTTTCTCTTCCACTTGGCTTAATATTTTCATTCCACTTGGTCATACCCAACTATTCCCATCTCCTTGTTAATATCACCCCTCCCCTTTAATTCTTTTCACATTTCTCTCTCCCTCTTCTTATCTCTTCCCCCGAAGAGCTCCAACCTTTCCCTTTTTCTGCAAAATTCTGCTGCTTCTCTCCTTGCAAAGAGTTGCTCCAACAGCCCCTTGCAACTGCTGCATAACAGTAGCCCCTATGCTGCATAAGGAAGCCAAAGCTGCTGGAAGCACCCCCTCCTCCCCTTGCTGTTGTCACCTCCATGTGCAGCTCTGAATCTGCTACTATCAACTGCTGAAGCCCATGTGCAGCTGCTGCTACCGCCCTCTTCTCCTTGATCATGGTTGACCACCACCACCACCACCAAAGGGAGCTGCTACTCCCATCCAAAGAGCAGTTGTGCTGGTACAAGCAAGCAACCAAAGGGAGCTGCTCTTAGAGCCTGCTGTTGCATGCTCCCAGTGAAGACATTGGTAGCTCTTAATCACTGTTGCATGCTGATTGATCTCTATTCGAGATCCAAAAAGAGGTACAATCCCACTACTTGCTGTCATGTATCTTTTACAATTTCAATCCTAAGTTTGATGCCCTTTTATTGTGAGTGCCAGTTTAGAAGTTGTGTTGGACAATGTTTTGGTGAAGAATGCTGATCTTTTATACTAATGTCAATGGGTTTCTCTATGTTCATCTTTTCAAGATCATTCTGCGATTTTTACATACACTATATAATTATCTAATTTGAGTTTTTCAAGAATTTTTTATATATATGAGCCAATTAAAGTTACTACGTTGCAATGTCTGTGAGTTTTTTTTTTGAAACTTAAAAGGGGGAATCACTCGACGGTGTTCTTCCCGAAATTTTATTAAAGAAAAAAAGAAGAGAAAGAGAACTGAATTTACAGAGAGAGAGGAGATGTACAAAAAGCCCTTCCCCAAAGTGTAGACACTTGCAATGAAACCCCCAAAGAACCGCGATGGTCTACCCCTGGCACCAATCCTCCAGAAAATGCTTCGCACGTATAGAGATATTCTCCGTGTAGAACCTTTGAGCCGCGAATAATGCGTCGTTCCTCCCCAGACAAATGCTCCATAGCCGTGCAACCGGTTCAAGAATAATCTTCCTTTCCCTCCCCCTTGAGTTAACCAAACTCTCGCACAAAGCGGCAATGGAGACGGCGTTCACCCAAGGAAGATCGTCCCAAAGATTGCGAACAAGGGCGCATTCAAAAAATAGATGAGAATTAGTTTCCCGTTCCGCTTCACATAGATTGCGAACAAGGGCGCTATGTCTGTGAGTTACAAAGTATCAACACAAATTACTAGCACATGCATAGTTAGAGAGCATGTAGGCAGCCGTACTAACTTGAGTGAGGTATTATTAGAACAAATTTTATCAGAATAGTAGGAGTAAATTCACAATTATAATGAAAGAATTCTTGTCACTGTTATAATAGCTATTGATTAAATTTGATTAAAAAATTTAAGCTAAAAATATGTCTTACTGTTTATAATAGTTACTACTCAAATTTGATAAAAAAAAATTGTCAGAAGTTGCGGTTCAGAAGGTTGCTCAGTGTTACTGTGGCGTGGCTTGTCCTTTATTATTCATAAAATGATATTAAGCACTTGTGATAGTTTCTGTTGATGTATGTTTTTAAACAATGTTAACGGTCAGTTCGGTGGATTTCGCCTTGTGGGGCATTTGGTTATGACTGAAATATTAACATCATTAAATGACCTAATTCCCGCAGTGACCATTCACGTATGGGGTAGAACATTTCCACTTTCACTCTAATTTAATGAGAGCTATGACTGCAATTAAAATGTTCAAATGAAAGTTATTTGGACTCCTCACTGGAAATAATCAAAAGGGAGATTTCACTGTAGTTGTATTCTATTCCTTCCCTTGCAAATTCTCTCATGAATCTCAGATGCATGCATATTTATATAGATACAACCAGAAAGGAAATAAGTTGGAATCGTCATAAGCTGATTTACAGAAGAACTTGCCTGTTGATGGCAATGTGATGAATGTTAACTAATAACTGACCTCAAGCACGGTGTTCCCTATTTAAGAATTGTGATTGTAGTGATGGCTCCAAATCAAGGGCCAGTTAACTGTCAGAGAAGTCCTGATAATAGTGAAATTACTCGATGGTTTGAAGAAATTCAAATAATTTTTTTACTGAAAAGAGGGTGTGCTCCTGAGTCGGGAGTCACCACAGATTGTATTCAAAAATAGAAAGAAGTGTTACATTAGCGAGAGGCCCAGAAATTATAGAGGGTCGTACAATGAGAGACAACATTCTCAGGGTAGAACCTTTGATTCTTGAAAATTAGATCATTTCGCCCAAGCCAGATGGCCCAGATCACCACAAAAGGCTTGGAACAGTCGTTCGAAGAGCCAATGCCCACGCTGCGCACTGATCTCCAGAATGCTTCTAATGCACTGGTCTCCACCCAAGGCACCCCGGAGTCCCTCCAAATCTGCTCCGAAGAAGAGCACCCAAAGAACAGGTGATCAGCACCTTCATCAGACTCCCCACACCGGTCGCAGCGTGCGTCTTCCAAGCCAAAAATTCTTCCCATCCTCGCCTTATCACAAACCCGATTTCTCCTAAGACACCATAAGAAGATCTTCACTCTTTGCGGGATTCTGGCTGCCCACACAATCTTCATATCCTAACAAAGTTCGACATTCTACTCAAGAATCGCAGGCAACCCCCTCAGAGCGTCGTATACCTTCTTCACCAAGAACCTCCCCCATTCCCACTCGAAATGGTCCGTCTCCTGGGTCATCTCCCCCGATGGAGGCACCTCCGCAAGCATCCTCATGAATTCCTCCATGTGTTGGTCTGAAAGTTCCGTAACAAAAAGCGATGCCTATGCCCCGTAATCCGCCACCTGAGCCAGTGTGGAGTCCTTCGACATCGCTAAAGCCTCCAGGCGAGGAAATCTCCTACCAAGGACACCATCTCCCGACCAGTCAACTCTCCATAATTTGAACAGTTGTCCGTTCCCAGCATGGCCTCAAATTTCAGAGAAATTCGTTCGAATTTCTGTCGAATATCGATATCCAGTCGAAATCGAAATTCGACCGAAATGACCGAAATGTGGGGGTCCTAGTACAAAAAATGACCGAAATTCCACCGAAATTATGTTTTGGTCGATACCGAAATGGTGATCAAAACCGACATTTAGGGCCTTAAGCCGTAGAAGCGGTGTGATGGTTGGCAATATACTACGAATTCCGGCCCACAGCGACGACTCAAATCTCTTCCTGCCGGGATTCAGATCCCCATTGACTTCATAAATGCTCCTCAGTAATATGACAGCTAAGGATGATGAAGATCCCCAAACCTGGACATCACGAACATCAAGACCGGTGTCGCGCAATATCTTCGTAACATCGTCCCAACTCACGAGATGAAGCCCGGAACGTTGTTGCCTCCCGTCCGACCAGATAAAGCCTTCATCATAGATTCCACCTTCTTCCGTTTTACCTACTCCAGCTCCTCCGAACAGTTCGATCTTTCCTCCACGACGATAAAGAGCTAAAAGATACCACTTTAATCCCTTTTTCAAAGAGCCCCAATCGGTATTAACCGGGTCGAGTAGAAAAAGATGGGGATGGCAGCTAGGACATGCTTGAGGAGAGTCAACTTCCCTCCTTTAGAAAGAGTGATCGCTTTCCATCCCGCCAGTCTCTCCTCCATTCTACGCACTATGTTGTCTCAATCCCATCTCCTTAGCTTGTCGTCCATCAACGATAGCCCCAGATACTGCAAAGGTAGGATCCCCAAACTGCAGCCCACCACATCGGCCAGCCTGCCACGCTCCTCCCCATCTAAATTAAAGCTCACAACCACCGACTTCTATCTATTTATCTTAAGGCCCGAGAGATTGCTAAAGATATCGACGAGGCGTGCTGCATTCATGCTTTGCTCCTTCGCCACTATCACGATTGGAGACCGTTCGCAAGCACTATCGAATCCATGACCAGCCTGAGCCTATTCGCAAGCACCTTCGCCACGAATCACGATCAGATAGATGGCATTGGAGACCACGATTGGTATGCAGTCATCGATACACATCGAATTCTCCTTCTTCAGCAAAAGGAAGATCAACGCCCTGTTCACCATGTCGAAGCATTTGTTAGCCATGCTGAACTCAACAAGGACCTCCAAGACATCCTCCTTCAGGAGGTCCCAGCACTCACGATAGAAGAAAACCGGGAACCCCTTAGGCCCAGGCGCCCCATCTACATTCAGCCCCCACACAGCTCTCCTCACTTCCTCCTCTGTAAAAGTTGCTACTAGATCGTCCGCCTGTCCCCTGGGCAAGGATCTCACCCCCACCCCCCCCCAACATCCCCAGCCATCTCTCTGCCTCTTGCATGAGAAGTCTGCCAAGTGGTTTCGCAGCGCAACGCCAATCTGCTCCTCCTCTGACACCCGCACTCCCAACCTCCGTCTCATGCAGGAAGTTTCTTCATCTTCGCCCGAAGCCATGGAGTGAAAAAAAAGCCCGTGTTTGCATCGCCTTCCTTCAGCCATTTTTGTCTCGATCTTTGTTTCCACTCTGTCTCGTCCTTTCTGTCTTCCATCATCAGCTCCTCTAGCAGCCTCAACCTCTTCGCTACCTCCTCTTGATCCAAGCCCCTCTCGTCATCCAGACTTACCACCCCCGTTTGAGCTTCCCCTCTCCTCACTCTTCGTCGAGCTTTGATCTCCCTTCCATAGTTCATAAGAGTGGACCTAAAGTGTCTCAGCTTTGTCGCGAATCTTGATACTGTCGAGCCCACCGGAGCCTGCGCAACTACCATGTCTCTGAATCCCTCCTCTAGCAAACAACTGCGCTCGAAATGAAAACGGAACCTCTTAGCTCTCTCTTCCCCCGACGACCAAAGAATAGGGGTGTGGTCCGAGTAAGCCCGAGGAAGCGCCTAAGCCCTGGCCAAGGGAAATGACTCCATCCCCGTTGCAGATAACAGGAAGCGGTCCAGTCTTGAACGAGATCTGACGTTCCGCCAAGTGTAGGCACAGCCAGCCGCGTCAATGATGGGTAGACCCAAAGAATGCACTACTCTTTTGAAGCTTTCCGAACCCGGGTCCCTCCCTCCCCCAGAATGTGGCATGTCCTCCAAGGGAAGAGTAACGTTGAGATCGCCACCAATTATCCATATCCCATTCGAGAAAAGCGCTCCCAACCCCTCCATCTCTGTTGCCAAGGACCCACCATCCAACCCATTCGGCCCATAAACGTTCGTGACCACAAGCACTACACCATCAGCCCTCTGTTTCAATGTCATCGAAAGGCAAAAGTTGGTCTTCGAAGACCCTACCAACTCAAACATATCGGTGGACCATCCGGTTGGGATACCTCCAGAGGCTCCACGGGCCTCCAGCTCTGCCAGCCCAAAACGATCGCCACTGCCAAGCTCCCTCCAGACTCTAGCCTCGCATGTAGATAGTTTCGTCTCCTGGAGCAGGATGATGTCAGCACCAGCCTCCTTTAATAGGTTCTTGATCCCAAGCCGTTTGTCGGGGCACCCTAACCCCCTCACGTTCCAAGAAATCATCTTCATTAAATAGCACCAAGTATTGACATCTTAGGAGGGATCACACCCAATCTCTCAGCAATGCCTCTGTCCAAAATCTCAAATCTGTTTTGTATCATCGTCGATCCATCGGTGGTAGATAGCAGCCGACGCAGCGTACTGCCGTGCTACAGGGAAGCACATATCGTCACCCTTCGCTTCCTTCTCTCCGAGCGTGCACCTCCCCTTCGCACATAGGTTGCCCTGTACCTGGATTGTTGTTCAGTCTGAATCCTCTGGAGCTCCACCTCACTAGGCTTAACCGCAACAATCCCTGCATTTCCCCCTCGCATTCCTTTCTACATGACTCGCGCCCATCCTCTCCCGGTGGCCATCGAAGGCCCCCTCTGAGCGCTTCTGATCCGCCATGAGTGTGACTTCCAGCTGAGCCTCCGCCACAGACCCCTCTTTCGCCCCCTGCGAATTGGAGCCACCCTCGAGAGCCGTCATTTCGTTGTTCCCCCTCACCCCCTGCTTCGATACTTTGGCAGTCTATGTGGATGAAACGACCGTGATGGCTTGTTCTTCGATGTTCAGGGCAGAGTGGGCAACACCCTCTGATGAAGCCACCGGCCCCAATTGCAAAATCGCACCGCCTTCAAATAAAGGACCATGATCCCCCGAGCGGATCTCAGAAGGAAAAGTTATTGGCAGTTTGATCCGCCTCCGCTCGCCTACAGGAGGGACCGATCCAACTGGGTTGATGGGTAAACGGGCCCGCCCAATCGGATCTCTGATGCCTTCCGAATCCATGATACCCTCTGAATGCGAACCGCCACGACCCCCAGAAACCCTATGGGATCACCGCGCTTTTTGGAATCGGAGTTGCAGAAATCGCACTGAAAGGGATATTGGGCATGATACGATGTGCCTCCTTCGGACTTCGAGCCCCTCGAGCTGTTGTTCCGAGGCATGGCCTTCGGGATTCGAAGTCTGTCCTCCGACCACCCTAACAGCCTTCTCCGTTTGCACATGCTCCGTCCCCCCCCCCGACACGTTGCGATGTGGCCCGCGCCCTACATATGATATCTCCAAGAAAATCGACCCCCTTTCAGACGAGACTTCCCACCAGCCCAGCCTCACCGGGGCAAGAGGCTTTTTTTTGAAAGTCTGCAAAGTAGGGGGAAACACTCGGTGGTGCCCGCCCCATCAAAATTTATTCAAATAACCGGGGCAGAGGCTTGACCAGAGCTATGGCGTCCAACGACTCACTCGGCCTAGTGCCCAAAGATTCAAGGTGGAGCATCTCGACGATACCGTGCAGCAAAGCTTTACTGGCCGACAGGTTGCGCGCAGCGAAAGGGATGCCCTGAACTCTTACCCGCCGAAGCGACATCGGTCTCACCGCCCCATCTTTGGCCCGAAGAACGCGCCATTGCAGAAATTCAAATAATGGAGGAAGCATGCGTAGTAGATCTTAGGGGAGGTTCGACCAGTAGATAGATGATTGTCATGGGATGCAGCAAGGCTTCTGTATATATACATGATTACTGATTTAATTTTTAGTTGCAGTTCATAAATTTTCTAGGGGAAATTATATAAAATTGAGCTTAGATCCTGGTCTAATGAGTAACTCTAACTCTAATAAATTAAACATGAGAAGAATTGGGAAATCTTGCAATAATTTGAAATCTAGATCCCAAGATCAACTTCTAATCTCATGACATCATAAAAGAGATTTAGATAAGATGGAGTAGACATATAGATGAAACTGAGGGTGAATCAGTGACATCAATAAGATCATTGACCAAAAGACTTACATCCAAAGTTAACCATAGCGGGAACCGAGAAAGAATAAGTAATGAAGTAGTGGTAAATCAACAATGACTGATAATTAATTATGTCAGTCACGGTGACCCTGATACCTAACCGTACGAGGGCGTGGTGACTCTCAATTTGGTAGAAGATAAGAAGCTCAGTTAGGGCAACGATCGCTAGTGCGCGGGTTTAGGATCCCAGTCATTTTCACGATTTTTACGCGACCTCGCAGATTTTGTACGCTTCGTTTGTATCCGATTTTTGACCAGTTCTGTTGATCTCTATTCTTAGGGTACCTAGGCTGGGTGACCCTCAGTTTTAGTTTTCTTACGAGCTCGTTTGCCCATACCAGATGGATCGGTTTTTAGAACGACTCTTCCGGAGAGTCTTCTCCCACCCGTCTCAGGGGTGTAGTTTTGGAGTAGGCCTAGCTCTCTACTGGACCGCACTTCCACTTAGAGGACGATACAGAAGGGTCTCTTAGGAAGCTTCCTCAACTTTTGAGTTTTGGTTACCGTTCAGCCAATAGGTCTTGGCGATGAGTTACAGTTGAGTTAGTTACAACTGAGTTCGATTATTGCTGAATTGGTACAGAAATCATTTACCATTGTCAATCATCAATCATTGACATTTTATCAGATCTTAGAACTACTACTACATATGCCATGAAGAGCTAGTGGACATGTTGAAACTTACTTAGGATGTATTATACTCCATTGCATGCCTACGGAGGCATCTCAACCTTAAGGTATTCTTCACGCGTGAGAGTAATAGTGTGAGACTACAGCTTGTGCACGATGGAGAAACATATGAAGTGGCATGCGATAATGTGATGACAGTGTCAAGGAGCATACTATAGAGGTTGAGTGACCGCCATATAGAGTGATAGTGGCCCTACGAAGAATCAATCAAAGCAAAGTAGAGGCGCCTATGGAGTGGCAACAAATGATGATGGTGAGAATTATTAGTGAGAAATATCATGGTGTTGGATTTTGGATAATCATAGGAAAGCGTGAAAAGAAGGGAGGATGAGATAGGGAAAGGGGAAATATGAAATATGACAAAAGGTAGAGCATGGGAGGGTATGAGATTGGAGAATGGAGGGGGGAAGAAGATGGCGGAGAAAAGGACAAAAGGGGGAAGGAAAAGAGATTAGAGGAAATTTTAGTGGGGGGTAAAGATGGGAAAGGAGTTTTAGAAAAAAAAAAAGGACAAGAATGTCGTTAAGAAATAGGAAGCGGAAGCGAAAACATGGAAGAAGATAAAGAAAATAAGAACGCGGGATTTTAACGTGGAACCCTACTACGTGAGGAGCGGGATGAAACCACGGGAGAAGCCCTCAACTGGGGCGTGTTATGCATAGCACTTTCTCAATAGATACAGGAGGTCTGGGGCTCCTTATATAGCCTTCCCAGAGCCCCCAAGTCCCACCACTAGACGATGTAGGACTAAACACTGGATGGGGTAAATGGATCTTCTCCAGAATCCATTTACCCTCCAACAACTCAATAGGCGTACAACCAAATACTCTAACAAATGTGATTTGATAAAATCTCAAGAAGCGTTATTGCTTAGGAGGACAGTATCGATGCATTGGCTTGCATATAACAAGAAGACAGTGTGTAACCCGTACTCTCTCTTCTTGTCATCTTCTTTACATACTTTGTTGAATTACTAAGAAAAATTGATGATCATGCCCTGATACCAATTAACCAAGGTTGAATTTTAGGGAAGATTCTTCTACATGTGAGAAGAGAAGAACTTCTAGTAAGGAGATAAAAAAAGAGCATGCCAATCTATGTGGGGTGAAGAAGAAAGGATGAGTGACTAAAATGGATGGTTTAAGAGGAAGAAAGATCCCAAAAAGAGAGTGGATGTCAAACCCAAAGACATGAAAATTCATATCATTCATTCTTGCTTCCTTTATAAACTGTATTGGTAGCTTTACGTCGAATCAATCCAAAATCAAGAGGCATACCTCTTGGACAAAAGAACCATCCTTACATTTTAAAACATGCCCTTACATTTTAAAACGTGTTCCTACTATTTTTTTACTTAGAAAGAATACAACAAGAAAAATAGAAAACAAAAAATGCTAAAATGACTATAGTCTTGGATTTAGATAGCATCAAGGTAGAAAGTAGATATGTTTAAGAGCATATGGTGTCATAGTTTTTGTATGGATGCTTATGCAATCTCTCGGCCACTCTTGGCAGATTCATCTTCCAACCTATGGTCTTATGACTCTTATGCACTCGTGCAGGATGATGTATTTCAAAAGGTCCTCGACGTTGAGGCATTAATCTAAAAGTGAGCAAGTAAAGGTTGAAATCAAATGCCAAAACTTCATGAGCTAAATCAATAATCCACTAGTGATGTCTGGAAGTCATTTTCCATAGCTAACAAATATAATAATAACTCATCCAGCATGCCGTCTCCCTACCATTCTCATCCAACAGAAAGTAAAAACAGGAATGCTCACCCTCTCCAAGGTGCCTCTTTAGCCATTCAACCGAGTCAGCAACTACCCTTGGAACATTCTTGAAGAATAATATAATGAATGGTGTAACATTTAGGAGGAGCCCCCTAGGATGAATAATCCAAAGCCAAACTTATGGGTCATTTTACTGGGACGGCATCCAAACCGATAGCAAAAGCATTCCACATAACCATATAATAACACATATGTCATTGGGCTAATGGCTCTTTTAGACATATGCGAAAAGAATATTTTAATGTCCTAGTTAAAGCACCAAAAACAGAGCTAATTACAAAACTAAATAAAAGCATATAAAATGTACGTAAAGCCCCCAACAGAAATCGATAAGATGGAACCTTTACTACTTAGTGGAACAAACACTTAAACATTATGAAATGGCAGCCTTCAAAATGACAAAAGAGCAACTGCAAAACCAGGGTGATTGTATACCTAAATTTATGTCCACGTTATTGTAGGCCATTATCCCGGCATTAAAGATCCAGTGGCATCCCAGGCGCCCTCCCTTCCTGGAAACCATGCCAAACTGTAAGGTTTCTCGAGCGGTTGAGTTGGTAGACCCAACTTAACGACCATTTCTTGAGAAACAAAATTCTCAACGCTTCCTCCATCAATAATCAGCGAACAGCGACGGCCTCCTGAGGTGCAGGTGGTTCGGAAGATGCTGCGTCACAGCCAACTATCAGCATCATGGGCAACAGGTGTAAGCAGGATGTTTGTAGGTGCGCTGTCAGGAGCGATAAAGTTCTCGTGTTCAATTACCAGGAACGGACCGGATTCGTCTCCATCCACTCCTAGAGGTGCATAGTCATCGGCTCCCATGGTGTCAGCAGTCAACGAAAATAATAATTTTTTATGGTGGATTTTTGGTAGAAGAAAAGAGAGGGGTTGAGAAGAAGAACTCATCTGGAATACGAGAGGTTGAGGAAGAAGAACGCGGAGATCGCGGGAGGAGAGAGAGATAGAGAGAGATAAACTCAAATTTTTATTAATACTTGACTGAATAAAACATTGGACCCTCATCCCTTTATATAGGAGGGATGACATTACAAAAATAGAAATTATTTTAAATTGACAACCAATTTATCCTAAAATGACTCTAACTAATTTGAAATTCAAAATCGACAACTAATTGATTGAGATTACATGCAATCTCATTTATTTAATTAGAGCTACGATAATTAAAAAAACGTAAATAAAATTGACCACTAAATTAATTAAAAATTCGGCCCTATAATTTGAGATCACGCTGCATCAACTCTCATCCGCTTTAAAAATTCGTCTCCCGACGAATTGCTTGATGTAGGCTTGGAGATCGAATCTGCGTGCTCCGCCATCTTCTGGAAGAACTGGTGTGGGGCGAATGGTGGACTCCATATGCGGGCGCGGCTTTCGTGGTTGAAGAACATGTGTGGCGCGAACGGCGGCGTTTTCTTGATTGTTGTCTCCTCCTTGTGATGTTCGAAGAATTGATGAGGCATGAACAACATGGCCTTCGGAGAACCCATAGTGAAGCAATGACACAAGGAGAGGAGGGGAGGAGATGTGGCCAAAGAATGAAGCCATGGGGTCCTTATATAGGGGAAACCCAAGGCCCTAGTCCTATTTGGATAAGGAGGGTCCTCAGATTCCTGACTTGCGGCATGCTTTTTTAAATATTTGTGCAGCCAGGGGCCTGGGCGCAATTTTCGTACCCCTTCATTCTTCTTTTCTTTCCTATTGCTTTTGGTCTTTCTGCAAATAGGGGATTCTTGGGATTTTTCTTTGCAATTTTTCTCATTCAATCTCAAATCCCTAGAATTGAGGGGTTCAGCTCCTTTGGTTGAAATAACACCCGATAGGGTTTCTTTCTCCCCCACCAAGAGGCGGCGCGGCGCGGGATGGGAGAGGCGGCGGGGAAGGCGCACTGCGGGTGCGGGGAAGGCGCGGCGATGGCGATCGCGCGGGGAGGAGAGGAGCGATTGGCGGAGGCGGTTGTTCGGCGAGGCGAGGGGGAGGCGATGCGGGGAAGGGTGGGGAGGCCAGAGCGAGCGGGAGGAGGAGGGGGTCCTGGGGAAGGCGGCATCAGGCGGTGCGGGAATGGGACTGCGGGTGTTGGGAGGGGCACGTCTGGGGTTCGGCGGCGCCGCGAGGGGTGCGCGGTCGAGGTCGGGTGGGGGGAGGCGGCGTCGGATGGGTGGAAAAGGGGGTGGCAGCGGCGAGGCTGGGGGTTAGCGGGGGAAGAAGGAGGGCTCGGGGAAAGGCGGGGGGAAGGAGGGGAGTAGGGGAGGGAGGAGTCAGTGGCGAGGTGCGACGGGGCCCCAGGGGTGCGGGTTTGCCGCTGTTGGGCTGCAGTTGGCCTGAGGCGGACATCGGGGCCGCTGTCGGTGAAGACGGCAGATCTGAAGCATTCTGGACTGCCACCGTTTCGGCTTCTTTCTCTTCCGAAACGATTGGAACAGCGGCCAGATCTTCTTCGACAGCGAGATGTTCGTCGTTGACGAACAAATCTTCACCGATTTGCGCGGCTAACCATGCTTGGACTTTGAGGCATGATATAAGTTGCTGATGGAACTTCTTTGAACGAGAATACGAGCGCGAACCATGAGATGGACGGTCGAGACCAAACTTCAAACATCAATATCCAACAGGATCGTCGAATCGTAGGAACGACTCGGTTGCCATGCTCTGATACCAATTGATGCAAACTGGAAATCAGCGTCGACGAAAATAATAATTTTTTTATGGTGGATTTTTGGTAGAAGAAAAGAGAGGGGTTGAGAAGAAGAACTCGTCTGGAATACGAGAGGTTGAGGAAGAAGAACGCGGAGATCGCGGGAGGAGAGAGGAGAGATAGAGAGAGATAATGAGATAAATTCAAATTTTCATTAATACTTGACTGAATAAAACATTGGACCCGCATCCCTTTATATAGCAGGGATGACATTACAAAAATAGAAATTAATTTAAATTGACAACCAATTTATCCTAAAATGACTCTAACTAATTTGAAATTCAAAATCGACAACTAATTGATTGAGATTACATTCAATCTCATTTATTTAATTAGAGATACGATAATTAAAAAAATGTAAATAAAATTGACCACTAAATTAATTAAAAATTCGACCCTATAATTTGAGATCACGCTGCATCAACTCTCCTCCGCTTTAAAAATTCGTCTCCCGACGAATTGCTTGATGTAGGCTTCGAGATCGAATCTGCGTGCTCCGCCATCTTCTGGAAGAACTGGTGTGGGGCGAATGGCGGACTCCATATGCGGGCGCGGCTTTCGTGGTTGAAGAACATGTGTGGCGCGAACGGCAGCGTTTTCTTGATTGTTGTCTCCTCCTTGTGATGTTCGAAGAATTGATGAGGCATGAACAACATGGCCTTCGGAGAACCCATAGTGAAGCAATGACACAAGGAGAGGAGGGGAAGAGATGTGGCCAAAGAATGAAGCCATGGGGTCCTTATATAGGGGAAACCCAAGGCCCTAGTCCTATTTGGATAAGGAGGGTCCTCAGATTCCTGATTTGCAACATGCTTTTTTAAATATTTGTGCAGCCAGGGGCCTGGGTGCAATTTTCGTACCCCTTCATTCTTCTTTTCTTTCTTATTGCTTTTGGTCTTTCTGCAAATAGGGGATTCTTGGGATTTTTCTTTGCAATTTTTCTCATTCAATCTCAAATCCCTAAAATTGAGGGGTCCAGCTCCTTTGGTTGAAATAACACCCGATAGGGTTTCTTTCTCCCCCACCAAGAGGCGGCGCGGTGCGGGATGGGAGAGGCGGCGGGGAAGGCACGCTACGGGTGCGGGGAAGGCGCGGCGATGGCGATCGCGCGGGGAGGAGAGGAGCGGCTGGCAGAGGTGGCTGTTCGGCGAGGCGAGGGGGAGGCGATGCGGGGAAGGGTGGGGAGGCCAGAGCGAGCGGGAGGAGGAGGGGGTCCTGGGGAAGGCGGCATCAGGCGGTGCGGGAATGGGACTGCGGGGTGTTGGGAGGGGCACGTCTAGGGTTCGGTGGCGCCGCGAGGGGTGCGGGTTGAGGTCGGGTGGGGGGAGGCGGCGTCGGATGGGTGGAAAAGGGGGTGGCAGCGGCGAGGCTGGGGGTTAGCGGGGGAAGATGGAGGGCTCGGGGAAAGGCGGAGGGAAGGAGGGGAGTAGGGGAGGGAGGAGTCGGTGGCGGGGTGCGACGGGGCCCCAGGGGTGCAGGCTTGCCGCTGTTGGGCTGCAATTGGCCTGAGGCGGACATCGGGGCCGCTGTCGGTGAAGACGGCAAATCTGAAGCATTCTAGACAGCCACCGTTTCGGCTTCTTTCTCTTCCAAAACGATTGGAACAGCGGCCAGATCTTCTTCGACGGCGAGATGTTCGTCGTTGACGAACAAATCTTCACCGATTTGCGCGGCTAACCATGCTTGGACTTTGAGGCATGATATAAGTCGCTGATGGAACTTCTTTGAACGTGAATACGAGCGCGAACCATGAGACGGACGGTCAAGACCAAACTTCAAACACCAATATCCAACAGGATCGTCGAATCGTAGGAATGACTCGGTTGCCATGTTCTGATACCAATTGATGCAAATTGGAAATCGGCGTCGACGAAAATAATAATTTTTTTATGGTGGATTTTTGGTAGAAGAAAAGAGAGGGGTTGAGAACTCGTCTGGAATACGAGAGGTTGAGGAAGAAGAACGCGGAGATCACGGGAGGAGAGAGGAGAGATAGAGAGAGATAATGAGATAAACTCAAATTTTCATTAATACTTGACTGAATAAAACATTGGACCCTCATCCCTTTATATAGGAGGGATGACATTACAAAAATAGAAATTATTTTAAATTGACAACCAATTTATCCTAAAATGACTAACTAATTTGAAATTCAAAATCGACAACTAATTAATTGAGATTACATGCAATCTCATTTATTTAATTAGAGATACGATAATTAAAAAAACGTAAATAAAATTGACCACTAAATTAATTAAAAATTCGGCCCTATAATTTGAGATCACGCTGCATCAAAGAGCAACTGCAAAACCAAGGTGATTGTATACCTAAATTTATGTGCATGTAATTGTAGGCCATTATCCCGGCATTAAAGATCCAGTGGCATCCCAGGTGGCCAATTAATCCAAACTATACCACCATTAAGCATGTAGAATAGAATCTTCCCTAATATATCCATCAAAATTTACAATGTACCGCCCGATCACAATTCATCCATCCAGCACATCTTTTAAAGATTAGGAGGGTCATCACAAAATAGTCATGTGTACTCACACCATCATACAGTACAATGGATATCACATTCACCCTCCCACTTGTCTCCACATCAAAACAAGGATCATACAACTCCAATTCATTTTTAACCCATCATCCTTGCACCCCCCCCCATCTGTAAATCAACCCAAAAACTTACATTTCCACGACTGAATCAAACAACAATATCAAATAAGAACAGTTAGCATAAAAAGGCGAACTTGCTCCTCACCTTGATGATAGCAACATAGGGTTTCTGAGGCGTCTCGTTATCCACGTCAGGCGTCAGCAGCACCGAGTCCTCCTGCGCAAACAAATCCCAAAACAACCTATCAAGATCGCATCTTTCCACCAATGCCCCAAGAGCTAATCCCCCAAAACAACATTCCGCCACTCCTCACCAGCTCAAACCGATTGCCGTCGTACTCGAACGCCTCGAAGTGCTTCTTCTTGCGCCGCCCTTTCCCGGAGAGCCGTACAACGTCCCCAATAGGCTTGGCGTCTTCCAGCGGCGCCTCCTCCTCTTCCTCCTCCTCCTCCTCCTCCTCTTCCTCCTCGTCGGCGGATTCCACCTGGCGGCGGCGCTTGGCGTCGCTTTTCCTGGGCGGCTTCTGCTTCTCTTCTTCGTCGTCGCTGATGGCAAATTGAGCGAATCTGCGCTTCCTCATTGAGGAGAATGGCAAGGCCGACCGCGCGGAGGGGGTTGGAAACTTGGAGAGCGGGAAACAGAAGGAGAGGAGGGCAGAAGGGTTTCGAAATTTGGGAATCAGGGAGTGACGAGAACTAAGGCCCTCTATTTATAAGAGAAGGGAGCGGGTGGTCCGGGGGATCTCGTGCGGAATTGACTGGAGATGCGTTGGGTAAGCATGCACGTGATAGTGATTTCCCTTGCATTTCTGGCATGCAAATGCCTTTGGTTATTTGATATTCAAATTTCCTTATTAGAGTATCGATCGAGACAAACGATTCATCGATCAGCAAATTGTTTGTAGATCATACAATTTCTAACAGATTTTCATCCTTCATTTTATTTTATATATATTAAAATAATATATTTCATCGATTCTCATTCCCAAATAAATTTATATATTATTTTTAATAATATAAAATTAAAAGGCTTTCTGGAATAATATTATCTATTAGTTTATGCATTGATCATTCAACGGTTCATCGATCGACGAATATGATCGTCCAACGGTTCATTGATCGGCTAATTATTCGTCGATCGATATCCTGACAGGAAAATTTGAATATCAGATGTCCCAACAAGATATTTGGGGTGATGTGGATGTCCTGTCAGGGAAATCACTCGCATGTAAACACACACAACTCCATGAGAGATAATAACAATCTTATGGTCATATCACCTCGGACAAGTGGTGGGTGAGGTAGGGATTAGCATGGGGTGGAGTCGACACCTACTCTTCGAAATCCGAGTCAATTCAAGTCCAAAACTAAAACAAACTGAGTATGGATCGAAATATATACCCATATAATATTTTAGGTTGGGGTTGGCCTGAGAATAATGTATAATGCCAGAAAAATGATATAAAATATTCATTGAGTAACATAAATTTATTGTTAGGAAAAAATGTATGGGTGATTTGTTCTTCGACCATTTTAACGTACGTGGTTAATGTGAACATACTATGTAAATTTAAAGGGTTTTAATTAGTTGTACAACTCTCAGATATTACAATATCAGTTATGCCCTTTCCTTTTTTGGAATATCGATTATGCCCCAGACTTTTTATCGTTCTATCACTTGTGCCTTTCCATTACTTTAGTCGTCAATGAATTGAACTTAACCATGATTTTTTTCAAGCCATGGTGTGGTTTAGCGGGCATAACTGTCCAAACATTCCCCCACCATAACAACCTTGTCAATAAGTGTGTCCATTAGCACTCCTTCGAAACTGGATCTACTGCTTGGTTTGGATGGATGTACAGAGCAGCACCTAGCAACAGCTTGGGCTTGGAGGACTTTAGTCGTGGTTCCGATGATCTTGGTGTCTTTGTATGGGGGTGAGGTCATGTTGTAGTTGTGTATGCGTGCTGATAGTAGTAAGGGAATGGAAGGAGAATGCAGCAATTGTTGTTAGAGTTCATATCAACTAAAAACTGCTACGTAAATGTATACATGTGTAGTTGTCTGGGACCGTGAACTAGATAAGACCTCCTCCGATCGAAACTCAATCAAACTCAAAAGGAAGGGAAATAAGCATGATTTGATTAAAAAATAGAGTGTGAAATCATACATGCGATTAGGTGAATCATGACAAGCAAAAGAAGTTAGGGGCAGAAGAGTTACTTGAAATAGAAGAGGAGGTGGTGTGCGATCGTCTAGTGGCATAGAGATAGGGAGGCGGAGTCAATTGTGGGCAAGTCTCAGAGGAAGTGTTCGTGGCGGTAAAGGAAGTCTTATGAAGGGCCAATGGAGGTGAGGGGCGACTGAGGAGGGATCCAGAGGGGGCAATGGAGGATCCGATGAGGGCTCGATGGAGGAGGAGTGTGCACAGGGGAGGAGCATGAAGGTGGAGGAGGTGGAGGGGGCAGACGATGAGGAGGGGTGCAAGGGAAGAGCACGAGGGCAGAGGAGGAGGAGGGGTCACATGAGATGAGGAGGATGGAGGAGGAGGAGGATGGAAGAGGAGGAGGATGGGGCAGAGGAAGATGGGCGTAGGTGGGAGGAGGGGGGTGAGAGGAAGACCTTTCAATACTATTTTTTAAATCTAATTCACGTTGTATCCCAAAATTAATACTCATTTGCGATGGGGATGGACGACAACTAACTCAAGGGAAACGAGTGATCATTGTGGAAGAAGTCAGAGGTTGAATTGAGTATTCCAAAAAAAGAGGGCATAACTAACTACAAATATCTCAAAGGAATGCAATTAATAAAAAAAATCCAAATTTAAATGTACCTATAATTCATTAGATGTTTTCTGTAAACTATAAGTATAATGTATATTACTTTAACAAGGAAAGAAATACGATGAGGAAGAGTAAAGATTGCGATTTGGGAGTTTCTATAAGATGGCCTTCTCTTCTCCATATCAATGGAGATATACGTGGCATTCATCCATCTCATTCACCCCAAATCATAACGCCCATTCTGATTTGATACCTCATTTATTTCAATATTTATTCTCCATAAAAATCACCTTTTAATTTCGTATATAATTGTTGCAAATTATGATTTATTTCATTTTTATTTTTCATTATTGTGACGATTTGTAATTGACGATCTTGACCATTAAGTCAATATTTCTAACACTTTACTAAAACCCTCAATAAGAGACTATAAGAGAACATTGGTGCTTGATCTTTTCTAATGACAAACTAAAATGAGTAAGTACTGATAGTACTACTATTGAATGAGGAACGTGAGAGATCATCGAGTGTTGCTATTAGATGTATAAAAGGTTGGGGATAGCCTAGACCATTAGTTTCAAGACAGGCTTGAGTTTGTTCCAACCTTTGAAAAATATTCTAGACCTTAACCCAGCACAAAGCCTGAGCACGTCTCGCAACAAAATAACGCAATACTCATCCCTAAAATGGAACATATTTTTCGTCAATGTTCCGTTAATATGTGACATAAGAAAAGGATGAAAACTCCATAGAAAGATATAATATATGATGCAATCATACTGTAAACATATCTTTGTATGGTGAGATAGATGCCCAATCAATGATTTAGTGCAATGTTCCGGACATGGACTCAATTGTTATGGAGAAAAATTGACTTTGACAATTTATTTGGTTCAAGCTGAACTGGATCCGCTTACAACACCCAGAATGCTTTAAGATCAAGTTTCAAGTAGTATTCCTACACTCATAATAAGCTTCCCACTTTTTACGTATCCGATGTGGGATTATATTTTGTTTGTTAGAATATCCCTCACAAATATCTACAATGTCATCTCTGCGATATGTTTTATCATTTATTATTTGTACAATGGTGGTTGCATACTCTGACAAACAGTTTCATTTTATATGTATATAGGGGTGGCTTCATCTATCGAACAGTTCTTATTTTTATTTTTGGAATCCTGCTCCGATATCATTTTTAGCATCTGTAACCTAGTTGTGACATCTCAGCTTAGCTCTCGGGACCGTTATCAAGAAAACTAGTGCCAACAACTTATAGGGTTCGAACTCAAGTGGACATGTTGACAACGACCTAACATGCTTAAGCTCAAGTTGTCAAGTAGTAATGTCTCACTCTTATAACACTCTCTTTCTTCACAAGTTTTAGAAGTGGGATACGTTCATGATGTTACAACCTATCCCACTTGATTTTGCAGTGTCCTCGTTGGGAGATGAGCCGTCACTCATTTCCACTGATAGTGGTGGTTGCATGCTTCAGGCTTAGATCTCCTCGGGTAGCTCTTTCCAAATCGAAGGGATCTTGCTATGATATCATTTGTAATGTTGCGAGCTTAGGTCTCTGGGTCGTTATCATGGAAATAAGTCCTAACAACTTGTTAGGTTCATGCCTAATTGAAACCATTGGCAACTACTCAAAATTCTTAATCCAAGTTGTCAAATAGTAATTCACCACTAATTCTATTATTTATTAAGAATAAGTAATGGGTCATATGACAACAAAGACGTTGTGAATATAAGTGAAATATGTTGAAAGTCCCCAACACAGTACCACATATAAAACATACAAAGTTTTGAGATCGAGTTATAATATTGGTGGAATACTATTTTACAACTCGAGCTTAAGTATTTTGAGTGATTGTCAATAAATTCAATCGGGTCCGAACTCAACAAGTTTTAAGGACCAATTTTTCCGATAATAGATGGGGGGTTTAAGCCTTGAACATTACACTAGTCCTGAGCCATTATGGAGGAAGACTAATCTTGATAACTTGTTAAGCACAATATGTATAGTTGTTAACCACAACAAGTACTTAAGTCTAAGTTTAAATATAAAAGCTAATTTACGTGTATACGAAATTCTGAATACGTGAATGAAGCACTCGTATAGTAAAAAAAAGTGAATCTTGTTTTCATTGTAACAGATGCCATCCCGATTCGTAATGAATTAAACGGGCGAATATTTATCTTTGGTAAAATATGAAATGGCTATCACTAAAACTTCATTTACGCATAAAACCATGTATGTTGACTTGTTTTATATGAATAATATAAATGGATACAGACTTCGTCGAAATATATTTAAGTTAAAAGTTAAATTTTCCCATTACAACAATAAATTTGAGTAATAATAAATACGTACCTTCCATTTATTGTTCAACTAAAAAACAATCGAATGCATAAGTTAGGTTTAAAAATGTCGTTAATTTATCTTTATTTTCCAAAGGAGTGTTACCAATAATCTTACTATATATTAAAGTCCGTAGAATAATTACTCTCACAATATGTAGTTAAGGTTTTGTTATATTACAGTATTGCTAATTAGGCAGAGATCGATAAAAGCATGGTGGCTTAGTGCCATAAAATAATAACTGCAGTACAAAGGTTTATCAACATGTCTTATCTGATGCTAGTTTGCGTATTCAAACTAGCCAACCTACATTTATTCAATGAGTAACATCTCCATCTATTTCTCCATCGTGTTATAAAAAAGACCCTGATTATGTAAAAGAATATTTCTTCTGAATGTTATCATCATCAATCTTCACCTCGATTCCTTCATCACTGCTTTCATCAAATGTGCATTCCTTATATCCCGTCTTAGTCCTACTTATATGAGGTTCTTTAGTCTCTCTAAGACATACCTCCAAATCTCAAGCTTCTCATTTACCTCATCTCTAGTCTCATCAATCAACACAATATCATTAGCGAATACACATACTCCAAGGTATATTATTCTGTATTTGACTAGTCAACTCATCCATAATCAGAGTAAAAAGGAATAGGACTCAAAACTGAACCTTTATGCAAACCATTGGTGATGTCAAAACAATCAGTCTTCCCAGACTGGATCCTTATACAAGATATAGCCCCATTATACATATCCTTTTATAAGGTTAATGTATAGGACATGTACTTATCTCTTCTCCAAAACACTCCACAAAATCTCACATGGAACGGAATCATAAGCCTTCTCCAATAATAAAAAATATATGGAGGTTCTTCCTTTTAAATCTATAAATCTCCATTATTCTCCTCAACAAGTGGATAGTCTCATAGTTAAGCGACATGGTAAGGAATC
Source organism: Ottelia alismoides (assembly GCA_037367405.1). NCBI lineage: Eukaryota > Viridiplantae > Streptophyta > Magnoliopsida > Alismatales > Hydrocharitaceae > Ottelia > Ottelia alismoides. The sequence goes on from JAZKJV010011685.1 coordinate 326,780, forward strand.
GAATTGGTTTTCTTTTACTTTGAAAACTTACTACCTCAGTAATTTGAATATTTTTTAATGTCTTTTCGTAGTATGACTCATCAACTTGATACCTCAGTAATTTCAATATTTTTGAATGTCTCTTCTATTCTTATAAAGAGGCACCACGATGCTTCTCCTCCAATCTTCAAGCATTTTCTTGCTTCGCCAGATAACAATGAATAAATTTGTGAGCCAAGTCAAACTAGGTTCACCCAGAACTCTCTACACTTCCATATGAATGTCATTATGTCCTACACCTTTCTCAGGACCTTCTAAGCATCCTCTACTTCCTTCCTTTGTATTCATCTGTAGCTTGCACGATTCAAGTAACTTTCACTACTAGTTAAATCTCCCAAAGCAATCTCTCCATTTCCTTTCCCAATGAAAAGTTTATGAATATACTACTTCCATCTAGTCTCTATATCATTCTGAATAACAAGCATGTGTCCTTCCTCATCCTTAATGCATCTTTTTTGAGAAAGATCTTTGATTTTTCTTTCTCTTGCTTTGTCCAATCTGAATATATCCTTCTGACCCTCCTTAGAGTTAAGATTTATGTAAAAACCTCATAAGCATTTACTTAGTTTCACTCTATAGCCTTCTAGTTCAAGGTCATTTCTCTTCGTCACCGGCACCTTACTCTCCTAGATAGAATATGCTCTTAGACGAGCCTACTCTAGTCTATATCAGACCTCATCGATAGTATACAACTCTCAGTTGCCTAGTGCATAGCCTTTGCCTGTACGTCTTATGGGGTCTGAGTTTGATACCAGTTAACCCCTCTTGCTATTGGTGCCTACGACAAGGAAGGTGAGACTAAGAATAGGGATAGGAATTGACTTCTTGCCTGCTAATACGTAGCTAAGTCAGGTCGGGGGATGTTTCTTTCTTCTCTATTTTGTTGTTTGTAACAGTTTCATCTATTCAATCCTTATACATAGCTTCAAAGTGGGTTATTTTTAATTTTAACCTTCTCTTGCATCCCTTCTCTCCACCACCAAACCTCCCTTTGACATGGAACTCCCTCATTGACTCACCTAACATATCTTTGGCTACCATTCGAGTACAAGATGCTACCACCCCCCCACATCTCGTTTACACACAAATCCCAAGATAATCTTCTAAAGCTTTCTCCCGAAGCTTGAATGCTTTAATTGAAGATTCCACCATCTAGTTCTAATTATCTTGAGAACCATCCTTTTTTACTAACCTTTTATTTGCACATCTATGGCTAACAAGCGATGTTGAGTACACTCTCTCACAGGATTACTTTGTAGTCTGCAACACAACCAATCTCTTCTCTTCAATGCAAAGTAATCTATATGTGTTAGTCGGGTCACTCTTATAAGTAATTAAATGCTCATCCCTCTTCTTGAAGAGGGTGTTTATGATGAAAATATCATAAGCTTTTACAAAATCTAGAATGATTTTCCCCTTTCATTTCTATCCCCTACGCCATGGCCTCCATGGATACTAACATACCACGAAGCATCCTTTCCCACATGTCCATTAGGATCTCCACATAGACAAATCATCTCTTTTTTTGGGATTCCTTGTATAATCTTATTTAAATCATAAAAATGTTGTTTAATCCATTCCTCTAAACCACTTTGTGGTACATAAATTGAGATAATATAATTTTTTCTTCGAGCACTAATTTTACCAAAATAATCCGATCTCCAAATCTTTGCACATAAATCACACTATCCTTCGAATCTTTATGAACAACCACTCCACCACCATTTTTGTTATTCTCTTTACATGAATACCATAATTTAAAGCTTGTCTTCTGATCTCCCTTGCTTTCTCTCCAACTCATTTTGTCTCTTGGAGACAAAGTATCCGAATCTTCCTTCTTTCCATCATATCTACTATCTCCATCGATTTGCAGATAAAAGTATCATAATTCCAACTACCTATGCACAACTTCTTTGGCGATCTCTTTTGTACTAACATCATTAATCGCATATGTCCATCACGCTAGAACCCTTACAAATTTTGAACTACATCTGGGCAACGATGTATTAGTCCTTGTCAACTTCTCATTGCATCCGGACGATACAACACATTACTAGTAGGGAATGCCCCAACAAAATCCAAATGTTTGATTAAAATGATGTTAGAAAGATTCGATTGTTTTGAGATAAATTCTTAAATAGTGTTCTTAAAAAGAATACTATTTAAGAATTTGTCTCTTTGCATTGGTTGTGAGCTACCTTACACACTACCCTCCTAATCTACCCGAGCGTAGGAGCACTATTTATGTATTTTCCCTATGTATATAAAGTAAAAAAGAGATAAATAAGTTATTAAGCTAAAAGTAAAATGTATAAAAACGTTTAAAAAATCTATTTAATACTTTTATAATATTACGTATAAACTCCAAGTAAATTAAGTTAAAACTTGTGCAAAATTTCGAACAATAAAATCCTTATCTATTATAACTTGTAAATAAAATATTTGTTGTAAAATTTGCATAATAGAATCTTCTTAAGATTAAAACATTTAAAAAGTGACTTCATTTATAAAATCTGTGTACAATGTGTAAGAATACATTAGTTGCAATATTGGAATAAAATATGGGTAACGGGTGTACATAGTTTTTTTTAAAATGAGATATATTTAAAAAAAATGAAAATACACAAAATCCATACAAAGTTTTAAAATATTAGAAAATTACAAAATCATTAAAACTCACAAAATTGCTTAAAGCAAGAAAATTGACCTCCCAAAAACATTGTTGCATTTGCATTCGTATTTTTAAGAATAAATTTGATTTTTTGAACCAGAGATTGAAAAAAGTTCATAGAATGGAGTTTGGTCATGACCTTAATTTACTTTAAATTCACAGGACCTTGATTAGGAATTTGGACTTCTCGGGTCGTAAGAGCTACGTCTTTAGATTCCACAAGACTATGTTCATGCGTCAAATCATGTGTCTAACAAGATTAATTCATGCCATTCGGTAAGCTCTTTGAACAGTGAACTAATTTGAATACATACACTATGCATAGCTTAACTTGCATAAGATGTCCATATGGCCTTTCATTCTAAGCCTGGTATACACATTACTGCTTCATCGCCGGAGGTAGATGTTCAAGCCGAGGGAGACTACACAAACGTACGCATAGCTAACCCTGTTCTAAAGAGGAGATTGTGGAGTTGAAATAATGCATCACAACATTATTTTTCACAAGATCTTTAAAGATACATACACCAAATGTGACAACATTCAGTTGGGAGATAAACAGCAGCAATAACATTACGTATAAATAATCTCTAGGATGTTTTTAAGCTGTTTGTTGCATACCAACTAGGGATAAAAACTGATCGGATAACGGATCGTATATGTGCTTTTTTTAATAGCTATCTTCGCTTCATCTCTATCAAATATGAATATGCATACGGATATGATTCAGATATGCATTATGAAAAACATATCCTTAAAAATACGGATACGAATCCGAATCAGATATTTATCGAATCCGAATATGGATCGAATAGAGAGCGGACCTGAATACGGAACGAACAAAGAGCTCATCCAAATATTAATCGAATAAAGAATGAAATCCAAATATGGATCCAATAAACATTGATCCGAATATGGATCGAATAAAGATCACATACTAATACGAACTGGATTTTTTTTTATCAAAGTTCATAATGATTTAAAAAAATGAAAATGAAATATAAATAAGTTGTATCACGACACAAAAGAGTGTCGAGGTGACATGCATTCTTGACCGTAAGGAGATAGGATTTCGTAAGTTTTGTTCGTGCCCATCTCCAAACAAACAGAAATTTATTAATATCATTAATATATTGTATTATATAATGTATAATACTAATATAATAACACATGGTTGTGGCTTATATTATATTAACTAACATATAAAATAATATTAAATATTATATTCGGATATCCGGATATTCAAGCTATTACCACATACGTATCCATATCTGGAAATATTTTACAACTCATATCCATATTCGATCCGTATTCGATTAGCATTCGAATACGGATATCCAATAATTTTTCGAATACGATAAACATATATTCAAATATATACGTATCCGTTTTCATCCCTAATATCAACAAGCTAACTTCACCCGCCTCTGATCTTGTCTCGATATCTGAGCATTGCCCTTTGAATAGTCTGCAATGTCAAGTGTCAACTTTTGGATCCACCCTATTCTCGTTTTTCTTTGTTGTATTTTATTACCCATGTGGTTGCATTTAATTCCTGCCTAGGACGATCTATGGTAGAATTAATAGATCTGGGCGGGAATCCCTCACATGAGGTGACTTGATGGCTTTTATTTGAGAGGAGTCCCACTATGAATTTACAGGCATTTACCCTTCTTATAAATTGAGCATGTGACATTTAGCTTTCTAATGAAGCTTCTTCCATGTTTCAGTTGGGTGCAATGCATGCTCAACAATGGAGAGATCCTATGTTGGTGTTAGGATGATCCAGACCATCCGGTCATTAATGGGCTGTCCTGATTCACACAGGGTGTGCTGTGATGTTGACCACAGCATGGAGCATTCAAACACCATTCAGCATGCAAATGGAGGCAAAGGTGCGCAGATATCCACATGATAATTTCCAATTTCCAAACAAAAATCACCCCAAAAATCTCCACAAGAAACAAAATACATCACACATCCCTGAAGAATATACAGTTTAGATTACATCCTCTCCATAATCCACAAGAACAGCAAGTCACTGTAGAATAACAAGTCATGCGTGATGATTTATAATCCTAGCACTTCTATTGTAGTGTACAAGTTCAGACAAATTCATTATTTTTTATTATTACCATAACATCTTCACATACAACATGGGATGATCATACACTGATGAAATCATTACATCACTGCGATGAAGGGGGGCCCATAAAATCTCTAGCCTTTGGGCAACTGAAGAAACTAAACTAAATTTTCAATAAGTAACCCTTTCCCTACACATTCAAAGCCCTATTATGGACATCTAAATCAACAAATCATCCTATGCTAACCATTTACAACAGAAAATCCTATACTGTCTATCCTAAGTTCTGACCTGCTGCTCTCCGAATAACCATCTCCCCCAAGTCATCTGTCTCAAACACACGCCCAATCAACTCATCCCAGGTCTCCTGTCGAGATTTCCTAGGCATGAACGACGCTTCTCCGATATCGGATGGACCCTCATCAGATATGTCATCAGAGGAGAGCAGAGAGTCTTTCAACCTGATGGGGCTCTCGTTAAAAGTTCCGTATGTAGAGGGCGAATATGCATCGGGAACTGCCAACGAAACAGCCCTTCGTATCGCTGCCTGGTGCTCTTCATTATGCTCCTTGAAAATGGACGCCTGTCGCTCCATCTTCTGGTTTTCAGGAATCTCCATGCTCCTCTCCTTCTCAAGCATCAACTGGAAAAAAAACATGTCTGTCAATAGTGCATGGAAAACAAGCACCGCATTATAAACTACTGCAAGATGACCAATGCTCAGAACGGTTGTTTAATTAGGAAAAATGAATGTGAATAACACAAGTTTCTTTCAAAAGAATAGCAAACACGAAATAGTAACATACATGACTTAATTACAGTTCGTACTCCTAAAGTTTTATAAAGAATCAAGGTCTGCAGGTGGTGACCGGAGGTTATTCCATTATGTTTTCAAGAGACCCAAGAGTCAAGGGTGAACTATCTGGTATACCCTCATAAATCCCAGAACTTTATTATGCATGTACAGAATCATGGCTTACATCTAAATATATGGTAGAGTCAAATTCATCCCATAGCTGCATGAACCATGTTCCGTTTCTGATGGAAATACCCATGTAGACTTTTGAGTGAGCGTGTAAAGCGTTGTATAGAATCGAACATCATATTTCAAGATCAAAAACTATCGTAGAACATAATAATAATGCTCACAGAATATAAAACTCCGACGAACCATCTCTTCAATACTGTCCAAAATATTTCAGTACAGTCCGATAATTTGTGCCTAACTGAAACATTCACAGATTTTTGAAGGATGAGTCAGAACTTACATCAAAGGCCCTCTGCGCCTCCCTCTCTATCCAGATAATAGAATGATCAGAGGTAGCATTGCATGAGAGAACAATATGTTCAAATCTTTCTTCTACAGGAACGGCTGTTCTGACAACAGGCGGAAATGTCTTGCACCTATATACAAAAATAGGTTAGTTCTCTAATAAAAACCAGAACCCAGACATTTTTTTATTAAAATTCAATTAAAAAGATTTTTAAGCTCTTACATTGAACTAATGAAGCTGAACGAAAAAAAGAAAGAAAATTCATGTCTTGAACATGACAATACATGACATTGTAAGAAGTTAGAAAGTGACACTTCCATGTCTTAAACATGAAAACACATAGTATATAAGAAGTTATGCACCACTAACTGATGAAGCAACTAAAGATGATGTGCCATCTATGAAACCCATAAATTCATTTTGACATGCAGTTAGAAAACTTAGAACATAGAAAACTATTTACCTGAACGGCTTCCTCTCAACAATGTGATAGAGCCTTCCTGGTGCATAAAGGCGTCTAGGATCTTTGTACTTGAATGCATTTGGTACTACAGTGTCTTTCAGGCAGCTATAGAATAGTATGCATGGCAAGCTGTCCAATGATAAAATCATAGTATAATATATTAAAAAGCCAGATTGGCCTGACTTGATACAAAAGCCATTTGGGGAAAGAAAAAAGGCACAAGTAATCAACGAGAAGGAACTAGCATAGAATTGAACTGCGTTGCCTTTTAACTCATTGATTCTTTTTTTACTAAAATATTGGCTAATGATTTATCTCTAGTAGTCATCCAATGACTAAAAACAAAGAAGCAAACTGCCACTTACATGAAAAATATTCATGCTTTATTTGTAAAGGATAAATCTGATCCACAATCTTACAACTACATGAAGTAAGTCAAATCCAACACAGCAATGCCACGACCAAAACTTAAATTCAAGAAAAGATGAGAACGGTTCTGCATCACAGCATTTCTCCATATCTATGGAGGAAGAGCTGTTACTGAAGTTGAAGGGCCATTTTTTTGGAATAAGCCTCTGAATTATTTTTCAGCAATAGTAATTATAGATATATTAAGTAAAAAAAGGTGAAAAGGGCATTCTGTACCAGAAAAATGATTTGAAAACATCTTCCAATGGAGTAGCTGTCCTAGGTAGGAAATCATCCTGCAAAAAAGAGTTGTTATTGAAAGTAAAAGTGCATATGACAGAAAGTACTGCAATTAAATGAAAAGGTGGTCATGGAGAAGTACTCTTATACTGGATAAACAGTAAAACATACCGAAACTAAGTGTATTTAATTTAAAGAGAAAATAAGCACAGAGAGAACATAAAACTTCGAAGGCAAATTTGAAAAAACCATCATTAATAATTTGTGACCATTATTCTCACTCGGGCTCAGCGAAAGTAAAAACACACAAAAATGAATTATTATTGTGATATATGGAGCTCATTCAGTTTCTACCCGCTTCATAGACCAATGTTTGGCACGATCAAAAGCTATAAAACACAGAATGCCATTGACACATCAACAGTTGATATTAGAAAAGAATTGTGAAACTCCGAAGTACTAAAAACACTAAAACTCAAATTCCGACTTGATCCAGTCCAAAATGGACAAATAAGAATCCCATCTTGTAGTACTCTTCAAGACTTTTCCAACGAGCCCAAGAACATCGAAAATGGGCACAGTGCGCGAAAGTTACGACTGAAATACGGTGGTTTACCGCTTTTGAGCCGCAAACTGAGCCCTATAAAGGGCAATTGACTAGGGTGGAGCACTGGCTCTGTGAAAGGGAATTCTATGAGATGATCATTCAAGAGGTCTAGGGGTCTTTATATAGGACTAAACCTTAGAGAGCTCAAAAAGAGGGAAATACATAAATACCATCGGTGGGGTTACAGTGAATATTAAACACAATCTACCGTAATCTATAACACTCCCCCTTAAGTTGGAGCATATCCATCAATCATGCCTAACTTGGAAGCAATCCAAGAAAGACGCTTCTTTGACAAGGCTTTTGTAAATATGTCTGCAAGCTGAAGATCTGTCGAGATATGTGGTGCAACAATCTTGCCTCCTCGTACAACATCGCGAATGAAATGGCAGTCAATCTCAACGTGCTTGGTTCTCTCATGGAATACATGATTAGTAGCGATGTAAGTAGCAGATTTGTTATCACATTATAGAGGAACATGTGTGGTGATATCAATACTGAGTTCTTGCAGAAAAGTCAATAACCAAGTAATTTCACATGTAACCTGAGCCATTACCCTATATTCTGCCTCTGCATTGGATCGGGAGACTACAGTCTGCTTCTTGCTCCTCCAACTAACAAGGTTTCCTCCTACCATCATAGCATAGCCCATAGTAGAGTGACGGTCCTCAGGTGAGCTTGCATAATCAGCATCAACACAAGCAACAACATAAGTGTATCCATTTGCCTTATAGAATAGGCCGCATCCGAGTGATTCATTCAGATATCGAAGGATCAGAAGAACGTCCTCCCAATGATCGTAACATGGTTTCCCCATGTATTGGCTAGCTATGCTCACAACATAGGATATATCTGGCCTAGTAACAGTAATATACAATAGCTTTCCATCTAGGTTTATGTATCGTGTAGAGTCCTCAATGGAGGATCAACAGAGGTAGAGTGTTTCCTTGGTTCTGCAGGAATACCAGAGGGTTTGCATCCAAGTAATCCTGCCTCAGCTAGTATATCTAAACAATACTTTCATTGTGACATATGAAGTCCCTTCTTGGTATGTAAGACTTCTATGCCCAGAAAATAGCGAAGTTGTCCTAAATCCTTTGTGACAAAAACCTTTTGCAGAAAGGCCTTAGTCTCCAGCACCCCTTTATCATTGTCACCAATAACAACCATATCATCTACATATACAACAAGTATAACAAAGCCTGATGATCGTTTTCGGATGAAAACATAGTAAACAGACGTACTTCTCTGGAAACCAGAGTGCCAATTTCTGTACTTAGTCTGTCAAACCATGCCCCCGATCTTTACTTCAGGCCATAGATTGCTTTGCGAAGTCGGCACACATACTCCCCTTCGACTTCATACCCTGGAGGTTGCATCATGTAAAACTCCTCCTCTAGATCACCATATAGAAACACATTCTTGAAATCCATTTGAAAAATATTCCAGCCCTTGTTTATCGCCACTGAGAGGATGGTCCGTATGAATCCCATCCGTGCAACAGGTGAAAAAGTCTCGAAGCAGTCAACTGCATATGTTTGTGTGAAGCCTTTAGCCACAAGTCTTGCTTTCAGTCTGTCAATGGAGCCATCTGGAGACTGCTTTGTAGGGAAAACCCAATGGCAGACAATAGGTTTTGTGCCATGGGGACACTGCATAAGTTCCCACGTCCTTTGGGAATTCAAAGCGTCCATTTCATCATCCATTTCTTTTCTCCATCCAGAATCCTTCAGTGCGCTATTGTGATCTCTGGAAACCGAAATTGTCATAAGGACATCTGCATATCTTTTGTCAGAGAATGATAATCTATCAGTGGACGTGAAATGAGATATTGGGTGAAGTATACATTGCCTCTTGATTCTGCGTAGAGCGATGGAAAGCTTTTGAGGAGCATTCGGGATAGAATTGGTGGGAGCACTTGAAGTTGACGTATTCTCCTGTAACAAAGGAACATGTAAAGGAATAGGAACATAAGTAGAGACCTGTTTTCTTTTATACACAATAGGTGGAGCAGGAAGGTCTAATGGTATATCTGACACAACCTGAGTAAAGAAGGAAGTCTGTTCAAAGAATGTGATATCAACAGATATGAAATATCGATGGACAGATGGATCATAGCATCTGTATCCTTTTTGAGTCTAAGAGTAACCTAGGAAAACACATTTAATCGCACAAGGAAATAATTTATCGGAAGTATGAAAATTGTGAACAAATGCTATGCATCCAAAAATTCGCAGAGGCAGAGGGAAGGGTGAGTAATTTGGGTATAGTAAGCCAAAGGGAGTGGATCCGTTAAGAGATGCCGAGGGGACCCTGTTTATAAGGAGGACAACAATCAGTATGGAATCTCCCAAATAAATTTTGGGAACCTTCATTTGGGTAAGAAGAGAGCGGGCAATATCAAGGCGATGTCTTAGTTTTCTCTCTGCTATGCTATTCTGTTGAGAGGTATATGAGCAAGTTGTTTGATGGGTGGTGTCCAGGGAGGCAAAAAAGAACATCAGATCTTTGTTTGTAAATTCCAAGGCATTATCAGAACGAAAGATTTTAATAGTAGTGGAGAAGATATTTTTGACATAATGAAAGAAATTCTTAACAACATGATTAATTTCTGAATGTTCTTTTAATAAGAAAATCCAAGATAATCGATTGTAGTTATCCACAAAGACAACAAAATATCTATGATCACTCAGAGTTCGGACCGGACATAGTCCCCAGATATCACAATGAACAAGAGAAAAAGCAGAACTGCGGCAAGGCTCATTTCGTGCAAGAAAGGATGCTCTATGGTGCTTCCCGAACTGACATACCTCACACTCAAACAGGTTGAGCGTCGAGAGTTCGAGGAACATCATGGAGAGGGGTTTGGTCGAAGGATGACCCAGACGAAGATGCCACAGAAGAGGATCATCAGAGATGGATACTGCACCAACAAAATTTGAATAAGAAGGGATGTCGAGGAGCCGTTCCTCTCATGTCCCTCCACCAAAGATCTGCCTCGTCAGGATGTCACGAAAATAACAGTAGAACTCGTAAAAAATAACACGACATTTAAGTTCTCGACATAGATTCTGTACAGACGGGAGACTAAGAGGAAAAGCAGAAGCACAATGAACATCTATCAATCGCAGCTTGGGAGAGAAATCAACAGTACCAACAACAATAATCGGGAAAAAATCCCCATTAGCAACACGGACAATCTTCATCGTTGAGGACGATTGGGAAGACGCGAGCAAGCTTCCCTCTCCCGTCAGATGGGTAGAGGCTCCAGAGTCAATAATCCATGCATGTTTAGAGATAGAGATTGAGTTTGTTACTGTACTTGAGGTAGTAGCTAGACTAGCAGAAGAGGCGGGGGCGATATTCCTGCAAGCAGAGGAAGCAGAGTCTTGTAGCAGTTGTCGTAGACGAGTATATTCAGAAGCAGTAAATGGGGTAAGTACCCCTCCAGTTTGCTGAGTAGATGCATCTTCAATGACATCAAAAGGTGCTTTATCATAGGCATTATTGGAATTAGGTTTGTTGACGCACATTGAGTTATTGTATCTCTTTGCTAATTTTATTTTCTTGTTATTCCCTTTATGTAATTTACCCATAGGCTACTCTCCTATATAAGAGAGCCTAGGGCTATGGAATAAACCAATTATTCACGTTTCCCAACATGGTATCAGAGCGACGGTCCTAGACCGGAGTTCTCGAAACCCTAACCCTAACCCGCCCCACCCGCCGGCCTCTCCTCTCTCTCTCTCCCCTCTCGGCGCCGCTCTTCTCTCCGATCGCCGACCTGCGGCGCCCTTCAGAGCATCTCGCACTCCTCATCTAGCGCTGGATCCGATCGCCTAGCGCTTCTCGCGCTCTTCTTACCGATCTGCGCCGATCGCCCTTCAGCACTCTCAGCGTGTGGCGACACTTCAGCGCCTAACGCGCCTCCAGCGCATGTGCGCCTAGTGCACCTACATCCAGTTTGCGCGCAGATCCAGCCCTGATCGAGCACCTCGCGCGCAGCCACTGATCGAGCACTTCGCGCGCATCCTCCAGCCAGTCCCTGGTCGAGCACTTTGCGCGCAGCCTCCGCGCAGCGTGCACCTACATCCAGTTTTGGTCGCACGTGCTTCCTGCACGTGCCTGCGTGCTCTACGCCCTAAAACTCTAGGGCACAGATCTTGATATATATGGGGTTGGTTGCTTGACGTCTACACATGCAACTGATCCCGTCTATGTCATTGTAGACAAAGATTGTTGTCTCTCGGTCACTCCAGTCTTCCATCTCCAGTATGTCAGAAAGCAAGGCAGATATCCCATCTATGGGCGCATTTCGTGGTCCAGCGCCCATCGTCAAGATGGATGGTACGAACTATGAACTGTGGGCAATGCAGTTCATGAGTATGATGAAGTCCACGGGCAAGAAGCATATTCTCACAGAGCCCGAGCCTGCAGAGAAGACTGGAGTTCATGCCTCATGGGAAGCAGACGACGCATATGTCAAGGTGTGGCTATCTGGCACATTGGCTATTGAAATCGCCAATGACATTCTACATCAACCCACAGCCAAAGACATGTGGGATATCCTGGCAGCGACATATTCTCAGGCGAAGAATGAGACGAAGATCCTGCAACTACAACATGATATATTCACGATAAAGCAGAATGGCCGCCCGTTACATTCTCTCTATACATCCTTGAGAGGAATGTTTGAGAAGCTTTATAGCTTCATGCCTCTTACCGCCACACCAGAGCAGCAAAAGACATACAGGAATGCAACGATGGTGGGTGTGTTTCTCGCTGCACTCGATCCAGAGTATGAGGCCGCACGTTCACAGATTTTGGCGGACTCGACTATTCCTCCCATGGAGGAGGCTTTTCACAGATTGAGTAGGATCACTGTACCTTCAGCAGCTGCTAGTCAGAATCCCTCAGCCATGGTGGCCAACAGGGGCTGTGGTTCTCATTACCAGGGCCGTGGACGTACTCCCCGTGGAAGGGGTGGTCGCACTAGGCCTACATGCTCATATTGTCATCGCATCGGACATACTGAGGACACATGCTACTCAAAGCATGGATTTCCTGCATCTGCACGAGTCGCTGAGCAGATAGAGCCTCCTTCTGCTGCTTCACTGGATCAGCATTTTGATGATCTGGTTGCCCGCCTCAGGGGCATTATCCCACCATCTGGCCCAGCACCGTCGACAGAGAGTCATACTGATGTTGCTGCTTCTGCTTCTGCCTCTACGAGTACTTCAGGTAGTACACTTGCACTTCACAGTAGTAGATCGGATACATTGCCATGGATCATGGACTCAGGCGCTACACATCATCTATGTGGCGACCAGAGTCTACTTTCAGGATATACTCAGATTCCTCCAGGACGGACAGTAGTGATTGCCAATGGCACACATTCCCCCATCACGGGTCAGGGGGAGATTAGATTGACATCCTCTATGCAGCTCAAGAATGTTTTACATGCACCGCACTTTTCTATGAATCTATTGTCAATCAGTCAGATTACGAAGGATCTCCAATGTCGAGCTATTTTTGATCCATCTTCTTTGATTTTTCAGGACATCCGTACGGGCAACGTGATTGGTCATGGCTATGAGCAAGGAGGCCTCTATCGTCTGAACCAGACCCCATTTGCCGGAATCACATCTTCTCCTTCTGGACAAGTATCTCCTCTCCTGTGGCATCTGCGTTTTGGTCATCTACCGCTTCAGAAGTTGCGTCTTGTCTTACCTTATAGTTTTTCTCACACATATATCCAGTGTGAGGCGTGTCAGTTGGGAAAACATCACAGGTCATCGTTTCCCAGTAGTCAAGGTCGGAGTAGTAACTCCAAATTTGAGTTGTTTCATGTTGATGTCTGGGGTCCAAGTCGTGTTCCCGATCATCAGGGGCACAGGTTTTATATTGTATTCGTGGATGATTTCTCTAGAGCATCATGGGTATTTCTAATGAAAAATAAGTCTGAAGCTGGAAATATTATTATTCAATTTCTAAATGAGATTCAGAATGTTTTTTCCACAACTGTCAAAATTATGAGAAGTGACAATGCCCTAGAGTTGTGCACCAACAATCTAGCCAACTATTACTCCTCTAAAGGAATTGTTCACCAAACATCCTGCGCCCATACGTCTCAACAAAATGGGGTTGCAGAAAGAAAACACCGTCACCTACTTGATGTCACAAGGTCACTTCTCATTCAGAGTCATGTTCCGTATTCCTACTCTGGGGTGATGCAGTCCTTACTGCATGTTATCTTATAAATCGTATGCCCTCGTCTGTCTTGAATGAACAGGTTCCTTTCTCACTTATTTATCCTGACAAGGATCTGTTTACTCTTACCCCTCGTGTGTTTGGGTCAGTCGCATTTGTCCATCAGTTGTCGCCCGGTTCTGACAAGCTCTCTCCTAGGGCTGTCAAGTGTGTCTTTGTGGGGTACTCCAGAACTCAAAAGGGGTACAAGTGTTTTGACCCTGTGCGTCGGCGGTATATGATCAGTGCAGATGTTACATTCTTTGAATCCATCATGTATTTCTCAGATTCTGGGAACATGCAGCCACCACCTATATCCCCTGATATTGTATTCATGACACCACCAACATCACAACCGCCACCACCATCGCCATCAATAGTATCTCCGTTACCATTCCATTACACCCGGAGGCCGAATCAAGCTCATGGTCCTGACCAGTCAACTAGCTCGCCTATGGTATGTAATGAGAATATTAATGTTGATGGATCTGACGACATTTCTCAGCAGGATGCATTACAGGAGCATGGTGATACCGCAGAGGACCTAGATGTTCCAATCGCTCTACGCAAGCCGAAGAGAAGCTGTGCCAAGTATCCAGTATCAGCAGTGGTGTCGTTTGAGAGGCTATCTGGACCATTCAGGACATTTGCATTGGCACTTTCAGCTACAGATATTCCACGGAACCACCATGAGGCTTTGCAGGATTCTCGATGGCGGCTAGCAATGGAGGAAGAGATGGCGGCACTTCAGTCTAGAGGAACATGGAGCTTGGTCACTATACCTCCAGATGTCAACCCGGTGAGTTGCAAGTGGGTGTTTACAGTGAAACATAATGCAGATGGCTCCATTGACAGGTACAAGGCACGCCTAGTTGCAAGGGGATTCACACAGACATATGGGGTAGATTACCTTGACACGTTCTCCCCGGTGGCTCGTCATTCCACTCTGCGGATCCTCTTATCTGTTGCAGTCACTAAAGACTGCCCACTTTATCAACTGGATGTGAAGAATGCCTTTCTGTATGGCGACCTGCAGGAAGAAGTCTACATGCAACAACCACCAGGTTTTGCTGTTGAGGGGGAGTGTTCCAAGGTCTGCAGATTACATAAGGCTATCTATGGCCTTAAGCAGAGCCCCAGAGCATGGTTCCAGAAGCTGTCAGACCTCTTTGAGAAACAAGGATACAAACGCTCAAATGCTGATCATTCCTTATTTGTACAGAAAACGGCAAGAGGTATTGTTGTAATCATGGTGTATGTTGACGATATCTTGATTACAGGTGATGATGACCAGGGCATTAAGCAGGCAAAGGAAAGGCTGGGGACCGAGTTTGTCATCAAGGACCTGGGAGTCCTTAGATATTTCCTGGGGCTGGAGTTTGCCAGAAATCCGTATGGATTAGTCATGTCACAGAGGAAGTATGTCACAGATCTACTAAGTGAGACAGGTATGCTAGGGTGTCGACCTGCTACGACACCAATGGACCCTAGCATGAAGATGTATGATGATGACACAGAGGAGGTTGACAGGAGAAGATACAGAGAACTGGTAGGCAAACTGCTATATGTCACGATCACTAGGCCAGATATATTATTTGCAGTGAGCCGTGTGAGCCAGTTCATGGAGCAGCCACGCCAGGTGCATATGGATGCAATACACATGATACTTAGATATCTCAAATCTTCTCCAGGTAAAGGTATGCTATTCAAGAAAGGAAAGGGGATTTCTGTCTCAGCATGCGCAGATGCAGACTATGCAGGATGTCCTAAGGATAGGAAGTCCACCTCAGGGTATGCTGTCTATGTTGGAGATGCCCTAGTCTCATGGAGGAGCAAGAAGCAAACTGTGGTAGCTAGATCCAGTGCTGAATCCGAATATAGGGCTATGGCCCAGGCTACTACAGAGATGATGTGGGTGAAAGCGGTGCTGACAGATTTATGCTTAGATATACCACTTCCTATGAACTTGGAGTGTGATAATCAGGCTGCTTTGTTCATTGCAAATAATCCTGCATTCCATGAACGGACCAAGCATATTGAAGTGGATTGTCACTTCATACGTGATATGATTCAGAAAGGATTTATTACCACATCTCATGTTACTTCAGAGAACCAGACTGCAGACATATTTACCAAGGCATTATTACGAGGTCCATTTCAGAAGTGTGCTTCCAAGCTGAGCATGATTGACATCTATGCTCCATCTTGAGGGGGAGTGTTGACGCACATTGAGTTATTGTATCTCTTTGCTAATTTTATTTTCTTGTTATTCCCTTTATGTAATTTACCCATAGGCTACTCTCCTATATAAGAGAGCCTAGGGCTATGGAATAAACCAATTATTCACGTTTCCCAACAAGGTTGTATGCCGAAAGTTGCCCAATAGCTGTCAGAAGGATGATTTCAACGTCCACAGAGTACACAAGCTGGATACCGAGCAGAGGAATCACGACCACGGTCACACCCCCATCCATATTCACGACCACGTCCACGTCCAAAATTTCGACCCATGCCTCCTTGACTCCCTCTATATCCCGAGGCGGTATAATGAGCTGACGTCTCTGTAGCAGTGTAGATGGTAAATTGCTGAATTGGAGTCTCAAGCTCTTGTAATCGTCCAAAGATGGTCTCAAGGCTCGCTAGAGTGTCGGCCATTAGAAACTGATCTTTCACTGTCTTGTATTTTGAATGCAATCTTGAAAGAAATCGATAAACTTGCCATTCAGCATGTTCGCCTACCTGTTTATCACAATATGTAGGCCGAAAGATGATGAGCTCCTCAAATAGACTCGTAAGGAGCCAATAGTAATCAATAAGACTCGAATCTCCCTGAGTGGCTGACCATATCCTTGTGTATACGTCATAAAGACGAGAATTGGTCGTCTTCTTAGAGCATGTGCGCTCAAGGTTTTCCCACATTGCCTTAGCAGTGTCTTTGTAAAGAAGATTGGCAATAATATTTGGATCGACATTGTTTGTCATCTAGGTGATAACTTGACAATTGTCAACAAATCATGTGTCATAATCTTCATCAGTTTCAGCAGGTGGGTCCTTTATAAGAACATAACTTTTGCGTTGGCCACCGATAAATACTTTGAAGGACCGAGATCATAGAACATAATTTTCAGAACCCTTCATCTTGATAGAAGTGCCCTGTACCATCAAAGAAGAAGTAGGGTACACGAGCTCTCTCACTGGTCATCATGGTGGAGCCTTAGGTCAAGAAGAAGTTGCCGAATAAAGAGTAGGCTGCACGTTTGGTCGGTTGTAGGACCGCGAGACGACAACCCAAGGTCGTGTAGACAACGCTCCAATCGCGTCGCGAGGGATTGTATGGCTTACAGACCCACGACTGGAGGGACCCACAGTGCCGCACCTAGGCAAGCAACAATACAGGAAACCGTAGGGAGATGCCAAAGGCAGCGTGAGGGAACCGCAGGGAGGGCCTGAGGTGCGACCTAAGGTGTTGGCGGTGCGAGGGAACTGCAGGGATGCCTAAGGTATCGTGAAGGAACGACAAGGAGGGCTTGAGGTGCATCCTGAGGTGCTGGTGGCGTGAGGGAACCGCAAGGAGTGGTATTTGGGAGGTTCTAGCGGTGACTGGGTTTCTGGCGGTGACGCCTGAGGTGCAGATGAGAGGCTAAGGTACTGACGGCATTTAGGGGCCCGTGGTAGCGCCGGGGGGAGGGGGGAGGTTGGGAGGTCCTGAGGCATTTTGCATGAGGCGGTGCTAGGTGTGAGGGGCCACATGCGTGGTACGAGGCAGTAGTAGGCACGGGGGGCCGAGGCGGGGCCCGAGGTGGGCAGTGCGCAGGGTGAAAAGCCCCTTCGGGCATGAAGGGGCAAAGGCGAGTCCCGAGGGAGGAGTCGTAAGGAGGCCAAGGTGCTGGGGAGGCACTCTGTAGCGCTAGGGCTCCTGCGGAGACCGAGACAACGCTCCCTAGGGCAAGAGCACGAGGCAGGAGTACGGGGGGGCCAAGGCAGGAGGCGTCACGTGGTGCAAAGGGCTGGGGCTGGGGGGGGATTAGGTCAGAACACCGGTCTACGACCGTTGCACTGATACCATGTGAAAGGAATTCTATGAGATGATTATTCAAGAGGCTAAGAGGTCCTTATATATGACTTAACCCTAGAGATCTCAAAAAGAGAGAAATACATAAATACCCTCGGTGGGGTTACACTGAACATTAAACACAATCTACTGTAATCTCCAGCAGGCTCGAGGGCGCTGGGAGGTCCTGAGGCGTTTGGCGCGAGGTAGTGCTAGGTGTGAGGGGCCACAGACATGGCACGAGGCAGCAATAGGCGCGGGGGGGCCGAGGCGGGCCCTGAGGTGGGTAGTACCGTAGTTTGCAAGGGCGAAGAGCCCCTTCAGGCGTGAGGGGGCTAAGGCGGGTCCCGAGGGAGGAGTCGCAGGGAGGCCAAGGTGCTGGGGAGGCGCTACGTAGTGCTAGGGCTCCTGGGGAGATCGAGACGACGCTCCCTAGGGCAGGAGTGTGAGGCATGAGCGCGAGGGGGGGGGGGCAAGGCAGGAGGCGTCACGTGGTGGGAGGGGCTGGGGGTGGGAGGATTAGGTCAGAACACCAGTCTAAGACCGCTGCTCTGATAACATGTGAAAGGGAATTCTATGAGATGATTATTCAAGAGGCCTAGAGGTTCTTATATATGACTAAACCCTAGAGAGCTCAAAAAGAGAGAAATACATAAATACCCTCGGTGGGGTTACAATGGACATCAAACACGATCTACTCTAATCTCTAACAGGCTCGACCCGACCCAACTCGGAAAAGCCCGGCCCGGGCCCAATAAATTTTTCCGGGTCTTGGGCCGGGTCACGACCCGATATTTTTCTTGAATCGAAGGCTCATGCCCAACCCAAAGCCATCAGGTTCGGGTTGGGTCCAACCCATCCTCGTTTGCAGATAATACATGTACTCAGTTAGGAGTATGCACTCCAAATTGGTGTGACCACATGCACTATTAGAAGTATGCACGTACTAGCCCATCCTTAACGGTATAATTTATACCAAAGAAAACCTCTAACCCATACTTCAACATTTATTCCAGTAGGAAATTATCATGCAACAAGTTAGCACCAGAGAGACACGAGGAAAAGGTGTCGGTAAGGGGCTGATGCATCGCTGAGAGAGACGACCATGAAGGTGGCGAGTACAAGTGCAAGAGACTTAGTGAGAGGATTAGGTCCCGGGATAGATATCCTATGCGAGGAGAGGGACTGAAGCCTGATTGTCTAACATGTACGATCACGAGGAGGGGGCATGGTGGCGACGTTCGAAATGGCAACGGTTGCGTTGGAGCGGAGGAGGTCTCCGATTACTCTGGAATCTGAAGATATTTTTTGTGAGAGGGGAATAGGCAACACTGTCCAACAAATAAAACCCCAACAAATGATGGGTTTCCTATGAGGCGTAAATCAAATTTCAGCAAATCATAGATTCCACTTACAAGTTGCATGCGTTTCAAATTAGGGATAATTACACCCATAACCCTGAGTAATTCCTCAATCTTAATCATAACATTGCATAATCGCGAATTACACGAGAAACCCCGAGTAATGCCTAACCTTTACATGGCATAACCCTGTGTCAAGTGCCGTTTCCAATCTCCGTTAACTTCAACGGAAAAAGTTAATTGTGGACAAATTTGCCCTTCAAAATATTTTATATTTACAAATTGCGAACCCTTCATTTGCGAGGAACGACTTGTATGGGTAGATACCGGAAGGATTCAGCAGCTTATCCCTTCTCCAGCATTTGAATTTGTCCCACAACTCCTTTTTCGGCCCCATTCCGGCAACATATGGGTATCTGGGATCTTTGAATGTGCTATCGCTTTCAAGCAACAATGTTTCTGGTACTATACCTCCGGAGATTGGCAAGTGTTCTAATCTCAGCATACTGGAGCTGCGATCCAACCAGTTATCGGGTCCCATTCCAACCGAAATCTCCCACCTTGGTAAATTGACAGTTCTTGATCTTGGTGCTAACCATCTCACAGGTGAGATACCATCCGAGCTCTCCAAATGCTCTACTCTCGATATTCACCAGCAAGATCTCTTATGCGGAGACGATGGAGGCGACGAGGCAATTCGATGAGAAAAACGTGCTAAGCCGGTCTCGCCACGGGCTCGTCTTCAAGGCATGCTTCAACGACGGTACAGTCCTTTCGATCCTCCTCCTCCCGTCCACGTCTCGTCGCCGCATCCCCTGGTCCAACCCCGCCACCCCCTGCAGCTCGTGGAAGAAGACCCTGACGCCCGAACCCACACGCCCGCCCCCAAGCAGCTTCAGGAAGAAGAACCCCCCCCCCCCCCCCCCCCGTCCCGACGGCCTCCCCATGCTCGCTCGAGCAGCTCCTGGAATTCCTCCCCCCCCCCAACCGACCGCCTCCCCATGCCCCCCGAGCAGCTCGTGGAAGACCACCCTCTCCCACCCCCGCCGGCCGCCTCCCCATGCCCGCCCCCCTCCCCCACGCCCGCCCCCAAGAAACTCCAGGAAGAAGAAACCCCCCCACCCCCCACCCCCACCCGGCCCCCTCCCCAGCTCCTGCTCCCCCCCAACTCTGCAACCGCCCCCCGCAACTCAGTAAGCCCGCCTGCAACCACCCACCTCGGTCGACTCCCATTCCCCCTCATTTTGCAAAACCGCAACAAGACATCATGCCACGTATGCGCTGGGATTTTTTTTAGATTAATCACAACCGTTAGATCTTTCATTGGTTAGATTAACTCAATCATGTGGTTAAATTAATCAAGAAAGTAACGGAAGGGTATAGATGTAAGACGGCACACTTATTCAGGGTCCTGAGCGTAATTCACGATTATGCAGGGTTATGATTGAGATTGAAGAATTACTCAGGGTTATGGGTGTAATTATCCCTTCAAATTATGAAACCATATCAAGCAAATCAAATTTTGTGCAAAATTCCCAATTACCATTTATGGCAGGTTGGGTTGGGTTTTATCGGGCCTCCACGGGTTCGGGCTGGTCCCGACCCATCCTTGAAAAATGGAAGGAATTAAGACCCGAGCCCGACCCATATACTTATCAGGTTCGGGCCCGGGTCCGAGCTTTTGCGGGTCGGGTTCGGGTTGGCCCGGCCCAATGCTCCACCCTACACTTGACCCATTGAGCTCGTCGGAGATTCGCTGGAAACCCTCGCCAGAGCTCTGCCGCCGCCGCCATCGACGACCTCCGATTGAAGATCCGAGGACACAAATTCAAAGAGCGCATTGAGGTCCTTCCACCTTTGGGATGGAGGAGATACCCTGGGAACGACCCTCGAAGATACGGATTTTGGTTTTCACCTTCCTGTTGGATTGCACATCTTTCGTGCATTGCGTACTCGTAGTTTTCGTGTCGATCCGATGTCCGGATCGCCCATAGATCCGCATGCAAAGTCAGATTTCACTACTTAACTCCGTGTTCTTTTGCGATTTTCGAGAGATCTGTTGGGTGAAAAATTATGTTCTTTATGTCAGATTGACCAGGGTAGAATGCTAATCATTCGCATATAATTTATTTTTGAACTTGAGATAAATTTTGGACACAATTTCATCAGCCCAACTCACTATTATTTGAATAATCGATCAATAACCTTTGACTAATTGATCAATACTTATCGATCAACCAAAATGCATGATCGATTGATATTGATCGATCAGGATAGACATGATGATCGATCGACATTTATCGATCAAACATAATGCATGATCGATCAATATTGATCTGATTGAACCAATGGCATTTTAAATGAAGAAAATGAGATGAAATTATGACAGACACGTGTAGGATACTGTGACATTACGAGACTTCATTAGTTGGTGGAAATCTATTAGTAAGAATTTTTTATGATGAATTGGGTCCTAAATGGAATAAGAGAAACTAAGGGCTCTTGACTGACCATATGAATTGACTAATTAGTACAAGATGAAATGATCAATTACCTTATCAAATGTTGGCCATTTAAAAAACTTAATTACCTAACTATAGTGAGATTTGCTACTAAATCCTAAGTAGTTAAATGGGGACTCAGAGTAGAAGCAATGAAATTAGGTAAGTAAGTGAAAGCCTTGAACAATGTCAAATATATTCCAAATATGCATACTTTGTATTTATATGACATCTGGTTGTGCTACGATTAGAACCCTTGCCCCGCGTGCCTTGTGATTTGGTGGTCTCCACGACTGAGGTGTTCTACTGTGTTGAGGGTTGTGCAATGCACGGTGTAGTTTCCCGTGTCGCCTTGGGTAGAGTAGATGCGACGACCATGTCCCCAGTTGCGTTATAGGTGATACGTAATACTTGTTACCCGATGACTTTTCGATGCCACTCGACGAAGGCCTTACCAAGTTGCGTGCTTGATAGTCCATGTTTTGCTTTTTCACTTGGGGCTAATATTTAGATACTAAGTAGTGTAGGCCACATTCATTAGTACTCTAGGTACTATGAACTAAGAGGAGAGTTGTGGGATGTGGCTAGCAAAGGAAGTGTTCTCACCTGTTTACCTCGTATTCAGAGAAAAAAGAAAGGTAGTCGTAGGTCCAACTACAATTTAAGTTGAAAACTAGATCTTTAATCCCAGATCTTACTTGAGTTGTGCCTACCATGGAATACTCTTACCAACGTGTAGTGGTTGCCAAGTGAGTTATGTCGGTTGGTCATATCTTAGTTGTGTTGGGATACTTGAGAAAGAATCACGATGGAAATCAAATCGACTTCATTAAATGGGTGATCATTTATGGAATCAAGAGGACTTATAAATGAAACCAAACTGGAGAATTGGGATAGAAATGGGAAGGTTAGTACAGGAAAGTGCTGGGAACTTAGGATGTATCTACTTCACGCATGCCTACAGAGGTACTCCAACCCTAAGATATTATGTATCTTGGAATCATCCTGTTAGACTCTTGTGGTCAAGTCCACATGATATTTCCTTCGCTAATAAGAATGCTAGGCAATAGTAATGAGGGAAAATCAACTTAAAGAATTGTAACAATTTAAGAGTAAGTATTCATTTGTAGCTTTTAGTTGTGGGAGAGGGTTCATGTTTATGTGTACTTACTTTAGTTTCTCTTTTGGATTCTGTTTCTGTGACTGTTTACCATGGCTTGTTATACTTCTTCCCAGTTACTTACTGCTTTACTTGTTATTTGAATGTATCCATATTGGGAAACTTTGCTCATAACGTACTCTTTTCCGTATGATCCAACAAGTTCTAGAACCCGCCACAACAGTAGGGTGCGGTTTTGTTTTCGTAGAGCTTATAGGTCTGTTCAGCTGCACCATACAAGATGCGTGCTTGTGATTTTTCTAGTGGTTATTCGTCTCAAGCTTTTGTACTTTTGAGAGACATTTTTTTGTATTTATACTTTGATGGATAGTTATGAGGTTCTATACTATTTGTGGAAATGGTAATTGGCACTTCTTTCCTTATGTCATGTTGTCAAGATAATGGATTATGCTTATGCAATTCCTTCTTTACTTTATTTATTCTCCTGCAATAGATACATATATTGAAATGCATGTGTTACAAATGTGGATGTGGTGTTTACTGGATAGTTGCTGAGTATCATGATCAGTGTGGTGTGACAAGAATGCATATTTTCAAAACAATTTCAAGGCTACCTTTTCAAATGATGTTGAACTTGAACGCAAATGATTTAAAGCCTGATTAAAGAATTCTACAATTAGACTGTGCAAACCAATATCAGAAGACTATGGTGAAGGAAACAAATCTAAGTAACCATGTTCTAGTACCAGTTCATGAAGAAAATGTTACATGCCCAATCAAGCATGCCTTGCAGCAGGAAGATTTTTTCCAAGTCCATTCATGAACAAGAAATCAACACTTTCAGTAAAACTCAACATTAAGATTTTTAGCTAGAATACCAATCATATAACAAATTACCCTGAAAATTGACACACAATTCAATGTTTTTTTCCCTATATGTAATTTTATCTAAGCAAAACTTAAAATATTTGCTTTATTGGAGCTATCATCTTGGAGTGGACAATTCTGCATATTCAAAACAGTAGATCACATCAAAACCGATGAAAAGGAATGGAAATTCACCTGGAGCACAACCGAGTTTATCACATCAGCATATCTAACAGCCAGGTTAAGAGACATACACCTGGCTGCAGCAATAGCAAAGCACCGAACCCTCTTCCTCTCGAGATCCCCCAACCTATCTCTGTTCTGAACCACCAGCATTGCCAACATTGCCGCCACACCCGAACCCAAAGAGTGCCCAGTGAAGGTCAGCGTATAGTTTGGATGATTCGCCACTAGCTCCTTCAGCACTTCACATTCAGTATCCAAGATCCATCCCGCTGCCTTCAGGAGTCCATTATGAACATAGCCACCATCGTACTTCTTCTTCCCAAGCTTGTTATCCAACATCATAGCATAATCACTCTCTTGGGAAAAATTAAATCCTCTTATGGCAAGAACTACATCCGCATTCGTGTGATCAAGATAAATCAAATATGGCAGCGACTGACCCATCGTTTCCTCGTAGGTCTTACGAAGGACCACGAATTTGGTGTCGATACCATACCCACCAGGGGGAGCCCATAAGGGATTGTCAAGGTCGTCCTCGTAGACCGCAAGAATGTAACGGCAAAGGCGTGGCACTGCTTCGAATTCCTCCATGGATGCGAGGCCCCAGGTCTCGCTATCATGGCCTCCCGTGTGGGTGCAACGCTGCCACACCCACCTTACGCATCCAAGACAGTACACACACTCAAGAATCGGGATGCCACACGCAAGGAGTGACATGTTACAGACAGGGTTCGAATTTTAGGGTTCATTGAAGATCATGGGACTGAAACCAGACCTTGAAGATGGAAGAAACCGAGGAAAAGGGGGGGAGAAAACCCAGTTCCTTCCCAGCTAAAGCTTCTCACAAGGACACCCATAGACCCCATATAATGACATCACGATTCTTCTGAATCACGTTTTTCTTTACTCGCATCAGACTAAAGAATTCCAAGGTGGAATCTTTTCACCTGTCAAGAAAATAATTCGCACAGGCAAGAAAATTAATTGAAACCAAGAGGAAAACCAAATAACTTTGGGGCGAGAACTTTGGGAATAGGTACCAAAAACTTTCACCAAGGAGGACTAGGGTCTCTTTGGTTACTGTGCTGGGTAGATTGGGGTAACTTCAGCTGTTTGAATGGTTACGAGAAAGGTTTTAATAATCGGATCAATAGAGTCCAATAGAGTCAGATATTAAATCGGATCAGATATTAAATCGGTCAATCTTCGATTTGGTCCAATAGAGTCAAATCGTCGGTCCAAATCAATCGGACCGGTTGTCAGCATCACGTCATCTCTCCTGTCGACTCGGAAAAAACCGGACCGAGCTTAATTTACTGGTCAGATCAGTCAAGCCGGTTTTTTGAACCAACAAAACCCGGATACATATATGTAAGTATGTATTTATATATCAATGAAATAATCATTAGAAATTTCAAATCTTTAAATAGAATAACATGATCACTTATTTCGAGTAAAACTCTACAAAGTTAGTCACATTTTCTAGAATTATAGATGAATATAATACTATAAATAATAATCATTTATTTATAGTTGCTTCTAGAAAAGTACTTTAAAAAAGTATGGGCACAACGTATATTCCAAAAAAAAGGACACCTTATACCGCAGAAATTAAGAAAGGCATATATGATAAAGGCCTATTATTTCATTATTTAAATCTTTATTTTTTGAAAAATACCAATCCATCAAAATTGAGTCAATCTGGATCAACCCGGTCCGACCACTAGTCGAACTCGATTTTTTATTTTATTTTAATTTTTTTATTTTTTTTGAAATCAATTACAAAAAATCGACCGAACCGACCATGTCGGGGCTAGTTCTCGGTCCAATCGGTCCGACCGACCGGTCCGGTCTGATTTTTCAAACCATGGTTACGAGGGTTGAAATAAGAAATGTGATGTGATGTCACATTGATTCATGATGGACTTCCAACCTAGGAATGTAAGGGGGTAAATCGGGTTACGTTGAGGTAACCCGGTAACCAAACGGGTCCTAGAGGTGTTAAAAATATCCTGGTTAAACGTGTATCCATGTATTTTAACTTTAAACTCACGGATACTAGTATTAAGATACCGGATCAAGAACCCACTATGTCTTGCTACGTGTTCTTTTGAAAAAACCGATGTGGAATATAACATGTACCCGATTGGAAGCTTACAATAACCCTATTGATTCAAAAGAATGCAAAAGGATAATTCTGTATACAAATATAATTGTTGCATTATTGGTATCTATTCTATAGCAGTAATATAATTATGAATGCAACATTAATGAATATAAAAAAACACAATCTTACACAATAAAAACAAATATGGATATGAAAAATTAATAAGATCTGATATGACTATTAGTAAAAATATAAATAGATTATTTTAAACTTAAGTATATCGAGTGATTCATAATTATGAGAATATCGGTATCGGTATCTTTATTCATTTTGAAATGGATATAGATGTATATGTCAAAATATGTACGGTAATGAATCAAATACTTTAACCTATATGTCAATGGATATAATCAATTTAACCATCGAATTAGATACCAGAGCCAAACATATGCGAAATTAATTTTACCATAGAAATTATTAATAATGTTTCAATCAAACACTCTTATGATAAATTTTGAATAAGCAGATATGGTAATGAATTGGACACTCGAGCCTACATATCTGCGGTTACAATTAATTTTACTTTAAAAAATCATTAATAATGTTTCAATTGAACAATCTTGCAGTAAAATATGAAGAAAAACATGGTGTAATTACTCAAACACTCAGAGTCTACACGTACATGGAAATAAATAATAATATCATTGGAGTTATTAATAATGTTTTAATTGAACACTTTTACAATAAAACAATTAACGTTTGTGATAAATTTGTATGGTAGTGCGAACAAACAAATCCGTGAAGGAGTGATGTTTAAAATTTATAAGCGAAGATTGATCATAATTACCATAATTGGAATCAATACGTGATGCATACCTTGATTATAATTTAGACAATGACAAATCTAGTGATCGAACAAATTATATCTCATCTAAATTATATAAATGATCATCCATTGTTAAAGTCAAATTATTTAGGTAAAGACATGTACTCATGTCATCACTTGTTCACGGATTTAAATAATTATTTAGACGATGACATGTACCTACATATCCAAGTAGATTTTGCCATTGTCTTGTATAAATGATCAGTCACTATCTAATTAATATCAAATTATCTAAATTATAATCAATATTTACTTAATAGAGGTGATATTTCCACCGTATTGGAATCGAATACCCATTGGAATGGATCAGGTTAATCAATGGTCAGTTTTTCTAATGTAAATAGATGGATGATCATGACAATTTACGTGACCATTACACTACAGGAAAAAGACATATAAATGATGGATATTTCTGACGACATACATCTTGTCACTTAAAAGTTATATTCCTACGAATTAATCGTAGGAAAAGGAGTCGATTATTTGTGACAAATGGTTCGTGGTATATAGTACTTGGTGGCCGTCACAAAAAATTTCCCTCCAAGTAAATTTAATTTCCCTCCTTCTCAATAATTGATATTTTTCTCCCAAATATAACCTCCCATTCCAAAAAGATGAATAGTCGTACTCCTTTCCCCCCTTAAAAATTTCCCTAAATTTATTCCCCCATTCTCACAAAAAAAGGGAATAGTTTCCTCCCCTTCCAATATCCCCGACGCCGCCTGCAAGTTGCAGAATTCTCCCCCCGTTTCCAGGGCCGCTCCCTCCATTTCCAGGACTCACAAGGTGAGATTTTTTCCATGATATTCCTTCCCCTTCAACCATAGGTCCTCCATTTATCCCTCCATCTCCACCGTTCAGTCAGCCTACCGGGTTTGGACGTCTTGTTGCATGTCAGTGGTGTGGGAGGGGGGCTTGCGGGTTCGGTGGGGGAGACTAAGAGGGCCTGGCGGAGGGCAGGGAGAGGTGGGTTTCTACTGGTGGAGGCAGTGGGGGGGAGGGGTCTTGCAGGCCGGAGGGGGCTTGCAGGTCGGAGGCTGGCGGAGGGGATGGGGAGGTGAAGGTGGATTCTGTTGGTGGAGACACAGGGGGGAGGGGGACTTGCGGGGTCGACGTGGTGAGACCGATAGGGGCTTGCGGGTTGGAGGCTGGCGGGGGGGAGGGGGAGGTGAAGGTGGGTTCTGTTGGTGGAGACACAGGGGGAGGGGGACTTGCGGGGTCGAAGTGGGGAGACCGATAGGGGCTTGCGGGTTGAAGGCTAGCAGGGGGGAGGTGAAGGTGGAGTCTGTTGGTGGAGGTTCCAACATCTATTATATTTTGCATTTCTATTTCTATTTATGTGTTGTCAGTATGTGAAAGCATATAGAGCCCTTATATATATATATATATATATATATATATATATAGTTTTATGTTTAGTGACAAGGGAAGAACTGAGAAGATTAAAAGTCCATGGCAAAGTTATTATTATTTTCCATGCAAATTAGATTTATCTAGAGGGAGTATTTGTGTGTAATTATACTTATAATATAGCAGTATACTTGATTGACATTTATGATGACTTCATTACTTTTTCAGATAATTAAAATCTTTGCAGCTGTTGACAGTGAAAGTGCATTAGTAATATATGTTGGTACTTTAATAAAACGATGATACATCTTTGAATTTTAATATATCTGTGATGGTAGTAATATGATTATCTTTTTATTTGCATTTACGCTTAGTCTAAATGTTCATCTTTATATGGATTTTAATATGTATGCAAACTTTGACGATTTAAGATTTAAGACCACAATCATATTAGAATATAACGCTAGTTTTTTTTATGTTCTTAGATGTTCACATGTTATAGTCCATAGTTAATTATTACTTGGTTATATTGACAGTCACAATGATACAACTACATTCAAATTTTTCTACATGGATCGAATTAAGTAACCATTACTTTTGAAAATCTCACAATCTTTATATCCCTATGTATGTTACTAGTTCCCATTACCTATATGGTAAACATGCCAAAAAATACTATTTTTAGTGGGTACTAATTCTCTATTACAATGCTTGAATAGGTTGGAGTCTTGGATAATTTCCTTCCACAAGTGTTCTTCGATAGAGGAAGGTACATTCTCTATGTTATTTTTTTTCTTTTAATTCTTTAAGATTCCATCTGCGTCATGATTTTCTTGAATATAATGGATTAGTGTTGCCAATGTAATTCTGTTATGTTTGTCAAGTATACTACGTCCTAAATATTCTAGCATCCGTCAATCTTCTCATAAGGTATTACACTAGGAATGACTTTAAAAGTTTATTTCATGTCAATGCTATGAGCTAGTTAGTTTATTAATTAATTTTTTTATGGTAGATGGATTATCATGCTGATAGATCTTGGATGTATGGACGAAATAGAGTGAATGATGTACAATTTCGAGAAGGACTTTCAAAGTTTATTGAATACGCAAAGTTGAATTCTACACTTGTCTCTGAAGGTCAATTAATTTGCCCTTGTAAAAAATGTGATAACAGAAAGCGACATATGCCTGATGTTATTTATGAGCACATTATACTTAACGGATTTACACCAAATTATACATTTTGGTTACTTCATGGAGAACGCCGTAATCAAGCCAAATTATACATTCTACGCTTGTTTAGAGATTTTATCAATTTAGTCTTATTTACGTTCTCACTCCATGTATTTTTAGAATAAGGTAGATGCAATGAGATCAGAAATGAAGACAGAGATTGCAGAGCTTAAAAATATTGTCCATGCATTTGTTAGTACAATGTCACAGGTATTATAAATATGCAAGTCTTCATTGGATATTTCATGCGAATGATCTATATATAAATATTTATTTTCTTGATTGTCTTTTTGCAGAGTACTCCCAACCAAACTTTTTTAAATCATTTTACTCAACCACCAAGCTCATATCCATTTCCTCCTTTTTTTCATAACTATGTGCACCACATGACACAAGTAAGACTCTTATAATATGTAATATTGATATGTGTAGTAAAAGTTTGTAAAGTATTATTTTTATGTGCAGGGTGGAAGTACTGTAGGAACACCAATCAATAGAGGTGAAGGTTCCGGACAACAAAATCAAAGTCCATCTCCACCAGCTGCTCACATTATGCAAAATCTCTTCTCAGTATGTGCATTTAATTCGAAATTAGCTTTGTAAACAGTGACTTTTTGATATGTACATTTTATATTTCCAAAGAAATAAATCAATAGAAAAGTTTATTATCTAACCGATGGAATATTTATTTGATATAAAATATATAACTTATCATATCATTATTTTGTTAGCAGGACGGTCGTCAAACTTTTGATGCTAATAGAAGGGGTAATTGAAGTGAAGATGGTGATAGCAACGTGGCATATGACAAAGAAATGAATGAGCCTCGAGAGTTATATCTCATCCAACCTTTTTTGGATATGTTTTTATATATTTTGTTTTTTTAGGACCATGACTTGTATTTTTGGATATGTCAATGAATGGAATATTTTTCAATTGTATGTTTGAGTGTTTTGAAATTCACTTAAATGAGCATCTAAGGTGATGTTTTATAAATCATCATCCGTTGCAATATATTTATTGTGGAGTTTTTACATGTCATATTTCTTCTCATGTTTCTATATGTTCTTTCTTGCTGGTACATTATGATAAAATCATTGAAAAGAAAGTATCTTGAATGAGGATAATCCACTAGTTCATATCGAATGGAGATCTAGAAAGAATTCTATATGTTCAAAAATTTTCATATTATATATACACGAGTCGTAAAAGAGATGATTGCATACACGACTATTTGGTTGACGATCAAAAATCACATTCCCCACGGTCAACTCGTCATATTTGAATTCAAATTGCAATCGATTAAAACAAACAAAATATTATTTCCTACGAGATCGTCGTCGTGAATAAGTTTTAAAATAAAGAACTTGGTGTTCTTTATAGTGACGGATTTTATATTATTCCCTACGACAAAATTGCCTAAAATAGTATTCCCTACGGGATTATTCCCTACGAATTATACCCAACGACTTACCTGTCACAATGACCTTTTTGTGACAAAATAGCCTGTAAATATGACGAAATAAGTTGTCAGGAAAACACGACTTTCCTGTAGTGTTATTTTCTTGGATGAGATATTTCACGATAGCCAATGAGTATATGTTACCCATCCAAATGAACCCATTAGATACGAGTACCTGTTGGAATATATTAAGTTGACTCATGATCCGATAATGATGGGTTGGAGTGAGTCAACAAAAGGAACGAACACCTCGAGATATGTTTGCAAGAAAAGTTGGATCCTTTTTCGAATTGAAATTGGTGGGGAACCATCTGATCATAATATGGTCACAACTATGCCATATAATTGTATACACGTCAATGTCATTGATGTGGTGGGGTTGAGTGTGTCTAGTGGTAGCATGTGGTTTTGTCTTCTTAAGGAGTTATCTTATGGCTACCTCTTGAAACTTCCACTTGAAACCTTTTTAGACTTTTCTTCATGTTTTCTAGAATAAAACATGTAGTGATAAACTTGCAAATATTTAACAAATGAAATGTACTTTTTAATATCCCATAAATGCTCTCCCATACAACACTCATTAGCTTCACCTTTCTCTTAGGCAAGAATTGAAATATGGATATAGATATTGTATCAATAAGCTTAGAAAGCAATGCATGGGAATTGTATTAGGATATTTCGACGATATCCGTGAAAATCTTAGAAATGACCCACAAAACTATTTTTCTCGTAAATTAAAATGATATTGGTTCTTAAAATAATAAGTCATACACTAATATACATTTATAGATGAGAAAGAGGTGTATTTAGCATATCAATATACATTACATCATATATGTCATAATATTGTATACATAATATCCTGTTAAGTGCTAACTGCCGAGATATCGGAAAACAAATAATTAAATTCACATATAGCAAATAACTTATTGTCTTTCTTGTCAAATAAGCGGTCTTATAATATTTTTTACAAAATAAAATTTACGTTTATTAAGCTAATAGTTACAATGTGCCAATTATTAATTAACCAACTACCAGATTTATTTCAAAAATATTATATCTTAAGAAGATTGCTATGCTTAAATCTAATTAACAATAGTTACGTGTTAACGATTCGATATATAAAGTTGAGATGTTAGAAGCCGGAAATAATAAGTCTAACTTGACATCTAAACTTTTATAATGCAACGTATGTGAAAAATTGATGATAATTTATAGTAGCTATGAAACAAATAGATCAAAAACTCCAAAAACACGCCCCTACGATCTCCGTAAATACAGGAAATCGTAATTTAACTCAAGAAATAACAATAGAACACCAAAACAGATAAAACTCTAAGAAATTCGTCTAGAATTAAAAATGAAGAAAACGATCTTAAAAGCATTCTCCAGAGTCATGAAAAAGTGACAACAACATATATGAAAAATGCAAACAAATATCGAGGTTCATATATTTTTGGTATGATGATAAAATAATGAAAGTCGCACACTATCAATTTTTGGGGGAATTTTTGAGGTTTTCAAAGTTGTTCAATTTTAGCAAATAAGCTAGCAAACATCAATATTTTTGGAAACAAAAATTAAGGTGTGTGAGTGATACTATGATGAATGCATGGTAATTTTGGATAGGAAAATATTACTTGAGGTTCTAAAATAAATCACAAAGCGAAACCATCAATTAATTTATATTAAATATCCAATTTTTGCCACAAAATAGAGCATGATAATGTACACAATCAATCCAAGTTTCAACTTTAACTTCAATGAATCGAAGCTTTTATGAATTATATCCTAATTTCCAAGCACTCAAACTTCAAGAGTTATAAAAAATAAAGTGAGCATTGAGAAATCACCAAATTCTCAAACAAATTAAGTCAATGTGCTCTGATGAATTAATAAAATTTAGAATAAAAATTCAAACTTTAAAGGAAATAAAATGCAAGAAATAAATAATGTAGACTAGAATGAAAGAAAAACAAAGATAACCAATTGCATTTTGGTCCACAGAGGATCTAAATGCAATTATATAAATCTATTGGGCGAATTGTGTGGCCCCCTAGGTGATAAAGGGTAGGTTTGCATCACTTGAATAATTACAAGGGTTTGATTGCAAATTATGAAACCTTTCATGGATGGATAATTATATTGCAAATTATGCAACCTTTCGTGGATGGATAATTAGATTTGAACTGTTTGATGCTTGGGTCTTGCTTCAAACCATAAAGGCTCTTCTTCAACTTGCACACCATGTGCTCTTTCTCCTTTACCTAATGTCTTTGTGGTTTCTCTATGTAGATCTCTTCTTTGATGTCACTATAAAGAAATGTTGTCTTCACACCATCTGCTCAAGCTCTAGCTCTGGACTAGCAACCATGCCTAGCACCACTCTCACAGAATTCATCTTCAACATACGAGAGAAGATCTCATCATACTCTACTCATTCTTTTGACTAAAGCCCTTCACCACCAATCTTGCCTTGTATTTCAAGCTCTTGCCACCATCATCTTTCTTGAACTTGTATACCCACTTATTTTTCAGTGTCCTCTTGCCCTTTGGAAGCTCCACCAATGTATGATTTTTCCTTAAGAGATGGCATCTCTTCATTCATTACATGACGTAAATGTTTTTCTCTCCATGTACTCATGTGTTTCCTCAAAGGTGCATGGCTCCTCTTCATCGGTCAACATCACTTATTTAGAAGCAAGATAGTGAGTTGATGGTTGGTGAACACTCCTGGATCTCCTAACGTGAGATTGGACTGCATCTTCTTGCAACTAAGGATGCACTCCCTGATCGAAATCCTCTGTGTCTGCATCTACAAGGTCTTCACCTGGGTCATGTTGTTCTAGCTGCTCAACTTCTCCACCTGTACCATGCACCGGAGAGGAATCCAAGTCATCATCACTGTCATCATCACAAGATTCTTCTCAGCATCAACATTGTCCTTGTCATCCTTAAACAAGATTTGGTTCTCATATAACATTACATTCTTTGTGTCTGATGATGGTATTCTTTCATGGAGATCATAGCCTATAACCATAACTCCCGACCTCCATGCCCAACAAAGATGCATGGCATTGCTTTGTCATCAAAGCTTCTTTCTATCTTACTTTGGTATGTGCACTTAAGCTTTACACCCAAATACTCTCAGATGAGTATATGTAGGGTACTTTCCTATCCAAATGAGCTCATGTACTTGAAAACCCAAAGAAATTGATGGAGATCAATTGAGCATGTAGCAACCTATTTGAACTGCCTCAACTCAAAGGTCCTTAGCAACTTTACTGTCCTCAACATGCAAAGTATTCTCTCTATAATGGTCCTGTTCATCCTCCCAGCGACACCATTGTGATGAGGTGTGCCTAGCTCTATCCTTTCATGCCTAATTCCTTCTACGCTCAATGTAGTTGCTTTGAAATTCATGAGAAGTATACTCTTCTCCATTGTTAGTGTGGAGACATTTTAGCAATTTTCCTATCTCGCAATCTACCTTGGCATGAAATCTTTCAAAGCAATAAAAAACATGATCCTTCGTCTTCAACATATAAGCCCACACCTTCCTTGACGCGTCATCAGAAACAATTGTAGCTATGTTCTCATCTTCATTCTTTTTGTTATCTTTCTTGGCTTCTATTTGTTCTCTTTTCAAGACCTAACAATCTTTCTTCTGATGTCATGGATTCTTCAATGATGGCACTTGCCTATAGTCCTTGACTTTCGCATTGATTTCTGCCTCTCATGTTTTCTTTCTTTGCTTTTAGACATGCCATTTATTTCAATTGCATACACATGCAAAGAAGAGGAAGAGGCCTCTCTAGACAATTTGATCTCCTCATTTAGGAGGCTTCTCTTGACCAAGGAGATGATCGTTTTTCCATTTTGTAGCAGAGTTGCTCCCAGTGACCACTAGTCCTAGCTGTCTGATTGAGATCCCAATAGAACAAGCTTGCAGATCATCATCTATCGTCATGCTCATGGAGGTCAACTGATTTATGAGACTTTAAAACTCATTCAAGTGTTCTGCAACATTGATTCCATCCACATACTTGAGATTTACCAGCCATCTTACCAAGAATTCTTTGTTTGTGGCAGTCTTCTGCTCATAAAGCTCCACTAGCTTCTCCCATAACATTTTAGCATCCGTCTCCTCCGCAACATGGTGAAACAAAAACAAGTCCAACCACTTCCTGATTGTTTCGATGAGTTTCCTATTCAACTTCGTCCATTCTCCAGCAAACATATCTTGTGGCTTGGTAGTATCACCCTCAACCGGATCATGTAAATCTTTGAAATGTCTTTCATCTTGGCTTACCATATCTACCAGTTATTGCTTGTCAACTTAATCATCACCCCTTCATCATATGTTTCCATCTCTCCAATCTAATGGCTTCGATACTGCTTGTCGGGGTTAGACCATGAGTAGTCAATGCTTCACGAAGTGTGGCACGTATCAAAGATCCCTAACCTAGATGAAGGGCAATCACAAATATCTATCACGAGCTATGAGCAAGCAAAATCACAATCACAAACACACAATGATTTAACATGGACACCCCCAAAATGACCCCAAAATGGAAGGGGTTAAAAAAGCACGGGGCCTTCTTGACACAAACCACTCCACTATAGTTGGTGATATGTCCTATGTTCTCAAAATGGCACACAAAACAAGCCCTCTTGTTTGTATATCAATAAAGGAACACCAGTAAACAAAGTAATATGAGAAGAAGGAAAGAACTCACCAAGAATGGAACCCAAGTATGTAGTCCTATTCCAAAGAGGGCTTCATTGTCGCATCTTCTTCCATCTCCTATGCTCTCGCACGAGCGAAGAATCACAAGAAGAGAAGGGAAAACATCAGAGACCTTTACCGAGCCCACATACGGGCAATTGAGTGGAGTTGGGCACACCAAGATGATGCCCTACCTTTCTTTTGCTGCGTTTCTTCTCCAAAATGATTGGATTCTGCTCTATGGATAGTAGAACAAAAGCAAGAGTAGCCCCCAAGACAAACGGGGCCCTCCATAAGGGTTGGAAACTCATTTTTGCACTTGCAATCTTCCACCTACTATGGCGTGAATGCCATAGCCGGTCACCTAGTGTGATTTCAGAGGCCAATCTGCTATAACTAGAATGTCATATCAGATCATCTATTACGCTTCCAGAAGCTGACCTACTGTGGTTTTTTCTTTTGTTCATCCCCACCTGCCATGGCATCAGCTTCTATTCATCCCCACCTGCTATGACCAGTCACCTACTACCAATTTTCCTAACTTGGCTAACGATTGATTATTCCATGGTATCCCTTCAACTTTCAATTGCATGAGTTGAAAACTCCAAACGAATATGAAGGTTTCAACAAACAAGATATAGACGGGGACCTAACTCACCCTTCCACTTATTTTTGGAAAAGCGAGTGTGATATTAAGTTTTTTTAATACTACAGGGGTTTCATAACCTTTTGGTTTGTATGGGGGCTTTCATTAATTTTTGATTTTGTACTATCAGATTTTCTTACCTGAGATGAATGATCGGACTCTTTCACTATAAAAATGAGTTGAGTTGATGGTATAAAATGTACTAAGCCTTCTCCCACTATAAGTAGGGTTGGCTACATGGATTTTTGCTCAAATCCATGTTGAAAGATTCGACTGTTTTTTACGTTGGCCATTGACTACCTAACGCAACCCCTACAAGAGTGGGATTTGAACCCTGGTCTTTTGTGTGGAGGTCACACTGTACTACCACTAGACCATTAAGTGAGTTGATCTACCTCTGAAAGTTGAGTTGATGGTATATATAACATACATTTACCAAAAGAAGATAGGTGAAAATGCATTTGACGAACGTAAAGATGTGGTGGTTATGCATTTATTTAATGATAGAAATGATATATCCAACTAATAAACTAATAGGTTTTGGAATGAGTTATCCCTTCACTCTATTATGACCCTAATAAACTCCTCTCTCACCTCACCGGTGGTACACTTGCTTACCTCACTCAAGCAGTCTAGAAAAGTTTAGGTTTTTTATCACTTGCGCCATTCTCAACTTTTTCAATATCAGTTATACCCCTCCCTTTTTGTAATATCAGTTGTACCTCCAACTTCTTATAAAATTCACACTTCCGCCCTTCTGTTAAGGTAAAGTAGGGGCATAACTGATGTCACGAAAGGCGAAATTGTTAATATTGTAAGAAGTCAGAGGCACAACTGATATTACTAAAAAGAGAGGGGGATAACTGGTATTACATAAGTCAAGAAAGATAGTGATAAAAACACAAAAAAGCTTCAAAAAATTTAGATAGAGTACGGAGAAATTTCCTTTGAAATGTAAATACACAAGAGTCACACATGCCTAATGTAGCATGGAGTAATATAGGAAAGTCAAAGGAAAATGATGGTTGGGGAATCATGATCTTAAAATTTTTAGCAACTCAAATATCTCAAAATCCTTGGTTAAAGTCATAAAATATAACTCCTAGTTGATCTTATAACTCCTAGTTGATCTTTGAACTCATAAAATTTTCATACCTTAAATGGAAATATTTTGTTTTAACCTATAAAACCACAAATCGAGATTTATTTTGCTAGCCATCCATAAGCTTGGATCACACAAGCTTAAGAGAAGCCTTCTCAAATGATATCCCCATTGGGGAATTAATCTTATTTATGAAAGAAATATTTTTAATTGAGATCATAGCTTAAAAAGAGCCACTCAAACCTCTGGAATCTTTCCGAAAACAAAAACCATACATTGGGATGGGGATCAAGTTCCTTAGGTTCTAGAAACAACTACTTAAAGGATCTTACAAAGAATGATGGACCAACATATCAAGCTGGAATTATAAACCTTGGATATATGATACAAAACAAGTCACCCCCATAGAGAATTGACAACCATTTTTCTTGCATTAGCTAGAAGAAAAAGGACGCCGCCTAAAAAAATATTATTTAACATATTGATGAACCCATGTTACACTCATCTAAGACATGAAAACTACACTATCACACTCATGCATGCATTAATATCACGTTGTTAGAAAAACATGCATGTAAATAGGAAGCATTAAATTATACTAAGAAATAAATAAAAGCATGCTAGGAAGAAAATTATAGAAAGAAATGTAAAAAGAATAGATTGTATGCATGTATATGCGTGTAGACTAGCTACTAAAACAAGAATAAATATACATGCAAGATCGATTTAAGATCCGCTCTTAGAGATCAAGGTTTTTGATTCTATTGAGATTCTACAATTATAGTTAAACCTCTATATTTTTTTGCAATAACACTTGTGCCCCTTTATTTTTACAAAATTTACAATATTGACCTTTTGTAGGTACACATATGCCTCTATATTCTTAGAAATTAAGTTCACATTTCTCTTTTGTAAGTACACTTATGCCCGTATTGTGAAATTTGTAAGAACATATGGCACATGTGTTATTGCAAAAAAAGCCGGGGCATAATTGTAATTGTAAAATCGAAGAACACAAGTGTAAAAATCCTAAAAAGGTATGGTAGAAAACCATACAAAAATGGTAACAACTTGGACTAATGTTGCATTTAGACAACTACGCGTAGTCGCTATATCTTACTCATCTATGTTTCTCATTAAGTCAACTTTCTTGAGTTCAATCTTGAGGATTTACGAAATAATTCCACAAATCTAGCACTCAGATAGCACATATCTTTTGTATTTTATTGAGATTCTCTCTATACTTCACAACTATAGTTGTGCTTTGGAGACTAAAGGATTTCGTATAAGTATGGTTAAGACGGAATATATGGAGTACACCTTTAACGGAAGCAATGATGAAGGTATCGAGGTGAAGATTGGTGGCGATAATATTCAGAAGAGAGATTCTTTTAGATATCTGCAACATGATGGGAAATTGATGGGGATGTTACTAATAGAATAAATGCATGCTAGCTAAAGTGGAGAGGAGCCTCTACTGTTCTCTGTGATAAGAAAATTCCTTTAAAAATTAAAGGAAAATTTTACAAAGTAGCAGTGAGGCCCGCTATGCTCTATGGATCGGAGTGTTGGACTCTGAACTATAGACACGTGCAGAGAATGACTGTAGCAGAAACGAAAAAGCTAAGGTGGATGTGTGGACACGCACACACACATGTAAAGATCGGATTCGGAATGATGCAATCAGAAAGAAAGTTGATGTAACTCTGATCGATAAGATGGTTTGGTCATTTGCAAAGAAGATCAACTGATGCACCAATTAGGAGATGCGAGTGCTGGGATGTTGAGCCAACTAAGAGGGGGCGAGGACGGTCCAAGAAGTGTTGGAAAGAGACTATATGAAGGGATCTCAATTTTTTGGATATAGGCCCAAGATTGACCCAATATATATCTGAATGGAGGCGAAGAATTCATGTAGCCAACCCTACTTAATTGTGGGAAAAAGGCTTTGTTATTGTATCTCTATACTTCACAGATATATTAACTATAGGAATTAAGACAGAGAAATAATCTCAGATTACATGTGCCATCATGATGGGATGCTATCTCCCTTTGACAAAAATTTATGGTCAAAGTTTTTTTTTTCCATCCAAGAGTTTCTTTCTTCCTTTGGCTAATTCAAAAGGATAAATTTATAATGCAAAATAAATTGCATAAATCATATATCATTTATTGGAATTATTCATATCTCGTAAATTCTGGCTGATGGGTGTGAGTGGATTAGACTAAATGACCTGGATCGCTGCAATCACAATATTCAAGAAGAGCACTTCGTTACGTAGAACTTTCAGACACAGATAAAGAATCAACCTCAAGTGCACACGTATTTAACATGTAAACCCTCCTAGATAAAAACAACGATCTGAATCTCTCGACTTGGGCTTTCAACCTAACCCATACGGGTCTTACCACTATACGGAGTTGCTTACGCGGGTAACCCCGACGTATTACAATCTGAGTTGATCATGCTGTCAACTCAATCGTTTATAGGTAAATCAAACCTAACAACCTCAATCTCTAATAAAATATTTAGTGAATAACAAGAGGTGTAACTAAAATGATCCTACATAGTGAG
The DNA here is from genome assembly GCA_037367405.1 of Ottelia alismoides. Lineage (NCBI taxonomy): Eukaryota > Viridiplantae > Streptophyta > Magnoliopsida > Alismatales > Hydrocharitaceae > Ottelia > Ottelia alismoides. The sequence goes on from JAZKJV010011685.1 coordinate 366,995, forward strand.
GTTCGTGATCTTAAGAATCGAATACAGAGAATCAGAGCTGTTGGAATGAAGAACATATCATAAAATATCTCTTGAATCATTCTCTCAGAGTATAGAATGAAGAACATACCATAAAATATCTCTTGAATCATTCTCTCAGAGTATAGAATGAAGAACATACCATAAAATATCTCTTGAATCATTCTCTCAGAGTATAGAATGGAAAGTAGAGAGATAAGAGTCTATTGCTCTTTGTTGTATGTTGTAGAATGAGATATGGGGTCTTATTTATAAGGTTTGGGTCTCCATAGATGTTGAGTTTGAAAAAATAGCCATTGTGAACAAATTAGGAATGAATTTGCCATAAAAAACTTTCTGAAATAGAATATGATCGATCAAGATACAAAGATGATTGATCAGAATCACATGATCGATCATGTAGATTTACATGATCGATCATAATCAAAAGGCGATCGATCATAGATCAAAATTAATAGATCAAGAATATGGCCATTATAATTCAAATATTGATTGATCACAACAAGAGAGTAATCGATCAGATGTGATCGATCAAGTGAGAATGGTTGATCGATCAGCTTGACTCTTTGACTTGAAAGTCAAAGTCAAAGGAATGAAATGCAATAGACATGATTTAATATTTTTTTTTACATTTTAAGACAATTAAAGACAAGCTGACTCAATAAAAAGACTTTGTATTTCTTTTGAGCTAGAGTTGGAGATCCTTAGCCTCAAACTCCCTTGAGCTTCTTAGCTTCTTCTTCACCTATGCTTGAGCTCCTCAACTTGAGCTTCTTCCTGTTCTAATAGCTTTCATGTTCTTGACATAGCTACAAGCTAACTGTACAAATTTTATTATCATCAAAATATGCATGCTCATGCATTACTAATTTTCCCACTTATACGCACACTCACATCAGCTTGGCAATAATGTTGCCACCGTAAAAATAGTAAGGAATCAATGGAACACATTCAAACAAATTGTGAGTTTGCAAGAAAGATTTATAAAAAATAAGGTATTTGTATGCCTCAAGATTTGCTAAATGATACGTTCGACATACAATTTAGAATCATGTAATCAATTCATTAATTCAAATGAAGTCCAACGAGACACCGAAATGGTGGATTACTTGGAAGGAAAGTTGCAGATATACATATGAGATATGCCAAGTATCTCGTTACATCATGTTAGAGATTAAAAATTCTTAAATTGCTTTATTTTCTCTCTGAAACTTGCATCTCTTTTGATCAATACTGCCATGGAAAATTGCTTGATAGAGAAAATAAATAAAGGATCCTAAGGAGAAAAGGATGGAAACTCAACCATATAAGCTATAACTTCTAGAGCTTAGATATGAATATATTGGCTTGGTTGGTATCTTCTTTGGTTTATTCTTGTCCCTATTTTTTTTGCTCTAAAAATCTATTTAAAAGTTTTTGTATATGTATATTTTGTACTTGAGCCACTGAAAAAATGGTGACTTAGTGAACTCTCGACATATTTTTGTATGCTAATTTGTAAGACAAATGATTTTAATTTTATAAAAAAAGTGGAAAAGAGTTAACTTCTTATGTAATGCCACCTTGTAGAGACTAAAGCAATCTCATGTCAAAGGATTAGTTAGATGGATAGCTCTTCTGTGAGTATTAGTTGTTTGGATGGTTTGAATGATAAATATAATGTAATGTCATATTGTTTATTTGTTCTACTGATTACTTTATGATTACAATACGCTTCCAAGGTTAACTTTTTTAATTAAAGGTGGTGAAAATATTATAACAAAGAAAACACAAGATCAATACAACCAACCCCAATCTAGGAATGTAGGGGTAGAACTATCGATAACCAAGAATTAAATAGAGGGTAAATTCTGGGTAGCAGGTTTATATCGATGCAAACTAGCAATCAATTTGTTTGGTAATAGTTAAAAAATGTTCATTCATTATTATATGAACCGAACATGAACTTCAAATTTTAGGTTAATAGGTTTAATAAATCGAACACGAATGTAGCATGCATTCGTTCAACAAATGGCCACCTTTGATTCTATATGTATGTATGTATGTATACACATAAAAATTTGACATAAATGAAAGTATGACATGTGAGAAAAGCGTTTAAGGTGGTTTGGTCATTTGCAAAGGAGGTCAACTGATGCATCGGTTAGGAGATGCGAGTTTTGAGATGTTGAGCCCGCAAAGAGAGGGTGAAGAAGGTCCAAGAAGTGTTGGAATGAGACTATACAAAGTGATCTTAGTTTTTTGTATCAAAGTCCGAAATTGACCAAAGATAGATCTGAATGGAGGCAAAAAATCCATGTAGCCGACCATACTTAATGCAGGAAAATGCTTTGTTGTTTTTGAAATGAAAGTATGGCATCGAACTTGTTCTAATTCTCCTTTGTAGCCGACCCTATCTAGGTGGTTTTATGCCTATTCAGCTTGAATCATTTCCTTTTTTTGTACGTGCTTATTGAACTATCGAACTTTATTATTGGATTTCAATTTTGAACTAGTTTCGAACTTGTTCATTATAGCACATTTGACTTAAGATAAAGAGTTAATGAACTATTATTATATCGAACTTGAACATTTGTTTTCTTAGTGAACTCAAACTTGAATTTATGCTACCGAACACATATCGAACTGAACCCAAACTAGAACTCTAACCCGGACATATATTGAACCGACTTTGAAGTTTTGAACTTTCATATCGAACATGAACATAGGTACATGTTCATTTAAGTTTAGTTCCGTTAACAGCCCTACATGATATTTTATCCTTGTTATTAAGTTACATAACAGATTTTAATGACAATAACGATATCAATAAGGAGGAGATACACATGATAGGATGCTCCTTGTCAAAACTTTGGATCACATGTTCATTTAAGTATCCTAAGTTTGATGCAAAAAAAATCTTCAACAAAGCGTTATAATACTGAAATTCATGCCCTCATAAACTTTCCTTTTAAATGAAGATCGTTTTTGACATTAGCCTTAGAGGTGGGCACTATAGCCCTAGAGGTGGGCACTATATGAATTCACTCATATAACCTAACCAAATCGTTGAAAATGTATTAAAATGATTTGGATCATTTGGATTTTGGGTTGGATTGGACCCACAAACCATATTCCTTCCATAGGTATTGGGTCGGTTGGTAGGTCTAATTAATGTCTTCCATCAACCTACCCAAATAACCCAAACTATTTCTTTGGATGGAAAAATGTTTAATCCCAACCAACCTAGCCGATATATACTTAATATATAATATGAAGACTTCTAAACTCCTATATATTTTTAATGTACAATTCGGATTCTCCAATCCAAGTTATCAATTTGTAAACAACTTTATCTCATTAAACATTATTTCAGTCGTTATGTGTTGTACTCAATGTATTTTTTCTCTATAATCCTTAACATGATCATTACATACTATAAACAGCTAAGAGCATGCCTTATTACTACACAACTACGCTCCAATCCATATCTTCATGTGCCATAAATTATTCTTGAAAATCCCATAATCTTAAGTGAACAACTCCATATCAACTTGAACATATCACAACCTTCTTCATCCATGTTGAACATATTCCTCCAACCATCTTCTTCTCTATTGGGCTTAATACATGCTTACTTTGACATCTTTTTCATACATAAATGGCCCCATCATTACTTGACCTTCAATTAACAAGATTTTTCATATGGGTAATTTGGTTTTTCAACCAAACCAATCGGCTCAAACCGGTCACCCAAACATCTCAACCCAATCTAATTCGATTGGGTGATGGGTGTCATTTTTGCAACCCAAATCGAATAAGCTAGACCCACCCAAACCAGTCAAATACCTACCCCTAATTAGCCCAACGTTAGAACATTTTATGTAATTTACCCAGAAAAAATAAGGTACACCTGAACAAGAAATCAAAAGTGGGAAGACTTGGGGAGGTACATTGCAACCTACGTTTTGGATGGAAGAGACGAGGAGCTGTTTTCTTGGTCGACAAGGTAGCTGTCTGAATATTAATTAAAAATATTTAATTAAAAATAGTATTATATATAAAAACAATACTGCCTTGCTTGCAACTTGGAGTCCATCAGATTTTTTTCGCAGGTCAATGTAGACCATTTTTGAAGGCGACATCTACTTTGCCTTCTCCATTTTGCGAGTCAATTCTCTCCCCAAAATTCGTAAATCTCTCTCAGCAGAGCATAAGACTTCAACCTTCCGATCTGGACTTTCTGTTTCACGTCAATTGAAAAGGAAAATCTGGGTTTTAACTTTTTAGAGTAAAGTATAAAAAAGTCAAGGGACTATACATCATGTTTCATTGTCGTACATGAACTATGAAAAAAATGTAGTACCCGATGTTTAGGATTCTTGCTTTAATATATTTGATTAATGAAATTTAATTGATCATTTTGTCTTTCTAATTTGAAATCACAAAAATTCAAAACCAGCTTGAGACAAATACGGAAGATTGGGTACTGTATATTGTTACCTTTTGAACTTCAAATAATCTGGTGTATAGTTCACGAACTTTTATTGTAATTTATTCTAAACGTTATTATGTCCCTCAAGACTTTAAATTGACTCAATTTCAATATGTGATTAGTTAGTGCTCCAGGCTCATTTGAAGTTGTGTACAACTAGATGGTCACTTGATAGTGGATTGGATCTTCTCCATCCATAGGACGTGCAATCCCCTTTTTTGTACCACCCGACAAAGAGTTCTTCATTTCATCTGCTTGTTTTCTTGTCTCCCACCCGACAATGATCACTTGACACCTTCAGGAAACAGTGCTTAAAAATAGCAACAATAATTTAACTTTCAAAAATAAAAATTAAATGAAAATATGACTCGTGAATTGAAATCTAAATGAATTGGATCTGATTAGACTCATATTCATTCTGAGAAAAGCATTTAACTCAACACACATATACCTTTCTGTTATTACACTTATACCTTTATTTAACCTTAGTGGAAGAGCAATACTGCAAAATCTGTAATGTTGTAAGGGCACAAGTGTTATTGTAAAAAAGGGCACAAATGTAAAAAAAAATCCTTGCAATTAATTGTCCAACATTCTCGCTACCGTAAATTATTGAGATTCTCATGTGTACTTTTATAATAATTTTCTTTCAATTTGTCACGAGTACCGAAAGCAAATAAACGGAAACATTTACAAGCAAACAACTTATCAACGGATTTACAAGGTTCACCTATAATTGTGCTACATCTTTGGACGATGAGAATTGTTTATGATATATGCGAAGAAGGGAAAAGTTCAGAAGATACTGAGAACTCTAACCCTATGGAGTTCATATAGTACTTTCAGGACAAACGGATGCAAATGCTCGAGTACAATTCTTTTTCGGAAACCTCAGTGCTAGCTGGCATGGTATGACAACGGGCTTTGCCTATATTTGTGAAGAGTGCAGAGAAATAATTCTTCAACTAGATTCAATAAAACAAATTGTTAGGATTCAATGCATATCAATCACAATTGTATCTTCTTATCGTAGAAAACTTAAAGCTATATTCCACTTACTCCATTATTCATTAGTTATATAAGTTAATCTCCAACAATATTTCTCCATCCCTTTCGACACATAGATCCCAACAATTTAAAGGCATCCTCATTCAGAATGACATGTATAACAAGCTTTATCTCCCATGCATTTCTACCTTATTATTGAATTTAAATTCCATATCCTATCTTAATTCATGGATCTACTCAATCATAAATCTTTAAACTCCAAAATCTCCCTCAAAGGATCAAGCTTCCAACTGATTCACCTATCCACTAAAATAACGCCCCCTGCAAATAACCCACGTCAAGGAACATCTACCTTAAAGCATGTTTGGTAATTGGATTGGGTTAGGGCATGCCCTTGTGAATAGTAGCTGTTTGGAGGATTGTAATGATAATTGTGATGTGACATTGATTTCGTGTTATATTAACTTTTTTAATGATTATAATATATTTTTTATGTTAATAATTTTATTTGAACATAAATAAAAAAACATCATACCAAAGAAATTAAAGGGTCACTACAAGTAATCCCAACCTAAGTTGGAAGGATTGGAGCCAGGGGTATGCTGATGTACCCCGATGTACACCAGCAACCAAACAGACCGTTAGGATTTTTCAATCATACACAACTAAGGTAAAACTTAAGGACTCAAGATAGATCCATGATACCCCTATCAACAATATTTTGCCCCAAGAACCCATTTAACTACTATAAATGAAATAGTTCAAGATCAATAAAATCAAGTTTATCCCAATGTGTCTCACTAATGCAAACCCTCCTGCCAAATAAATCCTCATTTCTAACATGTATCCTCAAATAACAACCCTACAATACTAGGTAGGGATTCTGTACACATACAAAAGCAACAAGAATTAAGAAGCAATTCAAATAATTCTTTCTGCATTCTCATATGGCTGGTCAATGTTAACTCAAATTAAAGGCATGCTGTTAAATAAGTATATATTGGGCATGCCACAGTTGAGCCAGTCCATATCCTTCAGAACACAGGAAGAAAACAACTTAAGCTCAATCAGCACATGGATTCTGTAAAAAATGGACAAGTTACTATTTTTCAATAAAAAAATATTGCATGACATGGTCACCGGAACAATTATACAAGATAGAAGGCATTCTCTGCTCAGGGAACTCCAAGATCAGGCCATCACTTTGTGTCGTATCCGATCTGTTTCGCATATGACATTTACGGCCCCCCGTCCGCAAGCAATCTTCATCTTTGTGCCACACCGAGATCCCATACTAGTCCAACCCATGGAAAGAAGACAAACAGACCATGCTGTGACAGCTGGTTGAAGCCATGGACAAACTGAGGATATCAACCAGAAGCCGATGATGATACAAGGAGGAGACAAAAACAGCCATCTTGTTTGACAGATGCTGACTTTGATATCACATAAGGTAAAATTGTGAGTACAAGTGATCCCGGATCTGGTAGTACTCTTCGGAGAGTGGCCCTTCGATGACTATTTGCTGCGCACTGGAACCTCCCTGTAGACGATTAAAAAATTGTTTAAACACATATTCGAGCAAAAACAACAGACAAAGCATTCCGAGTTCTTGAGATACACCAAAGAGCCCTATGCTGAAAATTTTATTGGAGGAAACAATGCCACAATACTTCTTATTTCTTGGCTACAAAAAAATAGACGATTTTATGACGAATTCCAGAACTTCTGATCTAAAAGTTCTCATAATTTGAGAATGACTATAGCCACAAAAATAGTTGGACTCCCAACCCCTTAGTGAATTGAAAGATCATGGGTGTATTTTGTGTAAAAATATATATCACATAAATATATAAAATTGTTTTTAATTTTACTTTATAAGAATTGAGGCTTACAACTGTCTCAAGGCTTATAAGAAACCCTCTCGATTCATCTCTATTTTTTTAAACCTTGGATTTGACCGATTAACCTTAGTTGTCTGGTAATTACGAAGTATGCATGGTTCATAGATCCATTATATATCCAAAACTAATTTTAGAATAAATTTAAAAAGGGGTTCCAATTAGGCTCCGACTCTCAATTATAAGGCCCATTTTTCAGATGTAAAAAAGGAGCCAGAACTTCCAACTTTAGGGCTTAACGTCGACATAAAGTTGACGTGGAAGTCTGGGAACCTGTTTTTAAGACAAATATATGATCATGAAAATGAGGATCCTAATTGGGAATTGATAGTTGAGGCCTCTGTTATTACCTTCGATCTTATCATCATGAAAATAAAAATATTATCTCCATAAACTGAATTACATTTTTATGCAAATCAGATTATCAATCATGAAAATTGTGAGGACTTTTTTGTAATAAAAGTTGGACAATGGAGGAAATTATCTTTTTAGCTAAATACTTAACGAAATTAAATATCGGAACAACTATTTTTTCAAAATCGTTAACAACCATAGGAGAATAAATAATGAAAAATTATTTAATTAAAGCTCAATTGGAAAAATAACATCAATATTTTCTTCAGAGCTAATTAACACCCCAACATTAAAAATATTAAAACTCAAAAGATCTAGAAATCATCTGTCGTTATTATAACAATTAGCCGCATTCTACAAAAACAAGCCCCAAGAAATGGCATGAATACAGTTATGGATGAAACACAAATTTTGATTGAGTTGGTTCCAACTACTTCCAAGCAATCTTATAAACTTCCTTCTAATAAATAAGAGCATTTGCAGGCTATTGAAGGGCAACCATGTGTTTCCGGGATGGTTCATGTCATTATCTCCAAACAACTTTCTTTTTCGACTTCTACAACTTCAGAATTTTAATTTGTTTAGAATTTATTCTTTGTATATCCATTGCAACTTCTCTAGTTTTGGTTTTATCTCATTCTTTCTAGTTATCTTTTTTCCTTTAGCAACAAAAAATAAGTTATTTTTATCATATTTTCTAGTAATAAATCTGCACTTTCTTTTTACATTGGAGCTAATTTGATATTAGATAGGCTATTCATTTTATTTTGTTGCAAAATAGGCATTAGTTCATAGTTTGTTGATTCACCTCATAACAGTAATCTAGATCCTAGGTTTTTGCCCATGCCTCCCCATGGATTCGGAGCAAATTTCCACCTGACCATCCATTCACATATTGTTGATTTCTTAGAGTTTGGAAATAAATTTGCATGCTCAATGTATAGCCTCATACTTACATGTGGATATCAATGTATATGTGTCAAAATGATAGATGAGAAATATTTGTACTAGTTAAATGTACTAAAATGAGGCTTATACAATCAGAACATACATTATTTCACATTCATTCCCGCCAAAGAAGTCAGTTTTTGAGGCACATGCGACTGGGGATAAGAAGGCAGGAGTGGCTTGGCACTTGCTTCCCATCATCACCCTTCAGCAAGAAAAAGGGAAGGAATGAAGAGTGGTTAAGGATACATGAGTGTTCCCACACAACATTAGGGGTGAAGAATTCAGTAGTACTTCCATACAACTGTAAGGTTTTCAAAAGATTGCTATTCTATTTTCAATCAAACAATATCTCTTTCCTGCGTTATGTGGGGGTTCACTGCATGGATCCGGAAACATATCTAACCTCAGGCATATCCGGGCATAGATTGTATTATTCAATTTTGAAGTATGTGAATTAGTGGTTTCTCAGAAATGAAATTATCTTACAGAGGTGGGAAGAGAATCACTCCACGAATGTTCAGGAACATATGTTGGTCAAAAATTACTTTCAAGAACGTAAATCTGTCTTTTTTAAAGGAAAAATGTGACGCTGAGAAAACTCCCATTCAAAACTTTATATTCAGAAATTAACATATAATAATTACAAAGACTATAATCTCGTAGGTTCCTGGTGTGCTCTACAATATTGTCTACATAAATATTGCGGTGACAGCGGGATTTAGGTCAGAACACTGTTCTAAGACTGCTGCTTTGATACCATGCGGAGACGGGAATGGATCATTATCTTATTCCACAGGTCTATGGTTTCTTATATAGCACGAAACCATAGAGAACAAAAAAAGGAGAATTACATAAAAGTCCGCGAAGTGTTACACGGCTCAAATAAAATAGAAGATATAATAACTCTAACATACATCTTTCAAATCGAAAAACGACCATCTATGCAGATCCAATGGTCCGACGAAACAATAGGGTTCCCACCTTAGAAAACACCTCCATAAGCACCAGAAACTCGACCATACTTTGGTCTAACATTTCAAAATGAAACCAAGGGCACCAACAGCTCCCCTCTTAGGACTCACCAACATATATCTCACCTGCCACCGCCAAAGAGAAGAAACGAGGAAAACTGTCACAGAGTATGCTACGTCCAGTCTAATCATCAAGCTAAAAGTGAAAACACCTCATATCACCCAAAGTTGGATTGAAAGGATGCTACATCATAGGCAGCACTGAGTAGATACTGTCCAAAAATTCAAGGGAATGTACAAATTACAATATCACTACCTAACAAATGCCAACACTCCACAGATACCATGCAACATCTTAGTCAACATATCTGAATACCCTCCAGATCCAAGAGACCCATATAGTCACCAACTCCTCATTCATCTCCTCTTCCAAGATCCTTACTCCTAGGCCCCCATCCTAACTTCTCTAATACCATTGTCCTTCAATTCGTTAGAGGTGTACCCAAACCTTGCCAATACTTTCCTAGAAAAATGCATTTAACTTGTCAGAGTAAACAATACTCTTCTGTATTATTCCATAGAGCCCTCGGGTCTCTTATATAGAGAGAAAACCCTTGGGTAAATTACATAGACGTACATGATATAAATAGGAAATACATAACAGTACATCATGACATAACGTAAACCTCTACACTCCCCCTCAAGATGGAGCATAGATATCAATCATGCTCAGCTTGGAAGAACATCTCTGGAAAGGTCCTCTGAACTGACGTGAGAGGTGGAAATGAAGCCCTTCTGAATCATGTCTCTCGTATAGTGACAATCTACCTCGATGTGCTTTGTTCTTTCATGAAAAGCCGGATTATTGGCAATAAACAATGATGTCTGGTTGTCACATTGAAGATTCATGGGCAAGGAGACATTTACATTCAAATCTTCTAAGACCGCTCTAACCCACATCATTTCTGCACTTGCTTGTGCCATGGCTCTGTATTCGGATTCAGCACTGGATCTCGCCACAACAGTCTGTATCTTGCTTTTCCAAGAAACCAAAGAACTTCCTATGAAGATAGCAAATCCAGAAGTGGATTTACGATCCTTTGGACATCCTACATAGTCTGCATCTGCACAAGCTGAAATAGACAGATCTGTATCTTTTCTAAATAACAACCCTGTGCCTGGGGAAGACTTCAGATATCTCAATATCATATACAAGGCATCCATATGAACTTGCCTAGGCTGCTCCATAAATTGACTCACCCGATTTACTGCAAAGGCAATATCCGGTCGAGTTATGGTAATGTATATAAGCTTACCTACCATCTCTCTGTATCTTCTTTTGTCCACCTCTTCGGTGTCATTGTCGTACAACTTCATGCTTGGGTCCATAGGCGTGCTCGACGGTCTGCATCCAATCATTCCTGTTTCAACTAGCAAGTCTGTGACATATTTTCTTTGAGTCATTACCATTCGTTGTGCATTTCTTGCAAACTCTATTCCCAGAAAATATCGTATCGTGCCTAGATCCTTCGTAATAAATTGACTTCCCAACAGAGATTTGGTCATCTCAATTCCCTGAGCATCATCTCCTGTAACCAGAATGTCATCAACATATACCATGACAGCAACCATACCTCTAGGAGTCTTCTGGATGAACAGTGAATGGTCCGCATTTGATCTCTTGAACCCTTGTCGTTCAATCAGCTGGGAAAGCTTCTGGAACCATGCCCGTGGACTCTGTCTAAGGCCAGACTAGTCGCACATGGATTTACCCAAACCTATGGGGTAGATTATTAGGACTCACCAACATATATCTCACCTGCCACTGCCAAAGAGAAGAGACGAGGAAAACTGTCACAGAGTATGCTACGTCCAGTCTAATCATCAAGCTAAAAGTGAAAACACCTCCTATCACCCAAAGCTGGATTGAAAGGATGCTACATCATAGGCAGCACTGAGTAGATACTGTCCAAAAATTCAAGGGAATGTACAAATTACAATATCACTACCTAACAAATGCCGACACTCCACAGATACCATGCAACATCTTAGTCAACATATCTGAATACCCTCCAGATCCAAGAGACCCATATAGTCACCAACTCCTCATTCATCTCCTCTTCCAAGATCCTTACTCCTAGGCCCCCATCTTAACTTCTCTAATACCATTGTCCTTCAATTCGCTAGAGGTGTCCCCAAACCTTGCCAATACTTTCCTAGAAAAATGCATTTAACTCTCAAACATCCCCAAACTCCGACATGAAGTAGGCAAGCCTACACAAAAAATCTATGTTAGAAAATACAATGCGGAAGCGAATATCATAGAAAAGAATAAACATATTGAGGAATGCATGATTTTATGTGGAACCCTACTCCCTAAGGAGAGGGATGAAACCATGGGAGAAGGCCTCAAAGGGCCATATGTGTCCATTGACTTTCTCATCAAATACAGAGGGTCTGGGACCTTCTTATATAGCCTTCACATACCCTCTAAACACTGTGTGTGGTAAGATCCATTTACCAATCTACATGATAAGTGACACACTCTAACACTCCCCCTCAAGCTAGAGCATGCAATACTCAACTTGGACAAACATAAAGAAATCACTCAAACTTACAATACAACACACTACAGACAATATCAACTCTACGCACACAACTGTCTGCTGCTGTCGAGGATGTTGCTTTTCATGCCATGTAGGTGAGGAGGAACAAATGGGCTACAATGTGAGTCAAACTGAATCTCCTCGTCGGAGAGCATGTGCTCTGTACTACACCTGTTAGAGTCACTGCAACTAAAAATGAGTCTCCACTTGGATAACCCTGGCCCACCGCATCATGCAGACAATTGCTCCATCTCCGAAATGGCCGAACTGAAAAGCCGTGGAGACATCCTCGTCGGAGTCCACGATTGTTAGAGAACGGAGTGTGAAAAAGTCTCATCGTGGAGAACTGAGTCTCTCCAATACTGGCTCAGAGAATGGGATGTCTACTCTAGAATCTCTATGAAACCATATGAAAATCCTAGCCCACATGGCATAGGGAATGGGATCTCTACTATGGAGTCTCTATGGATCACATGAAAATTCTAACCAAAACAAAAGATGGGGACCACAATAAAAGATGGCAAACATGTGCACATCTGAAAAGGAGCCTCTCTGGAGAACTCGAAAAAAATAGGTCACTCAAAGATGGAGTGCCTCGAACATGGACTCTGAACTAATCCGCAGAGTTTGAAACTGAACAATAGAGTCTGGAAATCTGGCCCGGAATCTGACATCTGAATATGGAATCTAGAGAACCTGACACTCTGGCATGTAGAACTCTGCACAATACTCCACATGTCTCCCATACTTGTAGGAAAACAATGAGATCGACAAAGTTGGGAGAAGACATGAAAATGGGGAGGAACAAAACATTCTCAAATGATTTTTTTAATAAACCGTTCATCTTTTTTCCCACGGCTTTCTTCTCGCATTTTTTGTTTCCATATGGTTTTTTTTCTTTTATACGCACCTTTTTTCTCTCTTTTTTGAAACAAAGAAACGTGGCCCAAATAATGGCCCATGGCTTGCTCTCTTTTTTTAATACTCTCGGCCCAATTGGGCATGATCTCTCTCTCTCTCTCTCTTCTTGTTTTTTTCTCTCAGACCTTTTTTTTAATCAGGCCATTTTTTGACAATGCCCCAACTTTGGGCCCTTACAATAGCTTTCCCTTTTTTAATGCCGCAACCCAAAATTGGGCTCTCTTCCTCAATTTTTTAAAACCAAGACCCTTCATTTAAATGAAGGGGTATCGAGCCTTCCTTTCTGTTAAGATATTTATGATGTTTTGTCCTTTTTCCATATTGTTTATTTCTATTGTTTGATTATGTAGTTTACCCTTAGAGCTTTTCTCCTATATAAGAGAGCTCTAGGGTTAGGCGTAATACAACTTTTCTTTCTCCCTTTCCACATGGTATCAGAGCGACGGTCCTAGACCGGAGCATATGCCCTAAATCCATGTCTCCCACCAAAAAACCCTCATGCATCGTCGCACGCCTTGCTCCTGCGTGCTTGCGCCGCCACCGCTTGTCCGACTGCGCCACCGTGTGGCTGTGTTCCTGCGCAACACCGCGCACATGCACCTGCGAGCCTGGGTGCTTCTGCACAGGCGCCTGTGCACCTTTGTGCGTCTGTCTGTGCGTCCCTGCGCACATGCGCATCTTCGCGCATAGGTGGTCCAGTGCAACTATGCACGCCCTAGCGTGCCCTCGTGCACCTTCCAGTCCAGCTGCGCACACCCTAGCATGCCTTCCAGTGCGCATGTACATGCCCTAGTGCGCACGCCCTCATGAGCCAATGTGCCCTTGGGTGTCATAGAGTGCCCTACGTTCTCTGGAGGCTCCGTTCAGATCTCCTAAGGTGTAACGTGATCCTCAAAAAGATCCTAGCCTTTCAAGGGAGTCTTTAACGAATGGAAGTGGTTGTGGTATGAGTCTACACCTACAACCATTTTCCCGTATGCCAGTGTAGACACCTGGTATCTCTTGTTGCCAGCCCAATATTGAAGATAGTTGTCATCATATCTGACAACAAAGCGGAAGTCCCATCCCTGGGTGACTTCAAAGGTCCGACACCCATTGTCAAAATGGATGGAACCAACTATGAACTGTGGGCCATGCATTTCATGAGTTTGATGTAATGTAATGGCAAGAAGCACATTCTCACGACAAAGGAGCCACACGACAAGATGAGACGGATGCCTCATGGGAGGCAGATGACGCATATGCTCGTATATGCTATCTGGGACGATATCCACAGAGATAGCTAATGATATACTGAGTCAGCCTCTTGCAAAGGCTATGTGGGACATTCTCGCCGTGACATACTCTCCGACGAAGAATGAGTCAAAGATACTTCAGCTCCAGCATGATATCTTCACATCAAAGCAGAATGACCGCCCTCTTTACACCCTCTATATACTTCTTTGAGGGGTATGTTCGAGAAGTTACATGGCTACATACCCTTGACTACTACACCTGAGCAACTCAAGGCATACAAAGATTCTGTGATGACTAGAGTATTTTTAGCAACCCTGAATCCGGAGTATGATGCAACTCGTGCCCAGATCCTCACTAATGCTACCATACCTCCTATGGAGGAGGCATATCGCAGATTGAGTAGATTATTTATATCTTCTGGTAGTACCTTACAGCATCAGACATCTTCAGCTATGGGTGCCTCACGTGGTAGAGACTGCCATATAGTATATCGTGGTCGGGGAAGCTCCAACCGCGGCAAAGGAGGGGGCGGAGTCGACCGTGCACCTTCTACCACATGACAGGTTACTATGAGGAAACTTGCTATTCTAAGCATGGGTTTCCTGCGTCAGCCAGGGTTTCAAAGCAGACACAACGGACTGGGAATCCATCACCTGTATCTGATCAGAGGTTTGACGAGCTTGTAGCACGATTGAGAGAGATTATGCCTGGCACGTCTGGATCCACTAGCTCTCCTTCAGGATCCTCAGAGGTTGCAACCTCATCATATGCATCTACAACAGGTACATAATATGCTTTTACTAGTTGCTACAGGGTAAACTTATCGGAATGGATTATGGATTCCAGCGCATCCCATCATCTCTTTGGTGACAGAGGTCAGTTTAGTGCTTTTCGTCCTACACAACATGGTGGATCAATTGTGATAGCATATGTAACACATTCCTCCATCACTGGTCAGGAGGAGGTGCAGTTCACTTCTACATTGAGGCTTCCAAATGTTCTCTACGCTCTACGCTCCTGAATTTTCTATGAATTTATTATCAATTAGTCAAATCACCAGAGATTTACATTGTCGTACCATTTTTGATCCATCTGCTCTTGTGTTTCAAGACATACTCACAGGCAGAGTGATTGGAAATGTTATCGGAACTCTTATGATTCAGAGTCGTGCTCCTCATTCCTACTGAGGAGATAGGGTTCTAATTGCTTGTTATCTGGTGAACAATATGCCCTCTTCGGTACTTGGGGAGAAGATCTCGTTCTTGATTGCGTTTCCGAGACAGATCTTTTCTCGCTTATGCCTCGTGTTTTTGGTTCTGTTGCATTTGTTCATCAACTCTCTCCTGATCTTGACAAGCTCTCTCCCAGAGCTGTCAAATGTGTGTTTGTTGGGTATTCCAAAACCCAAAAGGGATATCGTTGTTTTGACCCTGTTCGACGAAGATATTATGTTAGTGATGACGTCATCTTCTTTGAGTCTATTATGTATTTCTCTCCCACATGTGACAGGCTTACTCCTTCCATGGCCACAAATTTCAGCGAAATTCAGTCGAATTTCTGTCGAATACCGATATCCTATCAAAATCGAAATTCAACCGAAATGGCCTAAATGACAAAAATATGAGGGCCCCAGTACAAAAAATCACCGAAATGACAGAAATGTCGATCAAATTAAGATCAAAATTCTGCCAAAATTCTTGTTGAGAAATAGAAAGCGGAAGCGGAATCAGAGAATAAAGAGATAAACATCAAAGAACAAAGGTTTAACATGAAACCCTACTCCGTGAGGAGCGGGATGAAACCACGGGAGAAGCCTTCAAATAGGCGTGTTTGTCTATTGACTTTCTCAAGAGATACAAGAGGTCAGGGGCTCCTTATATAGCCTTCCCAGAACCTCCAAGTCCCACCACTAGGCGGTGTGGGACTAAACACTGGATAGGGTAAATGGATCTTCTCCAGGATCCATTTACCCTGCTACAACTCATGACGCATACAACCAAGTACTCCAACACTCCCTCTCAAGCTGGATCATGCAATGCTCAGCTTGGATAAACAGAAAGAAACTCAACTCAACACTACAGGACACTACGGACAATACCAACCCAACGCGCACATTGCTGCAGTCGAGGACGTTGCTTCTCATGCTGTGCAGGTGAGAAGGACGAACGAGCTGAAGTGTGAGTCTTCTGAATCTCCTCTTCGAAGAGCATGTGCTCTGAATTGCGTCTGTCAGAGTCACTGCAACTGAAATGAGTCTCCTTGTAGGAGTACTCTGGCCCGCCACAATAATGTGGACAACTACTCCATCTCTGAAAAGGGCCGAACTGAAAAGGGTCGTGGCTGTGCAATCCTCATCGGAGTCCACGGTCGCTGGAGAATGGAGTCTGAAAAGTCTCCTCGTTGAAGAACTGTGTCTCTCCCATCTGGCTCAGAGAATGGTGCACTGCTCTAGTATACCTATGATACCACATGAAAACCCTTGCCAACATGGCATAGGGAATGGTCCTCTATTCTGGAGTCCCTATGGATCACATGAAAACTTTGACCTACAAAACAAGAATAATGATGGGGACCACGAACAATTGGTGGCAACATGTGCTCATCTGAGAATGACCGCATCCATGTACGTATCTGAAACTGAGTCTCTCTATGGAGAACTCGAAAATGGGCCTCAACATGGAGTGCCTCGAACTTAGACTCTGACCGATCTGAATGTCGAGTCTGAATCTGCGTATGGAAAATCTTCATCTGAACAAACCGTAGAGTCTGAACAATCTGACTGGTCTGACAAATCTGTATCTGGAGAATAGACCTGTGACTCTACACATATACTCCCCCTTTCTCCCATACTTGTCGGAAAATGAACATTGACAAAGTTGGGAGAAGACAATGACATGGGGAAAATAACATGAACATTTAGAACTTTCTTGCGGCTTTTTTTCATTATTTTTTTTAAGCCGTCACCTTTTTTTTCGAAAACAATTTTTTTAAAGTCGTTTCAATTTTTTCCGGCTTTTCACCCTCTTTTTTTTAAAACATATGCGTATGACTTTTTTTGTATTGTAAACGTGCCTCTCTTCATTTTTTTTCTGACAAATACTACATTCATTTTTTTTCAAATATTTTTTTAGCCGTTGGCCTCTCTTTTTTTGGCTTTTCATGCATTTTTTTCTTTGCGTATAATTATTCCGTGTACGCGCCTTTTTCAAGAAAACTTCGTTTTTTTAAAGCCGTGCAACCATTTTTTTTGGCTTTCCATTTTTTAAGTGTACGGCTTTTGTATTATGTACGCGCCTTTTTTTAGTTCCCTTTTTTTAACAGGCTCGGTCCATTGTTGGGGCTTACAAGTAGCCCCCTTTTTTTACTCGCCAGGCCCTAAACCAAAAATGGGCTCTTTTTTTTTTATAAAGGATGGCCAGCAATCCTAGGGTTCCCATCGTGGGAACCCCTTGTATCCATGCGCCGTCACCTTTTTTTAAATAAACAGGGCCCACCTTTGAGCACTCTCTCCTCCTTTCCTTCCATCTCTTCATTTTTTAATAACAGACCATCGTGCCCCCCTCCCTTTTATAAAAAAATAGGATTCCCACATATCCTCACGACCCGATGAGATTCCATAATCCGCCGCTCCGATGAGGGAGAGAGCGCACGCGTCTGGGGTCGCCTTCGTCGCCTAGTGGGAGCACCGTATCGTGACTGGGGGAGGGGGGGTCCTATCGCCTGGATGGAGCGCGTGAAGAGGTCTGAAGGACTCGCGCGGACCGTGGCGCGCAGGGAAGCATCGCCAATGGGAGGCGAAGCTAACAGAAGCGTTGTGCGCGCGATGTGGTGCCGTGTCGCCTGCGCAGGACTGGGATGAGGTCGGTGCACTGCCGCGCGGGAGGGGCAGCCTGGAGTTAGGGCATCTGCGTCGCCGCTGCATCAGGGCTCCGCCGGAGACGCCGCAAGGGGTGGTTGCGCCAGACCAGGGGGCATCGCCGCCTGGTGGAAAAGCATTGCCAGGCGGAGGGGTGCGGCTAGGTCTCAACGCACCTATGAGCGGCCAGGAGGGCCTGGAACGGCGACGACAGCTGCCTGCTGGGGTGCGAAGCCCTAGAGGGCTTGTCGTCTATGGAGTTTGCCACCTCCTGGAAGTAGTTGAGACTTCGTGTGTCGCGGCTGGGAGGACAAATCCTCAATGGATTTGGCAAGAGCGTAGGATCTTCACAAAATCTCGAGAATAACAACTCAACTTGCAATATTAGGGTTTCAATAAAACCCTAGAACATGAATACATCCGAACACAATAATATTCAACAATGAACAATCGAATCTCGGAAACAAAAACCATAAAAATAATCCGCAAGAATCGAACCCGCTCTGATACCATGTTGAGAAATAGAAAGAGGAAGCGGAATCAGAGAATAAAGAGATAAACATCAAAGAACACAAGGTTTAACGTGGAACCCTATTCCGTGAGGAGCGGGATGAAACCACGGGAGAAGCCCTCAAATAGGGCGTGTTTGTCTATTGACTTTCTCAAGAGATACAGGAGGTCTGGGGCTCCTTATATAGCCTTCCCAGAGCCTCCAAATCCCACCACTAGGCGGTGTGGGACTAAACACTGGATGGGGCAAATGGATCTTCTCCAGGATCCTTTACCCTGCTATAACTCATGACGCATACAACCAAGTACTCCAACAATTTTGTTTCGGTAGGTCACCGAAATGGTGACCGAAGCCAATATTTAAGGCCTTGACTCCTTCAGAGGGTGGATAAGAGATCTATATGCCTCCTCCGTCGTTACCCTGTTCCACTCCATCTCTACTTCCACCACCTCCTCCACTACCACCACCTTCTCCATCACCACCACCACCTCCACCACCATCTTATGTTTTCTTTCCACAGGTCTACCAACGAAGGCCCCATGCTCATGCGCCTCCTCCATCATCTAGCACGTCCAGGGTATGTACTGAGCATTTGAGTTCTTCTAATGGTATGGGTGATTTGCATGTACAGACCGAGCGTGCAGATACTATCTCTACTACTCCTTCAGAGGATCTGGATTTGCCTATTGCACTTCAACATCAGAAAAGAGCATGCACTATGCACCCTATTGGTTCTCACGTATCATTGGAGCGTCTATCAAGGATTTTCAGCATTTTGTTGTGGGGTTGTCTGCTATTGAGATACAACGGTCATATCAGGAGGCCTTCCAAAGCAGTCAGTAGCGTCTGGCAACGGAGAACGAGATGGCAGCTTTACAGTCACGAGGTACCTGGAGTGTGGTCCATGCTCCATCAGATGCATCTGTTGTTGGCAGCAAGTAGGTATTTACTGTTAAAAATTGGGCTGATGGTACAGTAGACAGATACAAGACCAGACTGGTTGCTCGTGGGTTCACTCAGACCTATGGAGTGGACTATCAGGACTCTTTTTCTCCTTGGCGCTTCATTCTACCTTGCGTATTCTTATTGCTGTGGCGGTGGTACGTGATTGGCCTCTTTTCCAATTGGACGTCAAGAATGCTTTCTTGTATGGTGATATGCAGGAAGAGGTTTAAATGCAGCAGCCATCTGGGTTTGCTGCTGAGGGGGAGTCCAGTATGGTGTGCCGTCTTCATAAGGCTATATATGGCTTTAAGCATAACCCGAGGGCTTGGTTTCAGAAGCTCTCAGAAATGATTGAACAGACGGGGTTTCTCAGATCTACTGCAGATCATACTCTCTTTGTAAAGAGAAACCGAAGAGGCATTGTAGTCATTTCGGTTCATGTTGATGACATTGTTATCACTGGCAACGATGAATAGGGCATTCAAGCAGCTAAGGATTTCCTTGGACAACAGTTTGTTACCAAGACCTTGGCACGCTTCGTTATTTTCTTGGCCTTAAGTTCGCACGGAATCAACATGGTATGGTTATGACACAAAGGAAGTATGTTACTGATCTTCTATCTGAGACAGGTATGACAGGATGTAGACCAGCTACGACCTAGTGGATCCTAATGCTAAGCTCCATGATAATGGATCTGAGGAGGTAGACAAGAGACGGTACAAAGAGCTGGTAGGGAAATTATTGTATGTTACTATTATCAGGTCTGATCAGTGCTCACTAAATCGGCCACACACGTGCGGCGTGCAGACCATACCGATTACTTGTATCACTGCATTATGCGCCCACCCCGCATATGCCCCACATACTGCTCCAGGAGCTCCAACTTTTCAATCTTCTCATTCAGGTCCTTAATTCTGTAACTGTGCCTCTTCATTCAATTGTTAGAATATGACATGCATTTCTATACAATTACAATGTATTATACCATTATGTATATGCAATGTTTTATGTTTTTCTCATGTATTATTTTCACGAGCATATGCATTGTCTTGTCGAGTATTTTTTATATATGTCGATTGAGGTTTAGCTCATGTAGTGCATGTATGTGTATTGAAGTTTTGTTATTACGAATCATATAATGTGAAGTTTTTATGGTAAATGTTTCTTTGTGATTAAATATGATGCAATTAAAAGTATATATGCACACCCATCTAACATGAACCGTTTTCAAATTACAGAGGTATCAAGCTGATGAGTCACACTATGAAAATTTGGGAACGTGTGATCGAAAGAAGGTTGAGACAAGTTTCCCAAATAAAAGAAAACCAATTCGGATTCATGCCAGGTCGCTCAACTATTGAAGCCATCCATTTGCTGAGGAGAACAATGGAGATTTATAGAGCTAAAAGGAAGAATCTCCATATGATCTTTATTGATTTGGAGAAGGCTTATGATTCCGTCCCACGAGAGATACTGTGGAGAGTTTTGGAGAAGAGACAAGTACCTGTCCTATACATTAGTCTCATAAAGGATATGTATGATAGGGCTTTATCTTGTGTAAGGACCCCAACGGGGAAGACTGACTATTTTGATATCAACATTGGTTTACATCAAGGTTCAGCTTTGAGTCCATTTCTTTTTACTTCGATTATGGACGAGTTGACAAGTCACATTCAGGATGAGTTACCTTGGTGTATGTTATTTGCTGATGATATTGTGTTGATTGACGAGACTAAAGATGGAGTAAATGAGAAGCTTGAGGTTTGGAGACATGCATTGGAGACTAAAGGTTTTCGTATAAGTAGGGCTAAGACGGAATATATGGAATGCACCTTTGATGGAAGCAATGGTGAAGGAATCGAGGTGAAGATTGGTGACGATAACATTCAGAAGAGAGATTCTTTTAGATATCTGGGATCTATTTTGCAACATGATGGGAGAATTGATGGAGATGTTACTAATAGAATAAATGCAGGCTGGCTAAAGTGGAGAGGAGCCTCCGCTGTTCTCTGTGATAAGAAAATTCCTTTAAAAATTAAAGGAAAGTTTTACAAAGCAGTCGTGAGACCTGCTATGCTTTATGGTTCTGAATGTTGGCCTGTGAACCATAGACATGTGCAGAGAATGGCTGTAGCAGAAATGAAAATGCTAAGATGGATGTTTGGACATACACGTAAAGATCGGATTCGGAATGATGCAATCAGAAAGAAAGTTGGTGTAGCTCCGATCGAGGATAAGATGCGAGAAAACCGCTTAAGATGGTTTGGTCATTTGCAAAGAAGGTCAACTGATGCACCGGTTAGGAGATGCGAGTGGTGGGATGTTGAGCCGGCTAAGAGAGGGCAAGGACGACCCAAGAAGTGTTGGAAAGAGACTATACGAAGGGATCTGAGTTTTTTTGGATATAAGTCCGAGATTGACCCAAGATAGATCTGAATGGAGGCAAAAAATCCATGTAGCCGACCCTACTTAATTGTGGGAAAAGGCTTTGTTGTTGTTGTTGTGTTCTTTAACTCCACTTAGATACATAACTTCAGTGGTAATGTTATTCATAGATATTTTTTATTTTTAAATTAAAAATTAGAAAACCGCTTAGAACCGCATATACCCCCACATACCGCTTAATCAGTATTCGGTGACCAGTCCGAACGCATACGCGTACCACTTTCATGAACCTTGGGTCTGATATATCTTTCGTTGTAAGTATAGTAAGGCAGTTCATGGAGCAACCCAGGCAAGCGCACATGGATGCAGTTTTCATGATCCCGATATATCTGAAGTCATCTCCAGGTACAAGTCTTCTGTTTAGAAGAGAAGCATCTCTCTCAGTCACAGGGTGTGCAGATGCAGATTATGTTGGGTGTCCTAAGAATAGGAAGTCAATTTTGTGCTTCATTGTGTTTGTTGGCAGCTCACTTGTCTCATGTAAGAGTATTCCTATTCGTCTCTCTTCTCCAGGGTTCTGACTTAAAATCCCCACCGCCTCCTTCAAACCATGCAAAAGCCTGTGCGGGACCTCTTCCCTGAATTAGGGCCTCGCGCAAGGCCCTCAAATCACCTCAAATGCAGCAACTCGACCCTAAATGAGCATCTCCAGTATTTACTGGTGCCGTCAGGAGGCATACAGCCTTCTCGCTATCGCTACACTACGCTTTCAGGACCTCCTACGAAGGTCGTCAGCCCCACAGCTACCCTCTACGGGTACCATAGGACTCTTTGGAGATCTAAAACTCATCACGGACCGCTGCCAAGAATCTAGATCTGCTGTCCATTAAGGGTTTTCAGCCCTTCTTCAAGGGCAAACGTGAGTTCTAGGGCATTTTAGCTCTTATATGCATCCTTAATTGATCACAAGATCTTCTTTCTATTTTAAGACCATCATGGCTCCTTCTTCTACCGAGACAAAGCCCTTGGCCAGGAATATTATGGCACAATGCACTACTATCAAACTCAAGGGTACAGAAAATTATGCGCTCTGTTCTCGATCTTTTATGGTGTTCATTGGTGGTCAGAGGACATTCTACATTTTGACTAAAGATTCTTTAGATGAAAAGAGAAAAGAGAACGACAACTGGCAGACTGACAACTATTTGGTTATCAACTGGATGCCCGGCAGTGTTGAGGCTCACATTGCCTCAAATCTTCTTTACAAAAATACGACCAAGGAAATGTGGGAGGATCTTGAGCAAACATATTCCCAGAAGAAGACGAAGTCATGCCTTGCAGACATTTACAAGTGAATCTGGTTAGCATCTCAGGGTGATTCCACCCTCATCGAGTATTACAAGCATCTCTCCAGCCTATATGAGGAGCTTGAAATATTCCAATCCTCATGTCGCACCAAACAAATATAAGAGCGTTCAGACTGGCATGTATACCGCTTCCTTGATGGCATGCATTCTAGATACCATGCAGCGAAGGAGCAATTTCTTATATCAAATACATTGCAAACAATGAAGGCCATCTTTGGCTGACTTGAGGGCTTCATCTGTTTCCGGGTCTCCCGTCCTACCTTCAGTAGAGAACTTTGCACACAATGCCTTATCTGGGCGAGGAGGTAGATACAACGTGCGAGGACGCGGTCGTGATCAAAGTCTTGGCCGTGGACGGGCACCTGGACGAGGCCGTGACTTTGATCGTAGTCGTGGGCGAAACTCTACTGCCCCATACGCTCACTGTTGTAGGTGGAACCACCCGACTAAACGATGCTGGTAGATGTTTGGCGTACCTTCTTATCATGCCAATAATGCCTATGAGGATGGCTATGATGTGGAAGAGGCATCGCCTACCTCCACTGGCAATATTGTTCATCTTAATGATGCAGATTACTCCCGCCTAATGTAGATCCTTCAGACTCCAAGGCCTACCACCACTAGTAATACTACAACTGCTGCTCTGGCTACTCCTTTAGGTACAATAGCCAACTTTTCCATAACTCTTACTCTAGCTTGGATTTGATTCTGGTGCCACTACTCATCTCAATGGAGAAGGTAGTGTTCTCACCTCTTCCATACCATCTACCTCTGTGAAGTTAGTTCGAGTCGCTAATGGGACTTGTTAGAAAATAGAGAATGTTGAAGCGTAATGATAAACAAAGCATAAATCAAGAAATATAAACATGGAACAAAGAATTTTTACGTGGAACCCTACTTTCTAAGGAGCAGGATGAAACCACGAGAGAATGCCTTAGAGGGCGTATGTGTTAATTGCACTTTCTCAATAGATACAGGAGGTATGGGGTTCCTTATATAGCCTCCATAGAGCCTCCAAGTCCCACCACTAGTAGACGTGGGAATAAACATATGGATGGGTTAAATGGATCTTGGAAGTATCCATTTACCCATCTACAACTCAATAGGCGCACAACCGAATACTCCAACACTCCTCAAGTTGGAGCATGCAATGCTCAGCATGGACAAACAGAAAGAAACTCAACTCACAATACATGACACTACAAACAATATCAACTCAACGCGTACAACTGTCAGCGACTGTCGAGAACGTTGCTTCTCATGACGTGCATGTGAGGAAGACGAACGAGCTGCAGCGTGATTAACTGAATTTCCTCGTCGGGGAATATGCGCTCTATACTGCGCATGTTAGAGTTACTGCAACTGAAATGAGTCTCCTCGTCGGAGTACTCTGGCCCGCCACAACATGTGGACAACTGCTCCATCTCTGAAAAATGGTCGAAGTGAAAAAGGTCGTGGAAGTGCAATCCTCGTCGGAGTCCACGGTCACTGGAGAATAAAGTATGAAAGTCTCCTCATTGAAGAACTTGGTCTCTCATATCTGGTATAGAGTATTAGAGAATGGTCCTCTACTCTAGAGTCCCTATGGCATGGGGAATGGTCCTCTATTCTGGAGTCCCTATAGCTCACATGAAAACTCTGGTCGAAACAACAAGAATGATGGGGACCACGATAATAGATGGCAAATATGTGCACATCTGAAAAGAAGATCGCATCCATGCGCGTATCTGAAACTGAAGACTCGGAAAATATCTAACGTTGAGTCTGAACTGTATAGTCTGGAAACTGACTGGTCTGGAGAATCAGTATCTGAATAGACCTGTGATTGTACACATACTCCCTCCTTTTCCCATATGGATTGTAATGACAATCGTCGACCAAGTTCGGAGAAGACAATAAAATAGGGGAACAAACATTAAAACAATAAGCCAAACTCACAATTTTTCTCTCGTCTTTTTCTCTTAAAATTTTCTTCTTTTTCTCGGCTACTTCCATTTTTTTAATATCTGTCGCACGCATCTTTTTTTTTTGAAACATTTTATTAAAAATTGTTTCCCTTTTTTACGGCCTTTTCCAACTACGTACGACTTTTTATTGTACGCGCCTTTTTTTGTCTTGTTTTTGTAGGAAACATATGACCCAACTTGGCCCTTGAAACTCAAACCAATTGGGCTTGATCTATCTTTCACATCTCTCTCTCTTTTGATCAAAAGAAGCCCACTTGGGCTTGATATAAACTCACTCATCATTTTTTTAAACATCACACATCCCTTAGGGTTCCTAGTTGGGAACCCTTCTTTCGTTAAAGAAAACACGCCTCCTCGTGGAGTTCCTTCTTCCCGAACTGGTGGCGCTATTGGCGCGCACGGATGGTCGGGGATGCACGAGGGTTCTGGATGTCGCCGATGATGGCTGCCCGAAGAGGTGCGTGTCGCCAAGGGACAACCGCCTGGAGGAGAAGCGTCTGAACTTGTTGGAGAGTGGGAGAAGTGTGTGAGATGGGGTTGCACGAGGGTTCTGGATACCGCCATCTTGGAGGGCTTCGTGGTCGATCGCCTGCACGACATGGATGCGCACGGAAGATTGGAGGATGGGGCTCCACAGAGCGCCAGGGCTTCACAGGAAGGGCATGACGTGGAGGGTGCGCGGTAGGGGCTACCGCTTGGCGGCACCTCGTGGCCTGAAGATGGGGGCGTCGCCGCATCCTGGTTATCCTGGAACGATGAAGGTGGAACCGATAAAGGGTGGGGCGGCTGGATCTGCACCTCCAGAAGGCTCCCTCTTTTCCTGCCTTGAGATCGAGGGGTGTCGTGATGGGCTCTGCGCTGCTGGAGGCTGGACAAGCACCGCGATAGCGCAACAAGAGGATAGGCAGTGGCTCCTGGAGCACGAGTGGAGGAGGAAGGCGTTGCCTGCACGATGGAGATGCGGTCGCGAAAGGAGAAGGCGGTTGTGGCTCCGCCTGGGAGCCTGGAGTCGTGGTTGCCTGGGGTTGCGGTGAGACTGACTACGGGATGACTGGTGGAGATGATGCTCCCCCTGCGGGGCTGTCAAGGAGGCACGCAAGGCTAGGATGCGCAACCTCAAGAGTGCAGATCGGCCCCACGATGATCTAGGGTTTCATAAGAAACCCTAGACTTGAACAATAAATCGGATCTTTAAATATAAATCTTTACCATCGTTACAATTGAATCTTGAACATATACCGATCATGAAAAAATCTTCAAGAAATAAAACCACTAAAATTTAATCTCGAACAAGTAGAAAAATAACTCTGCGAGAATCGAACTCTGATATCATGTTAGAAAGTAGAGAATACGGATGCGAAATGATAAATAGAGCATACATCAAGAAATATAAACATGGAACAAAGAATTTTTACATGGAACCCTACTCCCTAAGGAGCGGGATGAAACCACGGGAGAATGCCTCAGAGGGCGTAAGTGTTCATTGCACTATTTCAATGGATACAGGAGGTCTGAGGCTCCGTATATAACCTCCACAAAGCCTCCAAGTCCCACTACTGGTAGATGTGTGACTAAACATATGGATGGAGTAAATGGATCTTGAGGTATCCATTTACCCATCTACAACTCAATAGGTGCACAATCAAATACTCCAACAGGACTCAATCACAGAGTACTTTTGTCAAACTTTGGAATTCTCTTCCAAGCTCCGACTTTTGAGGATTCACTGTGCTCCTGATTTTCCTCTTAGCTTGCTGTCAGTTCACAAGCTTTGTGTTGATCTTCATTGTCGTGTGATATTTGATGAGTCTTGTTGTTATTTTCAGGACATTCGAAGGCAAATCTTTGGTGATGATTATGAGAAGGACCTATACTATCTTGACATTACCCTCGGACTTCAATTTTGTTGGTGTTGCGTCCATCTCCGAAGATCCGCATCTATGGAATCTACGCCTTGGGCATCCCTCTGCCAAGGCCATATCCATGATGTTTCCTGAACACTCTGCTCTGAAGCCCTTTCAGTGCGAGGCATGTGAGTTCGAGAAATACCATCGAGTTTCGTTTTCATGTTCATACCGAGTCTCATAATACTGCTGCTTTTCATCTTGTTCATTGATGTTTGGGAACCTTGTCTGATCCACATATTAAGTGGTCATCGCTATTTTATAGTTTTCGTTGATGATTATAGTCGATCTTCTTGGATGTATCTAATAAAGGAGCGTTTGATTAATCAAATTGTCAGAAATTTCTTTCAATATGTTAAAACTTACTTTTCTAGCACCATTAAGATTATTCGTACTAACAATGCTCTTGAGTTAACCCAACTTGACTTGACCTCTTTCTTTACATCCCAAGGAACTGTTCACCAAATATCATGTCCATATACCTCACAACGGAATGGTATAGCTGAGAGGAAACTCCGACACTTGCTAAATCTTGACAGATCTCTTCTTAGTCAAATGAGCGTTCCTAACAATATTAGGGAGATTCTATCCTAACTGCAGTGTATCTCATCAACCGTATTCATTCATCTATTCTCAAAGGGGCAACACCATTTTCATTACTTTACCCTACTGTCTTCTTCTCCCATACCTCTGCAAGTTTTTGCTTGTATTGCCTCTGTTCATAACTTTCATGTAGCTGGCAAATTATCCTCTCGTGCCATCAAATGCATCTTTCTTGGGTACTCTTGTACCCAAAAAGGCTATCGCTGCTATGATCTTGTTGGACATCGATATTATGTGTCTATAGATGTCACCTTCTTTGAGCAAACAAGTTATTTCACACAGACTGTGTGTGACATTCATCTGGACCTCTCTCCTCCGCCAATCGTCTATACTCGTGAGCGTATCTCTATACTTTATACACCAATGTCCGTACCTTTGCCTATCCCTTTTATATAGGATGATATGACCACTTCGAGTGCTCCCACCATTGATGTTCCGGATGTACCTGGGGAGCTTCCTATAGCTCTACACAAACAAAAAAGGCAATGTACATATCACCCATGTCACATTTTACTTCTACAGATGGTTTATCTAGCTGTGACAAGAGATTGGCAGATGCTCTGAATGTTATTTATTTCCCAAGAGATCATTTCAGTGCAATGTAGGATCATGGTTGGTGACAGGTCATGGATGACGAGATGGATGCACTTACCTCTCGGGGCACGTGGGATCTTGTGCTATGCCCCCCGGGAGTTCACCCAGTGGCTTGTCGATGGGTCTTCACGACCAAACAGTTGCATGATGGTTTCATTGACATGTTGAAAGCCAGACTTGTTGCCAAAGATTTCACACAAACCTTTGGAGTTGATTATTTTGAGACCTTCTCGTCTGTTGCCAGAATGGGGCCGATGCCTACCATTCTCTCTATTGTTGCCAACAAGGCTTGGCCCATTTATCAACTTGATGTAATGAATGCCTTTCTTTATGGTGATCTTGAGGAGGAAGTCTACATGATGCACCTGCCGGGGTGTGTAGTTGAGGGGGAGCATGTATGTCGATACGCAAGGCTATTTATGGCTTGAAGTAGAGCCCAAGGGCATGGTTTGACAGGTTCACTACGGAGATCAATACACTTGGTTTTCAGAGGACAACATCTGACTACTCTATCTTTGTTAGAGGACGATCTACTGACACGATCATCCTTCTTGTCTATGTTGATGATATGATTATCACAGGAGATGATGTATATGGTATTCAGGAGACCAAGACCTTCCTCTAGAAGGCCTTTGTCACGAAAGATCTCGGCCAACTTCGTTATTTTCTTGGCATCGAAGTAATACACACTACAGAGGGGCTCCATCTTTCATTGAGAAAGTATTGCCTCGATATTCTGACTGAGGCAAGACTTCTTGGGTGCAAGCCATCTGGCATCCCTGCAGAAGTGAGAAAATATTCGGCATTTATCGATCCAGCTTTTGAGGATGCAATACGATACAGAAGCTTAGTGGGAGAATTACTCTCACTGTTATTAGGACAGATATATCATATGCTGTGAGCAGAGCCAACCAACATATGGAGAAGTTTCTTTACGGTTACTGGCAGGATGTTCTTTTGATCCTTCGATATTTGAAGGAATCTCTCGGATGTGGACTCTTCTATGGGGTGAATGGGCACACTAATATCCCCGCCTATACAGATTTTCACTATGCTAGCTCTCCTGAGGACCGTCGACCTACTACAGGATACACCATGTTTGTTGGGGGTAACCTTGTCAATTGGCGAAGCAAGAAGCAAACAGTGGTCTCCAGATCCATTGTGGAAGCACAATACAGGACAATGACTCAGGCTACATGTGAGATCACATGGCTTGTTTCTTTTCTAACAGAACTTGGCATGTCAGTCGCCACTCTTGTACCCTATATTGTGACAACAAGTCTACCACGTACATCGCCACCAATCCAGTTTTCCATGAGCGGACAAAACACATTGAAGTTAATTGCCATTTTATTCGTGATTCTGTACGAGGAGGACGAATCCGCACTCCACACATCTCCACTGAACTTCAACTTGCAGACATTCTCACAAAGGCTTTTCTAAGGAAGCATCTCATGTACTTAGTATCCAAGTTGGGCATGATCGACATATAAGCTCCAACTTGAGGGGGAGTGTTAGAATTATTATATTACAATTATATCTGTAACACTTCGGGTTCCGTAACCCTTAACCCTTCGGGTTCCGTAATCCCTCAGGGCTATTTATGTGTTTTCCTCTTGTACACTCTAAGGTTTTCTCTCTATATAAGAGACCCTGGCCCTATGGAATAGACAACCTATTCGTCTCTCTTCTCCACAAAAATAATCTTAATTCGAAAGAAAACTTTATAAACCTTGGACAGACAGTATAAAGTCAAAGAAACATCACCTTCTGACTCGAATCCCCAATCTTGCGCACTGTCACATAGTCTCCACAACGTAGGGCACCAGCAGAAAATTCAACCTTGTTAAAAAATCAAAATAGATCATATTCATTCTTGTGCGAAGGTAACATGATGCATGCAAGTATTTATGAGTGTTATATTACCGGGACCCCTTTACTGGCAAGAAACTGCTTGAAGTCAGCCAATTTCAGATCCCCAACCAGAACAGCCTTATGAGGACTAGGAACAACTGATGGAGGAAGCAGAGACAACATTTCATCAGTCTTGTCCACCTCTGCATCGACCCACGCCACCTCATAGTCACCCAGCTGAAAGGAAACAATTGTTTAGGCAATGTACTTAATTAAAACCTTTTAATTAAAAAAATACTTCACCTATTTCTGGCCCCTCTTTCGTTTTTGGCTATTTGGTTTCCTTTTTTTTATAAGATGGCCGTTCCAAATAAGATACAAGCTTCATTTTCAAAATATCTATATTCACCAAAGAAAAAAAATCTCACTTGCCTTCTTGAAGAGGACATTACTCATTAACCGTTCAGAGAGTCGAACCTGAAAAAGGGTAGTCCCAGTCATATTCCAGGTCAGCGAATTTAAAAAATCCTACAATGGAACTGATTCTACGAGATCCAAACTCTAAATGATGCACTGTTAAGTGACAAATACCTTATAAGCGCACAAATCAGAGGTAACATCAATCGTTTCATCAATTTGGGGTGCATATACATGCGGCACAAGTTTTGAGCAATGTTGTTTCAAATGCTCAGTAGCTTCTGCGGATCCATGAACCAGAACCTGCAGATAGGAAACACGGATCATTTAAAGCTTAGAACGGTTCAACTACACGAACAAAGCAGCTGAGATATCATTAAAAAATAAGTCAATTGATATATCAAACAATGCCTTAGCATCAGTCGCATTGCCAAGACATTTGTTTAGACATGATAAAATACAACACGTGACATACTTAACAAACCTAGCTCACTAATGGTTAAGAAGATTGCTTTGCTTGTCAGCGAGAAATCAGTTTAGCTCCATCCTACCAATCCGTTTGCAATGACTTAAAACTTGAGTATGCCAGATGTATAAACAGATTGACGATATTAGTAATTATTGTTTCATATATTCAGATGTAAACTTGACTCTACAGATGACCACACGGATATATTCCGATTGGCCAAAGCAAGAGAAAGAAAGAGCAAAGATCTTTCTCACGTGAGATGTACCAAGGATAAGGAAGGACAAGTGCTTGTTACTAAAAAAGATAGATTAGATGGAAGCAATATTTCCATAAACTTTTTTTGAGGAAATAAAGAGATCACTTTGGGAGATTTAGTGAGTACTAAAAATAAGGTTGAGACAAGCTTCCAAAGTAACATAAAATCAATTCGTATTCATGCCATGTTGCTCAACTATTGAAGCTATCCACTTATTGAGGAGAATGGAGATTTATAGAGCTAAAACGAAAAACCTTCATATGAATTGGAGAAGGCGTATGATTTAGTCGTACGTGAGACTTCTGGAGAGTTTTGAATATGAATTTAAGCTAGCAAATTCGTTTGAAATTCGATACGAATTCGGATTCAAAACTTTTATAATGAACTGAATCAAAATCATGGTGGAATCAAAGGTATTCGATTCGATTAGCACCCTTATGTACATGTCCTGTATATTATCGGTAGAGATATGTTTCTATATTTCTGTGTTTCTGTATTAGTTAATCTATTTTCTTTTCTGCTTGTATGTTTTATGTAATTTGCCCATAGACCTCTCCTTTATATAAGAGAGTTTAGGGCTCAAGGAATAAACAAGTATCTTATTTTTCCCAACATGGTATCAGAACGACTGTCCTAGATTGAAGCTCTTGTACCTGAAACCCTAACCCTAGCCCCACCTTCAACCCTCTCACGGGATCGCCGCCCGCAGCACAACCGCTGCTTGGCATCACCGCATGTCCGTGGCACATCCCCTCCCCTGCGGTCAGACCCCCCAGCCGCCTGCGGCATAACAGCCGCCCGACGCCTCTCCCTTTTGCGACCAGACCTCCCCCACTTGCGGTTGTAGCTGCCAAAGCCGTCGCCGCAACAAAGATACCTTCTACTTGATGGGGTTGGATGCTATTTGAGTCTACACATGCTACCAACCTCCCTTATGTCAGTGTAGACAAGTATTTCGTTAAGTATACGATCATTGTCTTCTTCGACCGGCAACATGTAAGAGAACAAGACAGATATCCCCACCACGGGTGCCTTCAGAGGTCTAGCGTCCATAGTCAAGATGGATAGGTCGAATTGTGAGTTGTGGGCCATGCAGTTCATAAGTCTAATGAAGTCGATGGGTAAGAAGCATATTCTTATCGAAGAATAGCCGACGGAGAAGACAGGGTTGTATGCTTCATGAGAGGCTGAAGACACATATGCTCAGGTTTGGTTGTCTGGGATCTTGATACCAGATATTGCAAATGATGTCCTACACCAACCTACTGCTAAAGTCATGTGGAATATTCTTGATGCCAAGTATTCGCATGCCAAGAATGAGACAAAAATTCTACATCTACATCATGACATCTTCAAAATAAAGAAGAATGGTCGACCTCTACATGTTCATTATACTGCCTTGCACGGGATGTTTGAGAAGCTTCATAGCTTTATGCCT
This sequence comes from Ottelia alismoides, assembly GCA_037367405.1. Taxonomy (NCBI): domain Eukaryota; kingdom Viridiplantae; phylum Streptophyta; class Magnoliopsida; order Alismatales; family Hydrocharitaceae; genus Ottelia; species Ottelia alismoides. Next base: position 400,001 of record JAZKJV010011685.1, read on the forward strand.
CTCCCCGCTACTCCAGAGCAATGGCAGACATACCGGAATGCTAAGATAGTTGGAGTCTTCCTGGCCTCTCTTGACTCACAGTATGAGGATGCTTCCTCCTAGATAATGGCTAATGCTACCATTACTCTTAAGGAGGAGACCTTCCGGAGATTGAGTCGGATCAATATCTCAATTCTCGCTCCAGTGTTGAATTCCTCTGCCATGGTGGCCTCTCGTGGAAGAGGTGGTCCATCTTAGTTACATGGACGAGGATCACGTGGTAAAGGTGGTCGTGATCGTGGACCACATTGTACCTATTATCATAGATATGATCATTCCGAAGATACATGCTACTCCAAGCATGGTTTCCCAGCATCCGCACGCATAACAGAGCAGGTTCAACATTATGCAGCTCCATCCACATCAGATCAACAATACGATGAGCTTGTGTCTCGACTTAGAGACCTCATGCCCCCAGATAGTACCGCTTCACCTGCTCCAAAGAACAGTTCGGATATTACTGCTACTTTAAGAGCTAGTACCTCAGGTAGTGTTCATGCCTCTACTTCCTATCACGGCTCAGATATATCAGATCGGATCATAGATTCGGTGCCACACATGATTTGAGTGGAGATAGAGATCAGCTCATAGCCTACAGACAAGTTTTTCCAGGGAGGACTATGGTCATAGCAGATGGGACTCATTCCTCAATCACAGGAGAGGGGAACACATTAATGCCCTCTATGTGATTGCATAATGTGTTGCATGCCCCTGAATTCTCAATGAATTTACTGTCTATTAGTCAGATTAATAAAGATTTCATTGTAGAGCAATATTTGACCTATCATCTCTTGTTTCTCAGGACCTTCCGACAGCCTCAGTGATTGGTTGTGACCGTAAGAAGGGCAGGCTCTATCGACTGGTCCAAACACCGTATCTAGACCTATTTTCCCATTCCACTGGACTGATCTCTTCTTTCCTTTGACATCTACGCTTCGGTCATCTTTTGCTTCAGAAACCGCGTCAAGTCCTTTCTCATATTTCACCTCTCATTCAATTGTGAGAGATGTCAGTTAAGGAAGCCTCATCGATCTGTCTTCCCTAGTAGTCAGAGTTGGAGCAGTAACTCTCCTTTTGAGTTTTTCCATGTAGATATTTGGGGTCAAAGTCGTGTTCCCGATCATCAGGGGCATATATTCTATTTAGTTGATATGGACGATTTTAGTTGTCTGTATCGGGTTTTCTTGTTGAAGAATAAATCAGAAGTGGAAAATGTAATAATAAATTTCATTAAAGAAGTGCAGAATGTTTTTTCAACCTCCGTTAAAATTGTAAGGACTAACAATGCCTTGGAATTATGTACTCGTGTGCTCTTTCAATTCTTATCCTCTTATGGTATCCTTCATCAAATATCATGTGCTTATACATCTCAACAGAATGGTGTTGCTGAAAGAAAGCACCATCACCTTCTTGATGTCACCCGTAAGCTCCTGATCCAGAGTTGTGCACCACATTCTTTCTAAGGTGATGCGGTTCTCACATCTTATTATCTCATTAACCATATGCCCTCGTCGATGCTGGGTGTTGATGCATCTGATCATGTGAAGGATCACAAGTACCTACTGAAGTTGATGAAGGACATCAACTAGGATGTTGGGAAAGAGAACATTGTCCAAATTGTCACGGATAATGGCTGCAACTTCAAGAAAGTTGGTGAAATCATAATGAAGTGTGAACCCCTGAGGATCCGGATACTCATTTACAATAAATTCACGGTATTTTATTCATTAAAGATCGCATAAGTTACATGAAAATACATGGAATTTTTTCGTGTTTCTGCAATGACATTTACAATTCAAGTAACAACCACAGAACCAACAATAGAATGTGCCACCAAATTTCATTCATTAATTTCCATATATATACAACATGTGCAAAGGAGTTGATAGTACAAACATGTATCCCCAAAAAATATAAAGTTCGTCGGTTGTCTCTAGGGATTGACAAACTCTCTCCTAAGGTTGTCAAATATGTCTTCGTTGGGTACACCAGAACTTAGAAGGGTTATCGTTGTTATGATCCACTACACAAGAGATATTATGTGAGTGTAGATGTCACATGTTTTGAGTCTGTCATGTATTTTTCTCCTACATGTGACAGGTTGACACCTTCAGACTCGGATAATGAGGTCTATATTCCACCACCACCAATACGCCAACCACCCTTATCAACATCTCCACTAACACCACCTCTATCACCACCATCAACCCCACCACCTTCTATAATTTTGGTTCCACCACTACCACATTACTACAACTGACAACATGCTCCTGCTCATGCTCATGATCCATCACCCAACACGCCCGGGGTTTGTTCTAAAAACGTTACTTCTAATGATGAGACTAATATAGTTTCTCAACAAGAGTTACCTCAGAAGGTTGATGATCAAATTGGTGGCATAGATGATGATGATCTTGATTTACATATTGCTATTAGGAAGCAGAAGAGTTCTTGTGCCTCATATTAAATTGCTTCTCATGTCCTTAAGATTTCCCTCCCAGCATCATTTGATTGTGAGGTATATCAGTTGGGAAAGCATCATTGGTTTGTCTTTCCTACTCGTCAGAGTCGAAGCAGTCATTCTCCTTTTGATTTTTTCCATGTTGACATTTGGGGTCCAAGTCGGGTTCCCGATCATCAGGGACACTGTTTTTATTCAGTTATTGTGGATGATTTTTCTCATTTATCATGGGTGTTTTTGATGAAATATAAATCTAAGGTCGGATACTTGATCAAAACCTTTCTTAATGAAGTTCGTGATGTTTTTTCTTTCAATGTCAAGGTTGTGAGACTGTCAATGCTCTCGAATTTTGTACTCATGATCTTACTTAGTACTTCTCTTCTCATGGTATAATTCATCAAAGAACATGTGCTTATACGTCTCAACAAAATGGGGTCGCTGAAAGAAAACATCGACATATCCATGATTTGCTCGTAGCCTTCTTATACAAAGTCATACTCCTCACTCGTTCTGGAGGGATGCCGTTTTTACAGCATGTTACCTTGTTAATCGAATGTCGTCTTCTGTCTTGGGAGAGAGAGTCCCCTTTTCAATTGTATTCCCAGAGAAGGAGTAGTTTACTATTGGTCCTTATGTGTTTGGATGTGTTGCCTTTATCCACAACTTTTTTCCTAGAGTTAACAAGCTCTCTCCAAGAGCTATCAGGTGCATGTTTGGGGGATATTCTAGGACTCAAAAGGGATATAGATGTTATGCTCCTATGCATAGAAAATATTATATCAGCGTAGATGTCATATTTTTTTGAGTCCATAACGTATTTCTTTCTAGCAGGAGATCGCTTAACTCCCTTAGACTTTGATACTGAAATATACATCCCACCTTCACCTCTATCCTCACCACCACCTTCACCATCCTCACCACCACCTCTTCCACCACACTCACAAACGCCATCACTAGTCCCTTAACCTATTATCCCAATTCCACCATTACCACTTCACTACAGTCGTCGGCCTCCTCCTACTCATATTCATAGCACATCATCCACCACGCCTGAGGTAGGTCCTGAATTTAATTTCTCTAACAAACAATAGGGTGCAATACAAGAGAATATTGGGGATACAACTAGTGACCATGATGTGCCCATTTGCTATTCGAAAGTAGAAGCGTTCTTGGGCATCAAAGCCAATTGCTTTTCAGGTATCGTTCGATCGACTTACAGGTGAATTCAGGCGATTTGTTGTTGCTTTGTCTATTGTGCACATCGCACGGAATTATCAAAAAGCTTTAGAAGACAATCAGTGACGCAAAGCCATGGAGGAGGAGATGGTTGCCTTACAGTCCCAAGGTACCTGGACCTTCGTACCTGCCCCTAATGGGTCGTTTGTTGTGAGCTGCAAGTGGGTATTTACTGTGAAGTATCATGCAGATGGGAGCCTTGGTAGGTACAGGTCTAAATTAGTAGCATAAGATTTTACTCAGACGTGTGGGGTGGATTATCTAAACACATTCTCTCATGTTGCTCAACATTCTACCCTATGGGTTCTCCTAGCTGTTGCAGTGGTAAATGATTGATTTATTCTAGCTTGATGTTAAAAATGATTTCTTGCATGGTGATCTTCAGGAAGAGGTCTACATGCAGTAGCCTCCAAGGTTTGCTGCTGAGGGGGAGTGTTAACATGTATATAGACTCCATAAGGCAATATATGGCCTTAAGCAGAGTTCAAAAACTTGGTTTCAGAAGTTCTCAGATTTGTTTGAGAACCAGGGGTTCAGAAGGCTGAAAACAGATCATTCTCTTTCTGTACAGAAAACCTCCAGAGGTTCAATGGTTAATATGGTATATGTTGATATACAGGTTACAAGAGATGATATTCAAGGAATAAAAAGAGCGAAAGAATTTCGAGCGAACAATTTAGTCACTAAAGATCTTGACACCCTAATATACTTTCTAGGGTTAAAGTTTGCTAGGAATCAGCAAGGTCTTGTGATGACCCAAAGAAAGTAGGTCACGGACATGCTAAGTGAGACAAACATGCTTGGATGTCGACCTGTTACTACACTTATGGATCCAAGCATGAGAGTGTATGATGACGATACATATGAGGAGGACAAGAGGATATATAGAGAGTTGGTGGGTAAGTGTCTCTATGCGACCATTACTAGACCTGACATCTCCTTTGCAGTCAGTAGGATTAGTCAGTTCATAAAGCAACCGCATCAAGTACATATGGATGCTATACATATGATATTAAGGTATCTAAAATCATCTTCAAGTGCAAGGTTGCTATTAAGAAAAGATGAAGATATTACTATTTCAGCTTGTGCAGATGCAGACTATGCATGATTCCCTAAGGACAGATCGTCTATGTCAGGCTTTGCTATATATGTTGGAGATTCAATTATTTCTTGGAAAAGTAAGAAACATATTGTGGTGGTCAGATCTAGTGCAGAATCCGAGTATAGAGTAATGGCACAAGCAAATACAAAAATGATGTGGGTTCGAGCAGTACTTGCATATCTACATATAGATGTGCCTCTTCCCATATCCCTGAAATGTGATAATCAGACTGTCCTATTTACATCAAATAATCCTACATTCCATGAAAGAACGAAACATATTGAAGTTGACTGCCACTATATACGAGACAAGGTGTGACGTCCTAAGATCCAAGCACTCATTTACGTTGTATTCGTAATACAACATTCGCAAAACATAGCATTAAGTATATGAAAATATGGGGAATTTTTCCGCTCGTTGTCATGAGATTCACATTCAATATAACAACCACAGAATCAACATTGGCAAGTGCCACCAACATTCCATTTCATTAACTTCCATGATATACAACATACTGACAGTTATACATACATCTCAAAATTTACAAAAGAGAAAAGGAAGCATTTACATTATGAACTGAATAAAATCTGACAAAAGTAACTGTACCATCAGGTATATACCCGGGAGCCATGAATCATCCACCAGCTACTGAGATGCAGGCTGACCACATAAGAATCATATTTGTGAAGTGTATTGGAGTATCATTGCTGCGGAGTACCTGATCCGCTATACTAAGCTTGCACGTCACTCTCCTGCCACCACAGCCTACCCACGAGAGAATTTGCAGAAGTTCATCCGTGGCATGAGAGGAAGTGCAAGATCGTTTGTCTACACTGGACCTCACCTCTATCAAGGAAGTGACAACAAAGGTAACATGGTGGGAGGATACTCAGACAAGATAGCCTGCGGGATAGATCCAATCACATACTAAATAATACAACAGAACATCGTATCGAGATTTACTCCGCCCTCGCAGAAACCATCGTTTTCACCCACTTGCAGCCACACCAACAACCATTAGTTCCACTTCATCTCACACCTTAGGACATGCTTTGTCTACTCGTGGTGCTTTATCCTCTCGATCTCAGGTACACCAACATAGCCACAAATCACGAGGTGATAGTATGGTTTCTGGAGGATCTATCTCACTGCAAGTTTGTTTCCATTGCCGTCAGCCTGGTCACTTCATAACACATTGTCCCCAACGTGCTAGTGGTTTGGGTACATCTCAACAGATTGCGAGGCTCGACAATTCATCATATACACATGGATCGAGTTTTCATCGTAGAAGTGAAGGGTTCTAGCATCCTCCACCACAACAGGTATATAGTGCAACAGGATCCACTTCCTTACCGGCACAAGGGCAGTTGAATGCCGTTAGTCAAGGGCAGGCCCCTGCCTCTGTTTCAGTTGTCCGAGGTATGGTTTTGATATATAGAATTTTCTTTCACAGTTTGTTTAATCTTGCGTCACACTCTTATTTTATGTTGGGAACCGAAGACCAATGTTAAGTATAAGAAGTTCGAAACTCCAAGTTTGTCTCTCTCTGAAATTTTTATGGATTTCGTCCTCTTCTTTGAGATTTTTATGGAACACCCAAATATGAGAGTAGTAGGAACACCCATCAAGTCTCGAGGACGAAACTTCCTATGAGATTTTTATCCCGAGACTCCGAAATATATCGAGATATTGTAATACGGATTAGGTAACGAAATTTCAATCAAATTCGGTCTCAATACGGCTCGAGACATGGAAGTCGATCCGGCTCTCTTAATACTTTCATTTTCTTATTTTTAAAATTCAGACATGATCTATGATCCAAATTGAGCATATGAATAGCCTATTGCGTAGCACTCGTCGAGATCTTTCCAATGATACCAAGAACGTCCAAATTCGACATCGAATGATGGAGATATGGTCATTTTACGACCGTGGGTCAGTAAGACCGAGATCCGTTTCTTGTTAATTTGGTGAGATTATACGACGATGTTATCTTTGGCTGGTTAAAAACCTTCCTAAGCATGCCACATGATTAATTCCTATCTAATTTAGTTTGTGCTTCTTGTGTTGCTACAGAGGGATATATTTCAGTTTGTATGTATATGCTGATTTTATAAGATTCAGTAAGTATGAGTATTATTCTGACATATCATGTAGATGTGTTCGATGTGCTCTGTTTAGAAGGTTGGAAAATGAAAAGTTGACCTTTATGCCATTTGTCATCTTCATTTTTATTAAGATTTAGAGCACCATTCCTTCAAAGTTCATGACGGTAATACAATTGTCACCCGTCCCTGGGATGTTTGTCCAAGTCCATAATCCCTTTCGATGGTGGAACCGACTTTTTTTGACAATCTTTGTAAACCCCTTAATGACCTAGTTGTTGAGCAATGTGCCTTACAACCAAAGGTATATAGGTCGGACCTCACGATTTCAAAATCACAAAAAAAGAGATCATTCGGCAAATAAGTCATATTTTCTCTCCTCTTCCCGTCCAGGTTTTTGTGCAAGTCTCAAGTATTCCTCTTTTTCAATTTGTTTAAGGTCCAGAACCTTCAATTCATTTTATTTTTGTGTGCAGACTTATTTATTCATCTTTTCAAGATTTTCCAGTACAATCTTTCGGTCGTGATTGATATTTATCCCTAACTTTCTGTCAAGTCTGCACGTAGTCTGCATCACTTTCCCTTGGCAAGTTTACTCCATTTAAGCTGGTTATCTTTAGCAGTGACCCTTTAAGGAAGTATTTGGGATTGAACTTCATAACAATGATCATGAGGGTAGTTTCATGCACACATTCACCTTGGTTCCAACCAATGAGATCACATGCCTTTGACGTATTGCCATAGCTTGGAGAGAGGATTCTTGTATGGTGTTTAATAATGAATTATTTAAATATTGATGTCTTTGTATATGAACTATAGAAAAATTAGTGCAGTATGAACTCAGAACTTCTTTATATATAATTTTTTTTCCGTTGATGATGGAATTAGGATCCAAAGCTTGAAAAGCCCATGCAGAATGTTGTTGTCTCTCTCGTACAGAGATGAGAATGACTCCATACTCATTAACTTTGGTTTGACAAAAGATCTTACTTGAACACTTAGAACAGATTAAACATGTAGCATCAGCCTTTACAGTGCATATTCACGAATCGTCGTTATGGTGTTCATGGAATGGGGATTGGTGGGTAGTGACGATTGTTTACCTTAGAAGCTTGAATTATCTATTTGTGTTATCTTGACATAGTAGCTCGATTATGTATATAATGCAATGAAAAATTAGTGAATAGCAGTGGGAATACGAGTATTCATCTCAAGTGTACTTTGTGTTGAGTGATCTCATGTGAATCATTTCTTCGAGTCTTAAGATTATTGATAAAGAGAAATAAAACTCCAAGGAGAAGCATGCTTTCTTGGAAACTCGGATAGAATTTTGGACAACCATAAATAACCTGGTCGAGAGATTAATGCTGCTTTTGTTCACAGTGTGTTGTGTGCACTACATTGTTCCCCTTCTTGGTGTCTTAGTGATTTTTCCGCCATGACGTCCAGTGGCTTTGTGTCGTTATACTTCGTGTTGCGTGATGTGTGATCTTCGCTTGACAATGAGGCATACAGGCTCTATGTGACTCCTCTTGAAAATGTGCAATACTAATAGGGGGTGTGATCGGTGGCGAGCAGAAGTGAGGTTGAAGACCAACCGGGGAAAAGAGCAAGAAAAGAAAGGCTGAGAATGTCTGATCTCGCTTCGTCAACTAGGCTTGCTCGCTCCTTTTAAGATTTCAGACAAGCTAAAGACATAAGGGAGCAACTAAAGAAGCTTAACCAGAGAAAAGTCCCCCAAACCCAGTAAGCAGGTCAGCGACTGAAACAGACTTCACGGAAAACCAGCTATATCTGATCTTGGTTGGCCTTTCACCCCTAGCCATAAGTCATTCCCATATTTTGCACTTATTAAATGTGAAATGAAACTTCTACTTTCAGGAGGTGAATAAGGAATGGGGGGAGACTTTCTCTGTAGGACCATATATTTGGGGCACTAAGTCACCTGGAATGCAAGCATAGTCCTCCCTTCCCGCTCTATCAAGCCAACTCAAGCCTAGCTACGAGGCCACCTCGTACTATATATCCGGGGCGAGCTTTAAAGACAGGTGCTAGCCATATCAACTATCATTTCGCTGGCATCTCGCATTCATTCCCCCGTTTGACTGCCGCTCGAGATGTAGTTGTAGATACTTTCGTCTCCGTGGGTGGTACCAGTTCATATTTGGTTACCCGAAGCCCATGTGGAGGCAACTACGGCCGGATCCGTCATCTTGGCAGGAGGAAGAAAGAAAGTGGTAGCTCGGTCAACTCTTTGCCTTCTTGACTGCCAGCACCAAGATAGGAGGAGAGGAGCCGTTGACTTCATCTTCTAACCCGGGGGGAATGAAAGACGTCATTAAAGGCCGAACATAGGACAGGGTGTGTACTATGTTTCATTTCTTATCCCAACCTCCAACTCAGAGGCCTCCCCTGGGGGAGCGGCGGGGTGTCTACTCGCCTCCTCTTGAGGTAGGGAGTAGGCTCGTTGGCTCTTCTCTCTGGATCTTCCGCATGGAAAGAGAGATGGTAGTAGGTCTTTTCTCAAAGAGGATGCGAAGGTCAAAAAGCTACTTAATTCTTTTTTTGAGAAATGGGAATGTGATGAAGGTGATGCCTTTTTTCTCATATGGGATGGTCTGATGTTGCCGCGGATTGAGGGTGATTGACTTGACCCTTCTCCCGGAGAACGGAAATCCATCTTCCCGTCAAAGCTACTAAACTAGCCTAGAATAGAAGGGAGCCAGGTGAGGATTCCTTTCGACGTGCGATGGTAGCGAGGGATCTTCTTTCTTGATGATCTCATTCTTTCTTTTTTGAAAGATGGCGCTCAGAGCGGAGTACCCCAAGCAGCATTAAATTACAGTTCAAGCTCATCTTTCCTTATCGACGTGACTTCTAGGTACTTATATGTGTTGGCCCCACGTATAAGTACCCGGATGCACCTTTGTGAGGAAAGACACCGGGACTTTTAAATAAAAAGCCGTAAAACTATGTGATTAGCACAATTATCCAGGATCAAATGTATTGAATCATATCATGCCCTTCTGTCGTGAACTCTATTGATGGAATGTAGACTTGGTTGGTTTGCAATGATTCACGAGTTAAAATTTGATTTGGGAATCAGAACTTCTGTTGGTTAAGTGAAGCTAGTGGAAGTGTTGGGAACTTAGTTAGGATGCATTGTACCCCACCACATGCCTACGGAGGCACTTGTACCCTAAGGCCTTCTTTTTGCCTTAGAGTCATGGTGTGAGGTCCCACCTGAACCAAAACCACAGACTATCCACGATGTTGAGTTATATGTTTATTGTGATCGTACTCACTTTATAGATTAGAATTGGCGTATAATACATATTCATATTTGGATTGGAACTATAAGTTGAGTTGCTAGAAGTTGTTTAGCATGGAATGATTTTCTTTGTGGGGTTTCTGTTCTTAGAGGATGTAGGGAACGTGGAAGTTGGTGTATACTTTGTGTGTTTTCATAACTGTTTCTTGTACACTTTCGCTTTACCTTTCTAGTTGTTTTAAATTCGTATTGGACGCTTTGCTCATAAACCTATTTGCGTGAATTCGACAGGTTTGCAGGAGCAGCAGCTGCAGCGATAGGCGGCAAGTGGTTGACTTTGTTGCAACTCTTTTTTTGTTGTACAGGGGGGTCCTTCTCTTTAAGTTTTTGTGCATGTACTTATTTTTTAGAGACAGGATGATGTATCCATACAAGTTGCTACATTTGTACGACATTGTATAATTTTTTGGTGGACATGATGTATGAATAGAAATGGAATGAAAAAAATACAGTTCTACTTTCTTTACTGTTCTCCTGCATGTATGTCACAACTTGGTATTTCGAATGTGGAATCATATGTTGCAGATGTGTGCTGAGTATCTGGACCCTGGGGGTGTCACACATGGTTCAAAAAGGCTTCATCTCTACTTCTCATGTCAGCTCTGCAGATTAAATGCCAAATATTTTCACCAAGTCATTGCTCAGATAACCATTCCAGAAGTATTCATCCAAGCTGAGCAGTATTGATATCTATGCTCCACATTGAAGGGGAATATATAGATATGTTTATGTTTTATATTTATTTCCTATTCTTCTTTTCCTTCATCAGTCTTATGTAATTTATCCACAGGTCTCTCCTCTATATAAGAGAGCATAGGGTTCCTTGGAATAATAAGCCTCTCATTTTTCCCAACAGCCACAGTAGCATCTATATCTTGTTTTCTTGCAGTTACGGACCAACAGACGCTTCGCTCAGGGTGACTCTCTGGTCAAAACTTCGTGAAATAAGAGAACAATACCCGATGTGATGTAACTTATCGAGGGAGACTTCAATGTCTCTCTGTTATCCTATGACTAACCGAGCGGGGGCCATGAAAGTGGCTTTGGAGATTTTGCAATGTTCTAGATGGAAGTGTTAGAAGCTTACAATACTAGATTTACTTGGAGAAATTCTGATTCACATTCACAGATTGATTGTTTCCTCGGGTTGGCAGAATTATGGAGAATTAACCGCTTTCTAGGGTCTCGTTTCGAGCTCAGTCTAGATCGGATCATACCCCTCTCATTTAGGATTCAAGAGAGGGTGCACTGCCTAGACCATTTTTTAGATTTGAGAGGGCCTGACTCTTGGAGGTTCGGTTCAGGGAGGTGGTTACTGAACACTGGAATACGCATGTTGCATCAGGCTCTGTTGTGGTTAGCAAGATTAGGAAGCTAAACCCTTTGAGAGAAAAACTCTGTCAGCTCAAGAAAGAAATCAGGGAGTCAAGGAGGCTTCGTCATATAAGTGTGGAGATTGAGGTACTGAGACTTGATAGAGAAGATTATGTTAGAGATTTGAGGGAGGAAGAACTAAAACAGAGATCAGATTCTCTAAAAGTCATTATGGAGGAAAACAAGAAAGCTCCATGGAAACAAAGATCGTGAGTGAAGTGGGTCAAGGTTATGCGAATTCCAAGTTCTTCTACAGGGTGGCTAGCGGAAGACGTAGACATAATCTACCGCAAGGAGTGATAGTTGATGACAGACATATTGAGGGTGAGAAGGCTATAGGCATAGAACTGGCTTCTTTCTTCCATGGACTTCTCTCATGTGGAAGTAAAAGTGACGGTGTGCAATGTTAATGGTGCTCCGCGACCCGATGGTTTCCATGTTTCTTTCCAAAAGGAGTTCGGGGATATTGCTGGACTAGATGTGATGGTGATGATTGATTACATTGCTTCAGGAAATGCATGCTTCAACATGCTTAATAGGACATTGCTTTTCCTCCTTCCAAAAAAGGGAGGGTCTCAAGAAGCTGAGGACTTGAGACCAATAGCATTGTCTAATGCAATTTACCTTATTATGGCCAATGTCCTGGCAAACAGATTAGGAATACTCCTTGGATCTATTGTTTCACTTGCTTGTCTGCTTTCATCCTAGAAAGACATATTGGAGGCAACCTAGCAATGTCAACATAAATTATTAATGATTGGAAGAGACGACGCAAAAATGCTCTACTTTGGAAAATTGATTTCTCAAAGGCATATGATACGATAGACTGGCAGTTCTTGTGGTCAACTCTTGCTAAAAGAGGATTCCCGAATATTTCGCTATCATGGATGAAAAGATGCATAACAACGACATCTTACTCTGTACTTGTTAACGAAAGACGAGAATGTGAGTTCTTTTATCCACAAAGAGGGTTACGCCAAGTCTGCCCGTCCGCTCCACTCCTTTTTGTTCGGATGATGTCCTTGCTCGCATGGTCTCAAGTGTGGTTTGTCATGACGCCACTTGTGGATACACATGTAGGGACATCTCCATACCTCTTCTCCAGTATGTGGATGACACTATCTTGTTTATCGAAGGGGGGGAAGAGAGGAGGCGACAAACATGGCAGTTGTGGTAGAGATTTTTGGGGAGCTATTCGGGCTCAAATTGAACAATGCAAAAATTGATGATTATTCCGTTCAACTTTCATGGTGCGAAGGAAGGGGATTGTTGCTCAGAGCTGGGAAGAACTCATGGAAGTCTGCCTATTCGTTACTTGGGACCAAGGCCCTAAATGTCGGTTTCAATCACTATTTTGGCATCAACCAAAGCAGAATTTCGATGGAATTTCGGTGGAATTTCGATCGGAATTTTGAGTCATTTCGGTCATTTTTTGTACTAGGACCCCCATATTTCGGTCATTACGGTCGAATTTCGAATTCGACTGGATATCAATATTCGACAGAAATTCGATCGAAATTCATTGAAATTTGAGGCCATGCTTGGGACTACCCTTGATTTGTGGTAGAATGTGGATGTCTGACTGATTACCAATTGTAGAAAAGATGAAAAGAAACTATCTGGGTAGATGGCGTCCGTTCTCTCCTGCGAAGGGAAACTTGTTCTTGTGAAGGAAGCTCTGGCTGCTATCCATGTGTTTTTATGTCATCTATTCTAGACTTTTTCCAATTGGTATTCGAAAAAGGCTAGAGAGGATTACGAGAAGTTTCTTTTGGGGCAAGTCAATCATGATTCTGAAGGATATGGTATTATCCTCAAGCGCATCACGGAAGCGTGATCGTCGTATCGAATACGACGCAGAACGACTAGTCGTACTAGTTGTTCTGAGCAGCGGAATTTAAAAAAAAATCATGCAATGAAACCACATGATCTGAGAACAATTCTCAGATCGTTTCATCCATAACCACAACAAGTATAAAGGAATACCTCTTGAAGCATGGTTGATCGAGTCTCTAAGAAAAGAGACCTCCTGTCTCAAGTCCGATCGTCCGAGAGGTCGCTTGCGAGCGCGGGGATGAACCGCGTGATCCTTGCAATCCAACAAGTCGATCCAAGCACGGTTAGCTCCTGATCTCGTCGTACGAGATCGAACGTCTTCTTCGTGAGCGTAGCACTCCAAGAAGACGGAGAACCGAAGAACGTCGAAGCGGTGGCGATGGCGTCGACGAGACTCTCCTCTAGGGTTTGGTGGACGGCCGCCAAGAAGAGGGAGAGAGAGTTGGCGTGTGAGATGAAAGAGAGAGAGAGAGAGAGAGTTTGCTCCAATATTGCATAGCCCTAGAGAGCATGGTATGCCTCTCTATTTATTGGATTTTGGGATCCATGGATCTCAATCCATGGGAGATATAAAATCAATTGATGAGATTGATTTATGTCCAATCCAATGGTCAAGATTGTTGTTGGTAAAAACCAACAAATAATAATCTAATTTAAATCAAATATATTTGACATCTCAAATATATTTCAATCGTAAATTAGATCAAGCAATTATGGAGAGATTTGCATGGAGATCTCCCCATTAGGAGTGGTGGGGACGGCGACCAATTTCCTGGTGAAATTGGTGGCCATCCACCATCTCTCCATGGTGGAGGCAAATCTATGTAATCTTACAAGATTACATATCTCCATGAATTTCTCCCATAATTTCCAACTTTTGTTGTGATTTATTCTTCAAAAATAATTCAAAAATAATTTTGAGAATATTGCAATCTTGCCATTAAAAAATTGGGAATCATATTCACAACCTAAAACAACAAATAATTTACATTTTCAATTAATTACACAATGTGTATCCAATACACATAATAATTAATCAACAAATATAAATTATAAATAGCTCTCTCTCTCTCTAATACATTATAAATGACATTTATAATATATTATGAATAACTGGATATTGCTATCCACATTATTCTTATCCATAATAATTAAATCACATTTAATTATATTGGATAATTTCTACACACATCAAAATGATTAAATCACATTTAATCACTATTTCTTCAATGCTTAGATCTATGGAATTATTCTTGAACCCTTTCAAGAATAATGCGATTTCTCCGCAGATACTTGGAGATAAGGACAGGGCGATTGTATTGTTCCATGTATAGTGACTTGGATGTTGAGATCATATCTCAAATCTAGATCCCATGGACATCCCACAGATGCTTGATCAAATCAAGACCGTAGACCTAATCTTCTCATTGCATCTGAATCTCATTCAGATCAATGTCCAGTACATGGACTAAGATTAAGTCACTTCTCTAATGAGAGGAGTCACTAAAATCCAAACATGTTTCATCACTCCATCGGAATGGAAGCATCATGGTTATACAATCGTTTATGATCACATCACCCTCAGGTATTCCCAATACCTGTACATCCTGCATACTGGAAGACCTATGATCATTCTGAAGATAAAGATCACTTTTACACTGTCATCTTCAGGGTTTGATCATTAAGTTTCTCAATCTTGGTCACTAGGAATTGGTATAGATCATATGCTTTCCCAAAGCATATATCTTACCTTCAAATTCATGTCATGCTTCCAAAGCATGACGACCATGCATGGAATTTGATCAGTCCCAATACCTCATGAGTGAGCTCATGTCTCCCGGTTCATAAGTGAACCTGTATGATCCCTTTGAGAGATCGTATTACTCATATGTCCTTACATGCACACCAGCTCGCCGGTGTATAGACCTTGGTTAGGTCATCAACCTAATGGTCTGCCAAATGCACATACTCAGACATATAGCAATACATCTGTCTCCGGTCAGAGGATGCATGCCTATGTTGTGACAACATTCAACATAGGTCTTTGGTTATCACGATCTCGTTACGGCAACCCATTGACTCAACTAATCTGACACCTCCGAATCACTATTCCCATGCAGAGGACCTGCATCAAGAGGTCAGTCAGATATCGACCATTTGAAAAAGGATTGCCATCTCCTACTCAGGCTGGAGATCATCACTTAACAATCATTTGACGATGCTTGATGAGTCCTCTATCTAACTCCTTAGATATTCATCCAAGCATCAGCCTCTATGATTTATTCAATGAATCAACAGTTGTATGATCATCAAGTTGGCCATGGTACATAACCCTTATTGTACAGAGGGACCTTATAGTGCATTCATTCATTCAATCTCAGAAAGGGAGTGAAAATAATCAATAACTTTTATTGACAAATCATTTATTACAATAACATTTATTGTAGGAATGGTTCGCCTAGGGCTCGCATTGCTAACAGATTCGCCTAGCATTCACCTGGTGGACTAGGAGACGATAACTCTACTTCTGCAAAATGGAGGACTTGGGGTCCCATGATTAGATATCACGAACAAAGCCTTGCTAATGAAGTGGATCGCTAGAGTATGGGGGAATAGTGAAGATCTCTGTTGTAAGCTACTACGATACATATATGGTGTTCAGGATCGTCTTGGCATCTCTCTTCCTCCATCTTTTATGTGCTCAGTTTTCTGGAAGGGTATTCGCTCCCTCCTATAGGTGGGTGAGATTTTCAAGTTAGTTCTTGGAGAAGGAAGCTCTTTTGCCTTTTAGACGGATGATTAGACATGCGGTGAAAACATGGCAGAAAGGTTCCCTTGTTTATTCGCTTTTTCAGCTTCTCAAGAAGCGTGATTTGTGAATATCTGGTTCGACAATACATGGTAGCCTACCTTCAGAGGAGCTTTTTCTAAACAACAGGCGTTGGAGTATGTTGACCATTGGATTTGGAATGATGAAAACTTCTCCACGAAGAAGGCCTATAGGAGTGTTGATAGGCCTCATGTCACCGATTCTAACAACCTGGTTAGAAATTGCAGGTTCATTAGTGGTTTGAAGATTCCCTCTCATATCCAAGTTTTCTAGTAGTTGACGCGCAGAAACAGAATCCTTACGAGGGATCATTGGACAAAATTCTGTGGTGGTGAGAATGACTTGTGCCCTCTATATGCTGAAACAACAGAAACTGTTGACCACCTGTTTTTCGAGTGTGGGAGGTCAAAAGCAACCCGGACGGCTCTGGAGACTGATTGGGTAGATTGTAGTATTCTTGTAAATTCCTGGGACTCTCTCTGTCGTGCTAGATCTCGAGCAAACTCGGAGTTGCTCTGTCCCCTTGTTGTTATCCGAGTGCTTTGGCGTTCTCGCAATGGCATTATTTTCTCTTCTGAACGCTTTTATTCTGAAATAAAAACTTTTATAACAAGAATCTCCTCGAATCTTGGCTTATGTGAGGTAACATTTGTATTTTTCCGATAATCTAATATGTGTGGGGACATCACTTCTGTGTGTTCCCCCTCTTTTGTCTCAAAAAGAACTAATTCTGATTTGCCAGAAAGCCTCATACAAACATGTGTTGTAATAAGAATATTTTGAAACATTAACACAATAAATATTTTACCACCTCAAGTCTCTAATTATTATATTGAGGAGTCCTGACACTAGAAAATTTAAACTCCATGCATGTGTATGATTTTCATGTACTTCCCTGTATTGCTATATCACAAGGGACGGATACAGTAAGTGTAGAAAAAGGAAACTGAAGGGGAGACGTCCAACCCAAGATTTTTACAACATACACAGGGACAGATACATGCAAAGGACAGTATTCAGGAAATTTATTTTAATTATGAAGTCCTCTTCATATTTTCAGAATAGTTAAGTTTCTTACACATGCCTATTAACTGCTGAATTGCAACTGCCTACCACAATACCACATTTCTAGCTGAATCAGCCATCATGAATCTTGCAACTTCAATATATGCTTTGTAACATCCGGATTCCGCGTAAACCCGAACTCGACCCGAATAAGGTCCGAATAACCCAATTAAGTTATCTGACAATATTAGATAACCTAAAACGATCCATTTATCACGAATCAAAAGTCGTTCGGACGAAATCGACTGAAAATCGGTCGCTTCATAATACGCGTCGCGAAAAAGCCGCGATACAAATTCGGAAACCGCAAAATGAACCGAGACTGTCATGAGATCCGATTCGACGAAAGAAGACCAACGGAATCAACCGTTCGCCAATCGGAGGTCGTCTGGTATTTTTAAATCACAACATTTAATCTTAAACAAAAAACCGTATCCGAAAATTTCGGGTATTCAAAACCCGATCGGAAGTATATCAACATTATACTCATTTCGATCGTCGTTGAAAAACGATCAAATCGAGATATTTCGCATTGGATTCTGACAATCGAGGTGCGAATACGGTCAATTCTAACACTTTAAATAAAAGAAGAAATATATATATATATATAATTCTGACCGTGCACAGTCCAGCCGCTACTTTCTTTTTCTCCCTCCATTTTATTAGCCATTTGCCTTAATAATTACTCCACTTGTCCCTATTTTTTCCCCATTTGGCCCCCAAGTCTCTTCCACTTGGCAAGTAACAAAGCACACACACCTTGCTATAAAAGTCCATGTATCTTCGTTCAAGTTTCCCAATTTACTCACAAGAAAACCCCAACCGCGAGTGAGGGATTCCCAGCCCTTCCTTCTTGCTACAGCAGGAGATGCTCCTGTTCTGCAACCTCCATAGCTGCTGCAGTAGTGCTGATCATCAGACATCCAATTTATGTTGGAGGGGGTAACAAGTACAAGCAGTTGTTGCTGTCAAGTTGCTACAAAATCCCAGGCAGCCGTTGTTGCTATCAAATTACAGCAATAACTGCTGTGATTGATTCATCCTCCTTTCATTTATTGATCCAAGGTACCATCCCTCCCTTCTATTTGCTGCCATACATGCACAATCCTCCCCCTCATTCTTGCTACCATATATGAATTCTTTTTATACTTTTTGAACCTTAATTGATGCTTTTATGGAGCAATATTGTTGCTGGAAATTGGGTTCTGCTCATAAAATAAACTTGAAACTATAGATTTTAGATATTTTTTTGTTTAGCACTGCTTGCATGCCATTTTGATCCTATTAGGTACATTCCTTTACCATCTTTTTTTTTGCTGGCTTACATGTTCTTTTAGAACACTTTGACCATTTCATGTTCTAACTTCCTAGATCAACAAACCTATCTAATCTGATTGATAAGAATATAATTGAAGATCACAAGTATTAAGTTTCTTGTAGGTCTCCCATTCTTACTTCCCTTTTTCCTGCTACACAATAAGTACGATTTTTTTTTGAGAAGGCTTAATGAATAATAGTATTTTGTGGATCAGAATTTCAAATCTGTAAATAGTACAATCAGTTGTAATCAATCTTGAACTACGTCATTCAATCCTGACAAGAATCTGTACCAGGAATAAAAAAAACATCAATTATTAAATGTAAATGATTACCTAATTAGCATACTGATGTTCTCCTTGTTTCATTAAAAACCTTAATTTAAATATATGATATGCATGTTTCTTAAATTAGAATCAAAAGCAGATTCACTATGGGGCGATCATTTTATTTACTAGCATAGATTGGTTGAAGCATTTCAATGGGAGAGGGTACATAGTACAGTTTGCAGATATCATGGAGTATAGATTTTCTTGAAAATTGAACTTTCTCATTAAATATCACTTATTTTGGAAGCACTTTAGCTTACTGATTAATATTAGAGAATGGAAGAAAGAGTTTCTTCCTCTATCTGTGCAGATTAATAAGTATTGCACTGCTGAGCTTAAGTAAGATTTTGGTAAAAATATCTTTGGTAATACCTCTTCCCTATAATGTAGCTATTAAGACTTGACATATGATAATTTACAGTATCTTATTACTAAAATTTTAGTTAAGTTGAAATGAACTGCAACTATATTGATTCATTAATATTCAGAGAATTATATATTTCATCTGTGACATTTGCACCAAGATTAGACTGTAATTGCAACAGAATTCTGAAATAACTTAGGAAAATTATATAAATAATATATTATGGCATTTCATTCGAGGTGTTATCAAATTAGGTTTCATGATCAATTGAATGATACCTGATAGTTATAATATTAAATGTTACATTTCTAAATTCTCTACGACAAAAATAAATAAATAAAATTATTATTATGCTTTTAAAATACCTCTATACTCAAGAGTCAAGGATTCCAAGATATAACTACAGACCAAGGTTATGAGAAGGGTAGGTGCTAGTGCCTCCTTTATCCTAAGATCACGGGAGTAACATCCAAAGAGTGCAGAAGGGTATGGTGGTATTTCACAAGTCTGTTTTCAAGGCATCTAATAACATGCTACAATTCAGTATATGTCATTTCGTAAATCAATAATAGTGTCGGTCATGGTGAACCTTACACCTGACTGTGCGAGGGCGCGGTGACCCTCAACTGGGCGGGAGAATAGGAAGCCCAGTTTGGGCAGCGGCCGCCAAGTGCGCGGGTCTAGGATCCCAGTCCCTTTTCGATTTTACGCGAGCTCGCAGTGTTTTTACGCCTCGTTGGGATCCAGACTTTAGACCAGTTCCGCTGACCCTGTTTTAGGATACCCAGGCGGGGGATCCTGGTTTTTTCAGCTTTACGTACGAGCTCGGTTGCCCGTACTAGTCGGGCTGTTTTTCTAGAGCGACTTTTCTAGGGAGTCTCTCTCACCCGTCTCAGTGGCGTAGTTGGGGAGTAGACCTATCCCTCTATTGGACCGCGCTTCCAATTAGAGGGCGAGACGGAAGAGCCATTTGTAGGCTTCTTCACCGCTTGAGTTACTTCGCCAACAGACATGGCGATTCTACATCTAGATCATCCATATCTGCATCTACACCATCTGGAGTTGTATCTGAAACATTGGAATTAAGAGTTGAGAAGTTACGATCAACAGTTAGGGTTAGTAGGAAATGACCATTCTCTCTACCCAATGATTTAAATAAATTAATAGATCTTTCCAATCATAACTTTTCCATTATCACTCAACAACGTGATCTCTGAATAGATATGTGCTCACACTCAGATACTCATGAATACTCAAGTACTATAAAATATGTCACATGTGGGAAATGCTGGGGTATGGGACAAACATTTGAGATGCTTACAAGTAGCCTGAAAAACCTTTTTCATTGCAAAGTAGAAATAAAGTTTAATTTGAGTTGTTCTTGCCTCTCTACTTGCTTTCTTTTGTAAATAATAAATGCCTGTTATTTTATATAAGTTTTTGGAAGGTACCAGCAACCGCTGACGCCTTTTCTTTCCTAACATGTTTGGCAGGCAAACAGCCTGCAGCTCAGTAGCTATACATGCTTCCTGGAGACAGATTTTATACCCGACGGTATGAATTACTTTGTCTCAGTTTTTGTCCAGATAATGATGTAAATGTTATCTCTTTTGTATCACATTTTGGGATATATGTTGTAACATGGAAGATGCTTGTACATGTTGTAAATGGATATGGATATTAATGAAAAGAAATTTTGGTGCTGTCTGTTTCTTTTACTGTGTGGTTATGTGATGGAAATGAATGCCATATTTGCGCGAAAAATTTCTATGTTTTGTGCAACTTGTGCGATCAAATTGTGAATGAAATATTGTGAATTGCGCGTAAACGGGTACCCGGATCCTGAGGGGTTCACAGTTTGGTATCAGAGCAGTGGTACCCCGATACGCACATTCGCAATATTTCAATTCCAATCGCATTAAGTTCTCGGATAGCGATAGTCTCCCGACTTGTCGTGAGTCTGAGAAGGGAAATTGGCATTCTAATACAATCACCGCAGATGTCACCAATTTCATTAATTTTCATATTATATCCCAAGAAGAGAAAAAGCTTATATTATAAGTATCTTCAAATGGTACTTCTATGACTAGTTATGGTTCTCATACAGAGCCATGGCATCCCGACCAGACCAGAAGATGACTAACCAACTAGCACGCATACTGACTACTCTTATCGACATTTCCATGTTCTATTCGATTCGGGTGCGATGCATTCTTTTCTTGCTTCGAGGCTACTAGCTTCTTTAGGTAGAGTTGCAGAGACGCTATCGTCTCCATATCACATCCGAGGGTCAGGTAACCAGTTGTTTGTCATTTTTCTGATAGTCAGGCACTTGCCCGTACTGATTGGCGGACACGAGATGCTCGCAGATTGTCTACTTCTACAGCTTGATGAGTTCGACTTGATTCTAGGCATGGATTGGTTATCCGCTCATCATGCACTTGTTGATTGTTTTAGGAAGACAGTTGTCTTCAGGATTCCCAATCTACCGGAGTTCACCTTTGAGGGTACTATACATGACTCCAACATGGAGTACATTTCAGTGTTGCGAGCACAACGACTTGATCAGGATTGCGATTCATACCTTTCATTTGTTCGGTAGGTATCTGATCAGGAGCCGATGATACAGGACATCCGAGTAATATCTGAATACCCAAATGTATTCCCTGATGAGCTACCAGGATTATGTCCTGAGAGAGAGAGAGAGATCGAGTTCGAGATCACATTACTACCAGATACACAACCGATCTCAATGACTCCTTACCGTATGGCACCAGCTGAGTAGCGGAAGCTGAAGGTGCAGTTACAAGAGTTACTTGATTTGGGATTCGTGAGGCCGAACTTTCACCTTAGGGTGCTCCGGTCTTATTTGTCAAAAAGAAGGATGGATCCATGAGATTGTGCATTGATTATCGACACCTGAACAAGAGAACGGTGAAGAACCGTTATTCTTTGCCGTGCATCGATGATTTGTTTGACCGACTCTAGGGATCTTCGGTTTTCTCGAAGATCGATCTTCGCTCAGGCTACCATCAGCTGAGGATCCACGAATCGGATATTCCGAAGACAGCCTTCAGGACCCGTTATGAACAGTACGAGTTTGTGGTGATGCCGTTTGGGCTCACCAATGCACCTGCGGCTTTTATAGATATGATGAACAGGATCTTCCGTCCATACTTGGACAAGTTAGTAGTGGTATTCATCGATGATGTGTTCATCTACTCACGAAATAAGTGGGATCATGCGAATGACTTACGAATTGTTTTGGATACATTGAGGAAGCACAAGCTATATGCCAAGTTGAGCAAGTGTGAGTTCTGGTTATCCTAGGTCTCATTTCTCGGGCGTATCATTTCTGGAGCAGGCGTTGCAGTTGATCCTACGAAGATAGATGCAGTTATGCCTTGGGAGCAGCCCAAGACTGTCACTCAGATTCGGAGCTTCCTCAGATTAGCGGGTTATTACAGACGCTTTGTCAACGGATTTTCACGCATCGTTCGTCCTCTGACACGACTGACGCAGAAGGAAGTTCCATTCATTTGGGACGATTCTTGTAAGCAGGCCTTCCAGACACTAAAGGAGAGATTAACTACAACACCTATTCTGGCTCTTCCTTCAGGCACTCAAGACTATGCAGTCTATACAGATGCATCTGGAGAAGGTCTAGGGCAGTGTTGATGCAGAGAGGACAGGTAATTGCTTACGCATCACGGCAGTTGAGACCGCACGAGCGGAACTACCCCACACATGACTTGGAGTTGGCGGCAGTTGTTTTTACCTTGAAGATCTGGCGCCACTATCTTTATGGGGTGAACTTCGAGATTTTCACAGATCACAAGAGTCTGAAGTACATCTTTGATCAGAAGGAGCTAAACATGAGACAGCGCAGATGGCTCGAGCTGTTGAAGGATTATGATTGCACGATCTCTTACCATCCTGATAAGGGAAACGTGGTGGCTGATGCACTTAGCAGGAGAGCGCATGCAGAGGGTACGGCAAACTGGCTATATACGTGGGATATGCTTGCATCTTTGACCAATTGGCATCCTCAGAAGAGCGCATCCATTTCTACTGCCGTGCCTCCACGATACAGCAGTCTTTGGAATTGTATTGTAGAAAGCCAGAAGACCGATCCTTGGATTCGAGATAGATACATGCGCGCCGTCAAGGACGAATTTGATGACTTTGTTGTGATGGAGTCTATTTTATGGAAGGCAGGTCGGGTTGTTGTACCCAATGACGAGCAGCTACGCAGAGATATTCTTGATGAGGCACATAGTTCACGGTTATCTATCCATCCAGGTAGCACGAAGATGTACCGTGATCTGCGTCGACAATTCTGGTGGGATGGAATGAAGCGCGATGTGGCGCTACATGTTAGCAGATGCATGACCTGTCAGATGGTCAAGGCCGAGCACAGGAGACCACCAGGATTACTACAGTCCCTCCCCATTCCCGAGTGGAAATTGGAGAGCATTTCTATGGATTTTGTCACAGGTCTGCCAAAGACACCAGATGGCCATGATTCTATATGGGTCGTTGTTGATAGGTTGACCAAGTCAGCCCATTTCATACCTGTCAACACGACTCACACTCCATCCAGATTGGCCAAGCTCTATGTGCAGAACATCATCAGACTGCACGGTATACCACGAGAGGTGGTGTCTGACAGGGATTCGAGATTTACATCTCATTATTGGCATCAGTTCATGTCAGCACTACAGACAGAGCTGAAGATGAGTTCTGCATACCATCCGCAGACATACGGGCAGAGTGAGCGCACCATTCAGACATTAGAGGATTTGTTCCGCGCTTGCAGTTTAGAGTGGAAAGGGTCCTGTAAGGACCATCTGCCATTAGTAGAATTCACGTACAACAACAGTTATCATTCCAGTATTGGTATGACACCATTCGAAGCCCTATACGGGCGGAGATGTCTTACACCTCTCAGTTGGCGGGAGGTAGGTGACCATGCTCTCTACTTTGTAGATCTCTTGGAGGAGACTGCGAGAGCTGTTGATCTTGTGAGACGAAAGCTTCTGACGGCACAAAGCCGCCAGAAGAGCTATGCGGATCGTCGAAGGAGAGACTTAGAGTTCCAGGTAATCTAATTATTTCTTCTTCATCTATGACATATATATATATGTCCAAATTACTCTCATATTAATGACACTCCTATCGATTATAGGTTGGAGATTGGGTATTTTTGCGAGTATCTCCCATGAAGGGAGTGCAGAGATTCGGTGTTCGTGGCAAGTTGGCGCCGCGATATGTTGGACCTTTTGAGATTCTGGCTAGAGTGGGGAAAGTGGCATACCGAGTAGCTCTTCCTCCACATCTTTCCAGCATTCACGATGTATTTCATGTATCCAACCTGAGGAAATATGTGCACGATCCTCGGCACATTATCAGTTATGAGAATCTTGATGTAGAGCCAGATCTGACTTATGAGGAGAAACTAGTCCAGATACTTGATCGTGCTGTGAAGAAGCTTCGCAACAAGGAGATTTCATTGGTTAAGGTTTTGGGGCATCAACACAGCGTCGAAGAAGCGACGTGGGAGACCGAAGCCGACATGCGGGCACGATACCCGCAACTTTTCTGATGTAATCATCAAAACAAGCTTTTGTAATTAGATACATGATAAATATATGGCTTGTTTTCTCTTTGAGGTTTTTATGGGTTCAAAACCCTTTGAGGTTTTTATGGACATATGAAATTCAAACAAGACACCAAATGACCCTAACTCGAGTCTCGAGGACGAGACTCCCTTTGAGGTTTTTATAATTGTAACATCCGGATTCCGCGTAAACCCGAACTCGACCCGAATAAGGTCCGAATAACCCAATTAAGTTATCTGACAATATTAGATAACCTAAAACGATCCATTTATCGCGAATCAAAAGTCGTTCGGGCAAAATCGACTGAAAATCGGTCGCTTCATAATACGCGTCGCGAAAAAGCCGCGATACAAATTCGGAAACCGCAAAATGAACCGAGACTGTCATGAGATCCGATTCGACGAAAGAAGACCAACGGAATCAACCGTTCGCCAATCGGAGGTCGTCTGGTATTTTTAAATCACAACATTTAATCTTAAACAAAAAACCGTATCCGAAAATTTCGGGTATTCAAAACCCGATCGGAAGTATATCAACATTATACTCATTTCGATCGTCGTTGAAAAACGATCAAATCGAGATATTTCGCATTGGATTCTGACAATCGAGGTGCGAATACGGTCAATTCTAACACTTTAAATAAAAGAAGAAATATATATATATATATAATTCTGACCGTGCACAGTCCAGCCGCTACTTTCTTTTTCTCCCTCCATTTTATTAGCCATTTGCCTTAATAATTACTCCACTTGTCCCTATTTTTTCCCCATTTGGCCCCCAAGTCTCTTCCACTTGGCAAGTAACAAAGCACACACACCTTGCTATAAAAGTCCATGTATCTTCGTTCAAGTTTCCCAATTTACTCACAAGAAAACCCCAACCGCGAGTGAGGGATTCCCAGCCCTTCCTTCTTGCTACAGCAGGAGATGCTCCTGTTCTGCAACCTCCATAGCTGCTGCAGTAGTGCTGATCATCAGACATCCAATTTATGTTGGAGGGGGTAACAAGTACAAGCAGTTGTTGCTGTCAAGTTGCTACAAAATCCCAGGCAGCCGTTGTTGCTATCAAATTACAGCAATAACTGCTGTGATTGATTCATCCTCCTTTCATTTATTGATCCAAGGTACCATCCCTCCCTTCTATTTGCTGCCATACATGCACAATCCTCCCCCTCATTCTTGCTACCATATATGAATTCTTTTTATACTTTTTGAACCTTAATTGATGCTTTTATGGAGCAATATTGTTGCTGGAAATTGGGTTCTGCTCATAAAATAAACTTGAAACTATAGATTTTAGATATTTTTTTGTTTAGCACTGCTTGCATGCCATTTTGATCCTATTAGGTACATTCCTTTACCATCTTTTTTTTTGCTGGCTTACATGTTCTTTTAGAACACTTTGACCATTTCATGTTCTAACTTCCTAGATCAACAAACCTATCTAATCTGATTGATAAGAATATAATTGAAGATCACAAGTATTAAGTTTCTTGTAGGTCTCCCATTCTTACTTCCCTTTTTCCTGCTACACAATAAGTACGATTTTTTTTTAGAAGGCTTAATGAATAATAGTATTTTGTGGATCAGAATTTCAAATCTGTAAATAGTACAATCAGTTGTAATCAATCTTGAACTACGTCATTCAATCCTGACAAGAATCTGTACCAGGAATAAAAAAAACATCAATTATTAAATGTAAATGATTACCTAATTAGCATACTGATGTTCTCCTTGTTTCATTAAAAACCTTAATTTAAATATATGATATGCATGTTTCTTAAATTAGAATCAAAAGCAGATTCACTATGGGGCGATCATTTTATTTACTAGCATAGATTGGTTGAAGCATTTCAATGGGAGAGGGTACATAGTACAGTTTGCAGATATCATGGAGTATAGATTTTCTTGAAAATTGAACTTTCTCATTAAATATCACTTATTTTGGAAGCACTTTAGCTTACTGATTAATATTAGAGAATGGAAGAAAGAGTTTCTTCCTCTATCTGTGCAGATTAATAAGTATTGCACTGCTGAGCTTAAGTAAGATTTTGGTAAAAATATCTTTGGTAATACCTCTTCCCTATAATGTAGCTATTAAGACTTGACATATGATAATTTACAGTATCTTATTACTAAAATTTTAGTTAAGTTGAAATGAACTGCAACTATATTGATTCATTAATATTCAGAGAATTATATATTTCATCTGTGACATTTGCACCAAGATTAGACTGTAATTGCAACAGAATTCTGAAATAACTTAGGAAAATTATATAAATAATATATTATGGCATTTCATTCGAGGTGTTATCAAATTAGGTTTCATGATCAATTGAATGATACATCTTTTGGTTAAGTCTTTCTCAAGGTACTGATTTGGAAGAGGGAGTCTTTTATATCATTCCTAATGTAGTTACTAGTAATGATACTTGTGCCCTGATAGTTATAATATTAAATGTTACATTTCTAAATTCTCTACGACAAAAAAAATAAATAAAATTATTATTATGCTTTTAAAATACCTCTATACTCAAGAGTCAAGGATTCCAAGATATAACTACAGACCAAGGTTATGAGAAGGGTAGGTGCTAGTGCCTCCTTTATCCTAAGATCACGGGAGTAACATCCAAAGAGTGCAGAAGGGTATGGTGGTATTTCACAAGTCTGTTTTCAAGGCATCTAATAACATGCTACAATTCAGTATATGTCATTTCGTAAATCAATAATAGTGCCGGTCATGGTGAACCTTACACCTGACTGTACGAGGGCGCGGTGACCCTCAACTGGGCGGGAGAATAGGAAGCCCAGTTTGGGCAGCGGCCGCCAAGTGCGCGGGTCTAGGATCCCAGTCCCTTTTCGATTTTACGCGAGCTCGCAGTGTTTTTACGCCTCGTTGGGATCCAGACTTTAGACCAGTTCCGCTGACCCTGTTTTAGGATACCCAGGCGGGGGATCCTGGTTTTTTCAGCTTTACGTACGAGCTCGGTTGCCCGTACTAGTCGGGCTGTTTTTCTAGAGCGACTTTTCTAGGGAGTCTCTCTCACCCGTCTCAGTGGCGTAGTTGGGGAGTAGACCTATCCCTCTATTGGACCGCGCTTCCAATTAGAGGGCGAGACGGAAGAGCCATTTGTAGGCTTCTTCACCGCTTGAGTTACTTCGCCAACAGACATGGCGATTCTACATCTAGATCATCCATATCTGCATCTACACCATCTGGAGTTGTATCTGAAACATTGGAATTAAGAGTTGAGAAGTTACGATCAACAGTTAGGGTTAGTAGGAAATGACCATTCTCTCTACCCAATGATTTAAATAAATTAATAGATCTTTCCAATCATAACTTTTCCATTATCACTCAACAACGTGATCTCTGAATAGATATGTGCTCACACTCAGATACTCAAGTACTATAAAATATGTCACATGTGGGAAATGCTGGGGTATGGGACAAACATTTGAGATGCTTACAAGTAGCCTGAAAAACCTTTTTCATTGCAAAGTAGAAATAAAGTTTAATTTGAGTTGTTCTTGCCTCTCTACTTGCTTTCTTTTGTAAATAATAAATGCCTGTTATTTTATATAAGTTTTTGGGAGGTACCAGCAACCGCTGACGCCTTTTCTTTCCTAACATGTTTGGCAGGCAAACAGCCTGCAGCTCAGTAGCTATACATGCTTCCTGGAGACAGAGTTTATACCCGACGGTATGAATTACTTTGTCTCAGTTTTTGTCCAGATAATGATGTAAATGTTATCTCTTTTGTATCACATTTTGGGATATATGTTGTAACATGGAAGATGCTTGTACATGTTGTAAATGGATATGGATATTAATGAAAAGAAATTTTGGTGCTGTCTGTTTCTTTTACTGTGTGGTTATGTGATGGAAATGAATGTCATATTTGCGCGAAAAATTTCTATGTTTTGTGCAACTTGTGCGATCAAATTGTGAATGAAATATTGTGAATTGCGCGTAAACGGGTACCCGGATCCTGAGGGGTTCACATGCTTGCAACTTTACATACCATCACGAATCTTGAAACCTTAATCTAGAAATGTTGCTAGTGCAATATCTTTTTAGCGAAAGAAATTTTACATCATTAAGGTGCTGACTTGCCTTCAAAAAACATGTTTCAAACAAAAATTTTCAATGCTTTAAGCAAGCCAAAGGGAGTAGACTTCTACACAGTCTAAGACCTTGCGAAAGCTCAGCATCCAGAAAACTGGCAACACCAACTTCAAAAACCGAATCTTTAACAACAAAAATGTACATATACACTTTCAAAAGCAGAGGGAATCTTTATTTAGACTTGCATATGGAAAAAAATCATGGGTCCTCTACCAAAGGGAAGTTAAAGACATACAAGCTTCAGCGGAGCCACGTGAGCCAAGATCGATTTAACTGAGCGGCCATCAGAACGCCCTTCAAAATCCATGTAAACCAGCATACATTTGACTTGCACCTGACAAAAGTACGTGCCCAATAATATTTTTGAAGTTATTTTTCGAAACAATAGACAAACAATAATCAATAATGCTAGATATAACTGATTCGGTAGAAAGTAGTTATGCAGATCGACAACAGACATTGTCTTTCTTACTTCTAAGTTTAACAGAGATGCAATTTATAAGGAAAGATTGTGTTTTCTTATATTTCTTCATAACATCAACTTCAAATATCTTCATTAAAGCATTACCAATAAATCCATGTGGTTCTTCATTATAAATTGAGCTTGATCGATGAATATGCTTGAACTTGAGGAGATGTGAAAGAATGTATATATCTTCTGTTTCCTTTTCTAAATTCTTAGCATATTCTCTGGATATCATACAGATCTTTAGAATATTCTTTGGAATGCTTAGATATCCTGCAAAACTTTTCAAATCTTTTATTATTCTCTTCTTGATTGCATTCCATTTTATGTACTTCTACTTTAACCTCTCCATACCAATACAAATAAATAGAGAGGTAGATCACCAACGGAGAAATAACAATTTACTCTTTTTCTTCACAAACTTTAATTTATATTGGTGGTTTCGAAGATCCTTGCCAACCGATTGCAGATGGTGCTTCGAGGGATTATCTAGCCTGAGCAGTCAGCTTTTGTTCCGGGGAGGGCTATGGCTGACGGTTTAGTTTTGGCGTCTGAGATTGTTAGCGACTGGAAGAGATGCGGAACCAAAGGGGTGCTCTGGAAGGTGGATTTTTCGAAGGTGTGTGACTGTGTCGATTGGAGGTTCGTGTGGCCATCTTCGGAGAAGAGGGGCTTTTCGGACTTGTGGATAGCGTGGATCAAGAGAATTGTTACTACGACCAGTGTTGTCAAAAGCCCTCCGGGCGCTCGCCTAGGCTCCCAGGCGAGGCGAGGCCCTAGCGCCTTGGCTCCTTCCAGGCGAGGCGTTTTGCCTCAGGCGTCGCTCAGGCGAGCGCCTGACTTGAGGCTCTAGGCGCTCGCCTTGAGCGCCTAAGGCAAAAGTAACGCTTTTTGTCGACTTTGTGTGTTTTTTATCCATGTTTAGGTTTTTATATTAGATATATATTAGTTCTAAGTATCTTTAACACACATGCTTATACATATGCACACACATGTATATGTAATTTACAGACATCTATTTCATATATGTATACATGTACATTCATGTTTTAGTTCCAAATATTACATATATTTTTTGACTAAAAAGTATATATTCTTCTCTGTATATATTAGTTTGAAGTATTAAAAATACACACACATATATATACACATATAAATAGACAAAACACACATGTCTACATAGGCATGTACGCATACTTATACATAAACACATACACATCTATGCAAATATATACTCATACAGATACACATACATACAAATACACACATAAACACAAATATTTAATACATATACATACATATACATTATACATACTCATATTAATAAATAGTGGATTGATCATAAAATATAATTTGGTGTTAGCATATACATATGCATACACATACATATACATAGACATGTACATGCACACATTTATATAGAAGCTTATAAACACACCCACAAATATATCGGATTGGTTTTAAATTGAAATATAAGTTATACATACATATATTTACAACTATACATACATACTCACACATGCATACATACACATTTATATACGTGCATGTAAACACACCCACAAATATATTGGATTATTGAGGGGGATCGGCCTTCTGCCTTGGGGATAGCTACTTCGCTCCAACTTTTTTGTGAGATGTCGGGGCTCCGCATCAATGGGACCAAGTCGAAGGTTGTGTCGTTTGCTTTGACGCCGTCGGAGGCTGAAGATTGCTCTTCTATTCTGGGTTCTTCCATTGGTGGCCTTCCGCTGGATTATCTCGGCTTGCCTCTCTCGGTGGGCCGTGCTCGCTTGCAGGACTGCTGGAGGGTGGTGGAGAAGGTGGAGGCTCGGTTGGCAGGCTGGCGCGCGTCTCTTCTCTCCAGGGGGGGACGCTTGGTTCTTGTTAAACATGTGATCTCTGTTATCCCAATCTATTTCTTGGCGGTGCGTGGATTGCCGAAGGGGGTTCGGCTGCGCTTAGAGAAATGCATGCGGGGCTTTCTTTGGGGTAAGAATGGCGGTGGGCGGGGAGGGGGGGTCCATTTGGTGGGGTGGGAGGATGTTACGCGTCCCAAGCGCGAGGGAGGCCTGGGAGTGCGGTTGGAGGTGGTGCGCGAAGCTTTGCTTCTCAAATGGGCGGCTAAGCTGTTGGGGCGGGATGATGATTTCTTGTTGCGGTGCCTTCGCGAGGCGGCTAGACGTGCTCTGGCTAGCGCATTTGGAGGGCGTGCCCATGGGCATGCTCCCTCCTTTTGGCGCGAGGTGATGCCTGCCTTCGGTCGCAACCGATCTTTCTTCAAGCCTTCTCTCGGTGATGGGACTTTTTCCGCTTCTGGTCAGAGGATTGGTCCGGTAGGGGCGTTTTCCGGACTTTGTTTCCGCGATTATATGCGTTGGCGGGAGACAAGCTTGCCTCTGTGGCTGCATGCTGGGCCAATGGTTGCTGGAGCCCTTTGTTGGTGGGTAATATTTCTGATCAACGGCTGCTCGACTTCGCTGCCTTGATGGCTATCCTTTCTGATGCTCCCACGCCCGCCGGGGGCCGTGATCATTTCGCCTGGAAGGAGGGATCCTTCTCTACGCGGAAGGCGTACTTCTCTATTCTCTCCTCCGCCGAGGGGATGGATGCATCTCTCCGCATTCACTGCAAGCTCATTTGGAGTCTCAAGCTTCCGGAGCGGGTGGGTATCTTCCTTTGGATTCTTAGGCGTGGAAGGCTTCTTACTCGCGATCGCTATGCCTTGATGTTCCCTAATGTTTCTCGATTGTGCGGTCTGTGTGGTTCGGAGGAGGAATCTGCCGGTGATCTTTTCCTTCACTGTGACCGTGTTCGAGCCATTTGGGGCGACGTGGGGTGACTGAATCTGGACAGTATTGTTTCGTTCTTTGAGAGCTTGTCTAACGCCGGGAGTAGGTCGCGGGTTGACAGGCTGGTTCCCATTGCGCGCCTTTGGAGTATTTGGTTGGGAAGAAACGAGTCTATATTTTCTCAACAGAGGTTCTATTTGGAAAATATTTGTATCACGGCATCTCGATTTTGTATTGATTGGTCTGCCTTGTAGCGTTGTGCGGGTGCGGGAATGACTTCCCTATTGGAATCATCCCCCATTTTGTTTTGCTTTTCCTCTTCCGCATTGTACTCCTCCGCATTGTAAGTACTCATCTCTTTACTTTTTAATATATTGGGGCGAACACCGCTGAGTGTTTCCCCCTTTTTTGAGCGTCAAAAAAAATATTGGATTAGTCTTATATTGAAATATATATATATATATATATATTACATAGACTCGTGCATAATTTATTTATTTTTGTATACGGCGCCTTGCTTTTCTCAGGCGAGCGCCTATGGAGCGCCTAGCGCCTCGGGCGTTTTGCACCCCCTAGCGCCTTGGAGCGCCTCTCGCTTTTCACAACACTGACTACGACATCCCTTTTGGTCCTTGTTAATGGTAGACCGGAGGGGAGTTTTTTCAACCGCAGAGGGGAATTAGACAAGGGTTCCCGCTTGCCCCTCTCTTATTTGTGTTGGTGGTTGATGCTCTAGCGGTGATGATGAGAGTTGTGGTTAAAGGAAACTGGTGTTCTGGCTTTTCTAAGGAGGAGACATCCATCCCGCTATTGCAGTATGCACATGATATGGTGATTTTCACGGGGGATGATCCGGAAAAGATTAGGCGAGCATCATTTATTATGGATGCTTTTGGGGATATCTTCAGGCTCATGGTGAACAGGGAGAAGTTCGTGGTTGTTTCCTTTGGTCTTTCAGAGGTGGAACAACACGTTTCGAGGATTCTAAAATGCTTGGTTGCTTCGTTGCCCATTATTTACTTGGGGCTCCCCTGGTGGCGGGTAAGCCAAAGGCCACTGATTGGAGGATTTTGATGGAGCGGTTGGAGGTGAGGTTGGCATGATGGAAAGTGTCGATGCTCTCTAGAGGAAGGAAACTGATTTTGCCAAAGCGCGTTCTCTCCGCGATTCGTGTGCTCTTTTGCTCTACGCGTGTGTTTCCCGTGGGTGTGCGGAAAAAGATCAAGATCTTGATGAGGACATTCTTTTGGGTTGATGCTCAGCAGAGGAGAAAGGGCATTCATTTGGTGGATTGGCATAAATCGACGACGTCAAAGGGGAAGGGCAGGCTTGGGGTGATGTCAATGAGGGAGATGAAAAAGGCTTTTATGGTAAAGTGGGTGGTTCGAATTTACGGCAGTTCTGATGATTTGGTTTGCCGTTTGCTGAGGAAAATCTATGGGATTGATGTCATTGGTGGTTGCTCCGAGCCTCCTGCCGTCGTCGTTGTGGAAGGGGATCATTGAGGTGGTTCCGGAGATTGCGTCAGCTCTGCGACCTGTACTAGGGGATGGTGGGGGATTCCGATTTTGGTTAGATGACTGGACATGAGATGGATCGATGTGGGAGCGATACACTGGTCTGATGCAGCTGGTGAGAGACACAGGGGTGTCGGTGAGGCAAGTTTGGGAGTAGGGCTTGGACACCGTTATTCTCTGTCGGTCTATCAGACTAGAGGGTGGAAGAGTTCCTTGCCTTGCAGTCGGAGCTTTTGAGGTGCGAGGCACCTTCTTCAGGGAGGGATCATTTTGTGTGGGGAGATGGGAGATTCTCGGTGAGGAATGTTTAGCATTTGCTGAAGAATGAGGGGCAGGAGATGCAGGAGAAGCTGAGGGCGGACACAGGTTTGATATGGAGGAGTAGAATGCCGATCCGCATTAAGGTTTCTTGTGATTGTTTCAGATGGAGAAAGTTCTTACAAAGGCTCATCGCGGACACTTGCTAGATACGGAGGAGGTTGGGTGTAATAGATGTGATGCGATGGAGGAGGACGTGGATCAATTATTCTTCTCTTATCTGCTTTTGGCGGAGGTTTGGGCGAGAACCGATGGGATGTGGCTGGAGAGTCGTTGCGGGGCCACATTCTGGAAGGATATCAGAATGGTTTACGGCAATGGACGTGAGGACAAATGCCTTCTTTTAGCGGTGCTTTGGTCTATCTGGTGCGTAAATGATGTCATCTTCAGGGGTCAGAGGTTATATAGTGAAAATGTGGATGAGCACTGTAGGGCATTGGGTGTGTTGTGGCAGGCTTGATGTATGGAGCCGAGATGTAGGTGTGATTTTTGTAACTGGTTCCTTTTTTTAATATATAATATCTCTGCTTGGCGAGGTGAGTCCCAGCTTGGGAAGCCACCTGTTTTTCATTAAAAAAACAAAAACAAATATATTTTTAGAAAAGAAGAATAACTTAAGGGGAAAAGAACCAATATTTCCTTAATAGATTGAGAACAGAAATAACCAGACATTGGTCTCAAATCAACATTACCACATGTTTCACCACGGACTTCTCCAAACAAGCAATACATTTCTAACTAAAAGGGAGGGGGATAAACATCTGATATTTTATATGCTTAATTTTCAATTACACGTTCAAATTGCTATTCAGATGGTGGTCCTACTTAATATCAAGACATTCCGCAGATGGCAAGTTTTTAAGAACAGAACACACAAAAAACAGATAAAATAAAAAATGTGGCAATAAATCACCATCTTTGAGAATGAGAATTCTTAGCATGGCCAAAACGTTAACTTCCAAAAAAAAACATTTGCACAATTAAATTTTGAATCAGATTCACAACATAAAGAAGAAAAAGGCCAGGGGAACTTTAAACGAACACATAATTATATACAATATTCGCATTGAGCATGAGTATAAAAGGAAGTCAAAACATAAGGGCAGTTATTGCAATATACCCTTGAAACAAAAGGCTCAAATCAACATTCTCAGTTGAAGTGTCCACTCAACCGTAAAAAAAAGTGATCTAACAAAAGTCAAGCCAACTTACCGTCAACTCATTGCAGATAACTTTTGAAGGTGTCACATCTAAGAGCAAACGGGCTGAAGAATCATCCAAATTACCTTCTAGATCACCAGCCAGACCCTAAGAGCGAAGAAATATAAAATATAGTCAAGGAACATTTTAGAACCATCTCATTTGCATATCATGTTCACAACCGAAGATATATATTGTTTTCAAGCACGATCATGGATAGTAGGAGGTGCAACTAGTAACAACATACGAAAAGTAGGTCAAATTTTTAAAGAACAAAAAGTAACTGAAATTGTAATGATCTCAATTAAGATAGATATGAAAGCACAAGATATCAGCACCAAATAAGCAACAATTGGAATTTGGATATTAAAATAGTCTTGTCATTTAAACACAAAATCAAAACTGTCTCAACCTTTTCACAGGAATTTGGATGTGAATCACCTCGAGCTCACACCCTTTCTATCCAAGGTTCAGGAAAGCGGTATGCGTATGCGTTCGGACTGGTTACCGAATACTGATTAAGCGGTATGCGGGGGCATATGCGGGGTATATGCGGTTCTAATCGGTTTTCTAAATTTTAATTTTAAAATAAAAAAATATCTATGAATTACATTACCGCTGAAGTTATGTATCTAGGTGGAGTTAAAGAAGATCTAAGAAAATCGATTCATGTTAGATGGGTGTGCATATATACTTTTAATTACCTCATATTTAATCACAAAAAAATATTTACCATAAAAACTTTACATTATATGATTCGTAATAACAAAACTTCAATACACATACATGCACTACATGAGCAAAACCTCAATCGGCATATATAAAAAAAATTGATGATACATTGCATATACTCGTGAAAATAATTCATGAGAAAAATATAAAACATTGCATATACATAATGGTATAATGCATTGCAATTGTATAGAAATGCATGTCATATTCTAACAATTGAATGAAGAGGCAGAGTTACATAATTAAGGACCTGAATGAGAAGATTGAAAAGTTGGAGTTGCTGGAGCAGTATGCGGGGCATATGCGGGATATGCGGGGCATAAGCGGGGCATGTGCGGGCCACATATGCGGGGAGGGCACATAATGCACTGATTCAAGTAATCGGTGCGGCCTGCACGCCGTACGGGCATATGCGGCCGCATATGCGGCCCGTGCGGCCGATTTAGTGAACACTGTTTCTATCTAAAAAAAAATTTTCAAAGGAGCAAGTACGTGGTCTCTTACTAAACCTTAAGCATTGTAAAAATTCTTGTATCTCTTGGTCTTTATTTATATTTGTTTATTTCTCCAGTATATCTTATGTAATTTGCCCATAGAGCTTTTCTCCTATATAAGAGAGCTCTAGGGCTTTGAGGATTATAACTTTCATTTTTCTCCTTCCACATGGTATCAGAACGATGCTCTTAAACCGGAGCATGTTCCCTATAGACCTAACCCACCAAAACCCTAGCTCGCTCTCCATGCGTGGAGCCTCCTTCCATCCGCTCCATGCACCGTCGCTCCACGCGACACCACTCCACCCGAAGACGCTGCTGTTGCCGCTCCACGCGCCAGAGCAGTCCACGTGCGGCCGCCCATGTGCAGCATGTGTGTGTGTGTTGCCCACGCAATGTCGCTCGTAAGGGTTGTGGTCCCCGCCTCCACCGTTATTGCCAACGTCATGTGTTTGGGTGCTTAAGGCGTGACATCATTATTTAAAATACCCTAGTTATCCAAATAAGTCTTCAAAAGAATGGAAGAGATTGTGTTATGAGTCTACACCCACAACCATCTTCTTGTATGTCAGTGTAGGCACGGGTCTTTCTTGTTGCTGACCAAGTCTAGGAGATCGTTGTGATCATGTCTGACAACAAAGTTGACATCCCATCCTTGGGTGCATTCAAAGGTCCAGTACCCATCATCAAAATGGATGGAACAAACTATGAACTGTGAGTCATGCAGTTCATGAGCTTGATGCAATGCAATGACAAGAAGCATATCGTCACAACGGAGGAGCCACATTACGAGAATGAGACAAACGCCTC
Organism: Ottelia alismoides; assembly: GCA_037367405.1. Lineage (NCBI taxonomy): Eukaryota > Viridiplantae > Streptophyta > Magnoliopsida > Alismatales > Hydrocharitaceae > Ottelia > Ottelia alismoides. The sequence continues at coordinate 437,468 of JAZKJV010011685.1, forward strand.
ATGGGAGGCAGATGATGCATATGCACGTGTGTGGCTATCCGAGATTGTGTCCACAAAGATAGCCAGTGATATTTTGAGTCAGCTAACTGCAAAGGCTATGTGGGATATTCTCTCCACTACATATTCTCCAGCAAAGAATGAGTTGAAGATACTACAGCTACAGCACGATATCTTCACATAGAAGCAGAATGGGCGTCCCCTTCATACCCTCTATACTTCTTTGCGGGATAAGTTTGAGAAGTTACATGTGTACATTCCCTTGACTGCTACGTCAGAGCAGCTCAAGGCATACAGAGACTCTGTGATGACTGGGTCATTCTAGCCGCTCTAGATCCTGAGTACGACGTAGCTCGAGCCCAGATTCTTACTGATGCTACCATACCTCCGAAGGAGGAGGCGTATCGCAGATTGAGCAGACTTTCTATATCCTCTAGTAGTACTCTACAGTCTCAGACATCTTCAGCTCTGGCTGCATCTCGAGGTAGGGGAAGCCCTACACCATATCGTGGTAGGGGGAGCTCTAGTCGTAACAGAGGAGGGGGTGGTCAACCCATTCAACCTTGCACCTACTGCAACAGATCTGGCCACTCTGAGGAAACCTGCTATTATAAGCATGAGTTTCCTGCTTCAGCTCGGGTTGCAGAGCAGACACAATATGTCAGGAGTCCTTCACATGTTTTGATCAGAGATTTGATGAACTTATGGCGCGACTTAGGGAGATTATGCCTATTCTTGAGTCAACAAACCCAAACTCGTCCGATTTTGGGTCTAATGAACCCAAAATCGTGGTCGGTCAATACTAAACAACCTAAAACGACCAATTGATTATGAATCAAAAGTCGTTCGGGCGAAATCGACCAAAAATCGGTCGCATTGTAATGCATGCCGCGAAAAGCCGCGACGCGAATTCGGAAACCGTAAAACAAACCGAGACCGCCATGAGATCCGATTCGACGACACGAGACCAACGGAATCGACCGTTCGTCAATCAGAGGTCATATGATAATTTTAAATCACAAAATTAGTCTTAGACAAAAGCCGTATCCGAAAATTTCGGGTATTCGAAGCTCGACCAGAAGTATATCAACATTACACTCAAATCGATCGTCGTTCCGAGACGGTCAAAACGAGATATTGTGCGCCAAAATCCGAGACCCGAGATGCACATACGGTTCATTTTTAAGTTTGTTAAAAAAAACTAATAAAATAATGGCAGAATACTACTGTATATTTCAGCCGTGTAAAAAAAACGCTACAATGCATTCTTCTAGAAAAGCCACTTGGCTTTATATCCTCACCACTTGGCTGAATCTAAGACTTCTCCTTTCTCTATATAATCACCCAACATCCTTCCACTTTCTCACAATTTCTCCCTTCCAAAAACAAATACCGAGAGCCCTTCTTTATTTGGTTGGGAGAAACTGTCGTCCTCCCTCCCAAGTTGCTGTTGTAGAGAAGCTTCATCCTCCATCTCAAAGGTCACCTGCTGCATGCCCCCTACCTGTTCATCTCCTTCAAATTTAAGGTACCACCATTAGTTTTCCTTCCTCTTTGCTGCCATTTCCAAGAAGAGGCAACTTCTTCTTCCTGTTTAAGTTGCTGCATGCATCTGATGCCTGGAATTGCAGCAACTGCAGTTGTTGTTCTCCATTAAAGTTGCTGGGTGGCAGCTAATCAACCCTCTGGAGCCTCCAATGAGTAACTGTTGAGAGCCCCTTTGCTTGATTTGAAGATCAAGGTACAATTCCCAGTCCCACCATTTGCTGCCATGCATGATATTTGCACCAAATAGATCTCAAAATTGATATCTATTATCTTCCTCTTTCTGGTATAATTCCTTTTATTTTAAAAAAAAATAAATAAATGCACTTAATGGATCTGATGGAAATTTGCCATCTAATTACTACTAATAATTGGTTGTAGGTTTGCAATAACTTTCTTAAAACTCTCGTTTGTAAAGCCACTTCCTAACTTAAATGGTAAAATTGATAGCCATAATGGCACTACATGAGTTTCCTGTTAACATGAAATTTCAGGAGCCAGACTTTCACATTTTATTAGGTAAGATAAGCCTTTCATGGAGCAATCTTCCATATCAATAAGAACCGCGTTGTTAATCATCACGATTTAGGATACCGACTTCAAGAAAAACGGGCCCTAAGGAACTTGTGTAGCAACAAATTTTCTGTACTAATGGACACTCTTCCTATTGTGTCAGTGATCAATCTGATAGTGAACATTATTATTAGTAAATTTCGAATTGAGAACGAACTTCGTGATTTGAGGATTTTTAGCATCACGACAACTTTAACTTCACCGAATTATAAAATTGAGACGAACTTAGATGCTTCATGTTTCAGTTATATTGAACATGCAATTGATTGATGTTGGGTGTGGATCATTGCAAGTTTGTTGGAATTTAACCCTCATCTTTAATTAAGTATTTCCTTGGAAAAGTAATGACAGTTATGACCTGGTATATGGAAATGAGATGGCTTTTACATAATTGGTGATCAAATGATTTCACTGGGAGCACCACATTAATAGAGTATCGAATCTCTCATTATTTTGTTCACCGTAGATCACGGATTTGGTGATTTGAATTACATTAGATTTGATTCAGTTTCTATGAACAAGATTGAAATGTAATTGACACGAAAAAAAAATCATTTAAGCAGGGGGTTATGTGATGAAGATCAAATTGTAATTAATATACAGAATTAGAGGATGATAATGGGACAAAAAAAAGGGAGAGTTATATATGTAGTAATTAGCAAGTACTTAAGTAAACTAAAATTTTGACAATAGTTAGTTGTGTGTCAATACTTGGGGATTTTTATTAATTCCAAAGATAAGGATCTGAAGCAAAATTTAAAAAGGATAATGCTCCCGTGAAGAGAATAGCAAGACGTGCATCAGACTTATGCTCTAAAGTATTTATCAAATAAAGAGTTGGAATTTGTGGCTAATTATTGAATAAATTAGAATCGAACACAATTGGGTTGGTTAGACAATTAGAGCAGTAAAGAATTAGATGGGTGTTTTCACGTAATACTAAGGTAATTCAATTGATGTCATATATGTGGTTCAATAATGTCAATTAATAGAGCCGGTCATGGTAATCCTTATACCTGACCGTGCGAGGGCGCGGTGACCCTCAACTGGGCGGAAGAAAGGAAGCTCAGTTAGGGCAGCGGCCGCTCAATGCGCGGGTCTAGGATCCCAGTCCTCCTTCGGTTTTTACGCGAGCTCGCAGTGTTTTTACGCCTCGTTGGGATCCCGACTTTAGACCGGTTCCGCTGACCCTGTCTTTTAGGATACCCAGGCGGGGGATCCTGGTTTTTTCAGCTTTACGTACGAGCTCGGTTGCCCGTACTAGTCGGGTTGTTTTTCTAGAGCGACTTTTCTAGGGAGTCTCTCTCACCCGTCTCAGTGGCGTAATTTGGGAGTAGACCTATCCCTCTATTGGACCGCGCTTCCAATTAGAGGGCGAGACGGAAGAGCCATTTGTAGGCTTCTTCACCGCTTGAGTTTACTTCGCCAACAGACTGGCGATTCTATATCTAGATCATCCATATCTACATCTACATCATCTGGAGTTATATCTAAAACATTGGAATTAAGAATTTGAGAAGTTACGATCAAAAGACTATTCTCCCTCTACCCAAGAATTTAAATAAATTAATAGATCTTTCCAATCTTAACTTTTCCATTATCACTCACCAACGTGATCTCTGAATAGAATAATATATGTGCTCACACTCAGACACTCATGAATACTCAAGTAAAAAAATATGTCACATAGGGGAAATGCTGGATTGTGGGACAAACATTTGAGATGCTTACAAGTAGCCTGAAAAACCTTTTTACTTACGCAAGTAGATGTAGACTTTACTTTCCACCTTTTCACTTGCTTGCTTTTGCACATATTAAATGTCTGTTATTTTATATAAGTTTGGGAGGTACCAGCAACCGCTGACGCCTTTTCTTTCCTAACATGTTTGGCAGGCAAACAGCCTGCAGCTCAGTAGCTATACATGCTTCCTGGAGACAGAGTTTATACCCGACGGTATGAATTACTTTGTCTCAGTTTTTGTCCAGATAATGATGTAAATGCTATCTCTTTTGTATCACACTTTGGGATATATGTTGTAAAATGGAAGATGCTTGTACATGTGGTAAATGGATATGAATATTAATGAAAAGAAATTTTGGTGATGTCTGTCTCTTTTACTGTGTGGTTATGTGATGGAAATGAATGTCATATTTGCGCGAAAAATTTCTGGGTTTTGTGCAACTTGTGCGATCAAATTGTGAATGAAATATTGCGAATTGCGCGTAAACGGGTACCCGGATCCTGAGGGGTTGACATTTTGGTATCAGAGCAGTGGTACCCCGATACGCACATTCGCGATATTACAATTCCGATCGCATTAAGATCTCGAATAGCGACAGTCTACCGACTTGTCGTGAGTTCGAGAAGGGAAAATATGACATTCATATTCAATAACCACAGATGTCACCAATTTCATTAATTTTCATCTTATATCCCAAGAAGAGAAAAGCATTATGATAAATATCTGTTAGGGCATCCTTATGACTAATTATGGTTCTCATGCAGAGCCATGGCATCTCGACCAGGTCAGGATACTTCTGATCAGCTGGCACGCATACTGAGCGCACTTACCGATCTTCAGCAGCAGCAGGCTGCTATGAGAGGCCAGCAGGAGCAGATATTGGCTCAGCAGACTGAGATTGCCGATAGGCAGACGGACATGGAGATGAGATTTGAAGACCTGTCAGATTTCACGTACTATCCATCCCAGGATGGGATACGACAGGACCAGCACCAGTCCGTTGAGGTGGAGCAGCCTCATCCTGACGATCCACTAGAGGACATTCCAGAGCATGGAGCTGAGGAGGATACAGACTTAGACAGGGAGCAGGACCCTGTTGACCTTGCTGACGAGGATGCACACGAGTATGCAGCCATTCACAGGCACCAGTCAGTCTTCACTTCTTATCAGCGGCCAACATACCCTTGTTCGAGGGCACAGGTCCACCAGATGACGCTGAGCAGTGGCTCAAGAGAGTGATGAAGGTGCTCAGGGCGATTCATGCGCCACGAAACACGTGGCTATCTTTCATAGAGTCTTCACTGACAGACTTCGTCGAGCGATGGTGGGAGGCCGTAGTGTCCGAGTTAGGCCGAGAGCCTACTTGGAACGATTTTGCGACGAGGTTCAGAGCCCACTTCTTTTCTGCGAAGTGGAAGGAGTCCCAGCGCCGACTGTTTGCAGAGCTTCGTCAGGGACAGATGACAGCCAGGGATTACTTTATCAGATATACAGAGTTGTCACGACATACACGAGCAGCTGGCGCATTTCCAGAAGAGAATATGGAAAAGTTCATTGGTGGCATGCGAGAGGAAGTACAAGAGAAGCTGGCTGGACTACACATCACTTCTATCTCCGAGGCTACCGATGCTGCGGAGAAGTTCGAGGACATCAGAGGGAGACGTTACGGGAGCTCGTCTGGAGTACCACCTAGACCGCGGCGATCTTTTGGGCCGATACGTCGACCGTTTCAGCAGCAGAGGTCAGCCAGACGGTTCCGACCTACAGGTTCGACATTCTCTGGCAGTGCTCGCTCTTCTCCATCGACTACTCTAGGAGGAGCACTTGTCGGACGTGGCACGGAGTCCACTCGACCATCTGGGTCGCAGCGAGCAGATAGACCACCTGCAGGACCAGCTCGGGACACGGACACAGCTACTCCATCTACTCGACCAGTCCGGTGTTACCGATGTCACGAGTGGGGACATTACCGAACACAGTGCCCACATGCTTCTGGCGAGCCTCAGCCACAGCCTTCACAGCCTCAGACACAGCGTTCAGGGAGTTTCCGTGGCAGGAACTCCAACTTAAGGCGACAGCAGCCGAGACAGACGCAGAGTGTGGCGGGATCTAGTGCTGCATCAGCTAGGCAGGGGCAGTTACATGCCGTTACTGAGGAGCAGGCACGTTCAGCCGCTACTGTAGTGAAAGGTATGGTCTCAGTCTTGGGCCGACCTTTCCATGTTTTATTTGATTCCGGCGCGACACACTCTTTCCTTGCTTCGAGGTTGCTTGTTTCTTTAGATAGAGTTGCAGAGACGCTATCGTCTCCATATCACATCCGAGGGCCAGGTGGCCAGTTATTTGTCATATCTCTGATAGTCAGGCACTTGCCCGTACTGATTGGCGGTTACGAGATGATCGCAGACTGTCTACTCCTACAGCTTGATGAGTTCGACTTGATTTTAGGCATGGATTGGCTATCCACTCATCATGCACTTGTTGATTGCTTTAGGAAGACGGTTGTCTTCAGGATTCCAGATCTACCCGAGTTCACTTTTGAGGGTACTACACATGACTCCACCATGGAGTACATTTCAGTATTGCGAGCCCAGCGACTTGTTGATCAGGGTTGCGATTCATATCTTGCTTTTGTTCGGGAGGTGTCTGATCAGGAGCCGATGATACAGGATATCCGAGTAGTCTCAGAATACCCTGACGTATTTCCTGATGAGCTACCAGGGCTACCTCCTGAGAGGGAGATCGAGTTCGAGATCACATTGTTGCCAGATACGCAGCCGATCTCTATGGCACCATATCGCATGGCACCAGCCGAGTTGAGGGAGCTGAAGGTGCAGTTGCAGGAGTTGCTTGACTTGGGATTCGTAAGGCCGAGCACTTCACCTTGGGGTGCTCCGGTTCTATTTGTCAAAAAGAAGGATGGATCCATGAGACTATGCATCGATTACCGGCAGCTGAACAAGAGAACGGTGAAGAACCGTTATCCCTTGCCACGTATCGATGATTTGTTTGACCAGCTCCAGGGATTTTCGGTTTTCTCGAAGATCGATCTTCGCTCAGGTTACCATCAGCTGAGGATTCGCGAGTCGGACATTCCGAAGACAGCCTTCAGGACTCGATATGGACACTACGAGTTTGTGGTGATGCCGTTTGGGCTCACCAATGCACCTGCGGCTTTCATGGATATGATGAACCGTATCTTCCGTCCATACTTGGACAAGTTTGTAGTGGTGTTCATCGATGATGTGCTCATCTATTCACAGAATGAAGGGGATCATGCTAATAATCTGCGGATCGTCTTAGATACATTACGGGAGCACAAGCTATATGCCAAGTTGAGCAAGTGTGAGTTCTGGTTATCCCAGGTCTCGTTTCTCGGGCATATGATTTCTGGGGCAGGTATCGCGGTTGATCCTGCAAAGATTGAGGCAGTCATGTCTTGGGAGCAACCCAAGACAGTTACACAGATTCGGAGCTTCCTCGGACTAGCGGGCTATTACAGTACAGACGCTTTGTCAACGGATTTTCCCGCATCGTTCGTCCTCTGACACGATTGACGCAGAAGGGAGTTCCATTCATTTGGGACGATTCATGTGAGCAGGCCTTCCAGACACTGAAGGAGAGGTTGACCACAGCGCCTATTCTTGCTCTTCCTTCAGGCACTCAGGACTATGCAGTCTACACGGATGCATCTGGAGAAGGTCTAGGAGCAGTGTTGATGAAGAGAGGACAGGTGATTGCTTACGCATCACGACAGTTGAGACCGCACGAGCGGAACTACCCCACACATGACTTAGAGTTGGCGGCAGTTGTCTTCGCCTTGAAGATCTGGCGCCACTATCTATATGGGGTGAACTTCGAGATTTTCACAGACCACAAGAGTCTGAAGTACATCTTTGATCAGAAGGAGCTGAACATGAGGCAGCGTAGATGGCTCGAATTGCTGAAGGATTATGATTGCACGATCTCTTACCATCCCGGTAAGGGAAACGTGGTGGCTGATGCACTTAGCAGGAGAGCGCATGCTGATGGTACGGCGAACTGGCTATACACGTGGGATACGCTTGCAGCTTTGACCGATTGGCATCCTCAGGAAAGCACATCCATTTCTACCGCCGTGCCTCCACGATACAGCAGTCTTTGGGATCGTATTGTAGATGGACAGAAGACAGATCCTTGGATCCGAGATAGATACATGCGCGCCGTCAAGGACGAATTTGACGACTTTGTTGTGATGGAGTCTATTTTATGGAAGGCAGGACGGGTCGTTGTACCCAATGACGAGCAGCTTCGCAGAGACATTCTGGACGAGGCACACAGTTCACGGTTATCTATCCATCCAGGCAGTACGAAGATGTACCGTGATCTGCGTCGACATTTCTGGTGGGATGGGATGAAGCGCGATGTGGCGCTACATGTTAGCAGATGTATGACCTGTCAGATGGTCAAGGCTGAGCACAGGAGACCACCAGGATTACTGCAGTCTCTCCCCATTCCCGAGTGGAAGTGGGAGAGCATTTCTATGGATTTTGTCACGGGATTACCGAAGACACCAGGTGGCCATGATTCCATATGGGTCGTTGTTGATAGGTTGACCAAGTCAGCCCATTTCATACCTGTCAACACGACTTATACTCCATCCAGATTGGCCAGGCTCTATATGCAGAACATTATCATGCTGCATGGTATACCACGAGAGGTGGTGTCTGACAGAGATTCGAGATTTACATCTCACTATTGGCATCAGTTCATGTCAGCACTACAGACAGAGCTGAAAATGAGTTCTGCTTATCATCCGCAGACAGACGGGCAGAGTGAGCGCACCATTCAGACACTCGAGAATCTACTTCGTGCATGCACTTTGGAGTGGAAAGGGTCCTGGAAGGATCATTTGCCTTTGGTGGAATTCACGTACAACAACAGCTATCATTCCAGTATTGGCATGGCACCATTCGAGGCCCTATATGGGCGGAGATGCCTCACACCTCTCAGTTGGCGGGAGGTAGGTGACCATGCTCTCTACTCCGTAGATCTCTTGGAGGAGACTGCGAGAGCTGTTGATCTTGTGAGACGAAAGCTTCTGACGGCACAAAGCCGCCAGAAGAGCTATGCGGATCGTCGGAGGAGAGACTTAGAGTTCCAGGTAATCTAATTATTTCTTCTTCAATCTATGACATATATATATATATGTCCAAATTAATCTCATATTAATGACACTCCTATCGATTATAGGTTGGAGATTGGGTATTTTTGCGAGTATCTCCCATGAAGGGAGTGCAGAGATTCGGTATTCGTGGCAAGTTGGCGCCGCGATATGTTGGACCTTTTGAGATTCTGGCTAGAGTGGGGAAAGTGGCATACCGAGTAGCCCTTCCTCCACATCTTTCAGCTATTCATGATGTTTTCCACATATCCAATCTGAGGAAGTATGTCCATGACCCTCGCCACATTATCAGTTACGAGAATCTCGATGTAGAGCCGGATCTGACTTATGAGGAGAAGCCTGTCCAGATACTTGACCGTACCGTGAAGAAGCTTCGCAGCAAAGAGATTTCATTGGTCAAGGTTTTGTGGCACCGACACGACGTCAAGGAAGCGACATGGGAGACTGAAGCTGACATGCGGGCACGATACCCGCAGCTATTCTGATGTAATCATCAAAACAAGCTTTTGTAATTAGATACATTGTAAATATATGGCTTGTTTTCTCTTTAAGGTTTTTATGGGTTCAAAACCCTTTGAGGTTTTTATGAACATATGAAATTTAAACAAAACACCGAATAGCCTTAACTCGAGTCTCGAGGACGAGACTCCCTTTGAGGTTTTTATAATTGTAACATCCATATTCTAACAAACCCAAACTCGTCCGATTTTGGGTCTAATGAACCCAAAATCGTGGTCGGTCAATACTAAACAACCTAAAACGACCAATTGATTATGAATCAAAAGTCGTTCGGGCGAAATCGACCAAAAATCGGTCACATTGTAATGCATGCCGCGAAAAGCCGCGACGCGAATTCGGAAACCGTAAAACAAACCGAGATCGCCATGAGATCCGATTCGACGACACGAGACCAACGGAATCGACCGTTCGTCAATCAGAGGTCATATGATAATTTTAAATCACAAAATTAGTCTTAGACAAAAGCCGTATCCGAAAATTTCGGGTATTCGAAGCTCGACCGAAAGTATATCAACATTATACTCAAATCGATCGTCGTTCCGAGACGGTCAAAACGAGATATTGTGCGCCAAAATCCGAGACCCGAGATGCACATACGGTTCATTTTTAAGTTTGTTAAAAAAAACTAATAAAATAATGGCAGAATACTACTGTATATTTCAGCCGTGTAAAAAAAACGCTACAATGCATTCTTCTAGAAAAGCCACTTGGCTTTATATCCTCACCACTTGGCTGAATCTAAGACTTCTCCTTTCTCTATATAATCACCCAACATCCTTCCACTTTCTCACAATTTCTCCCTTCCAAAAACAAATACCGAGAGCCCTTCTTTATTTGGTTGGGAGAAACTGTCGTCCTCCCTCCCAAGTTGCTGTTGTAGAGAAGCTTCATCCTCCATCTCAAAGGTCACCTGTTGCATGCCCCCTACCTGTTCATCTCCTTCAAATTTAAGGTACCACCATTAGTTTTCCTTCCTCTTTGCTGCCATTTCCAAGAAGAGGCAACTTCTTCTTCCTGTTTAAGTTGCTGCATGCATCTGATGCCTGGAATTGCAGCAACTGCAGTTGTTGTTCTCCATTAAAGTTGCTGGGTGGCAGCTAATCAACCCTCTGGAGCCTCCAATGAGTAACTGTTGAGAGCCCCTTTGCTTGATTTGAAGATCAAGGTACAATTCCCAGTCCCACCATTTGCTGCCATGCATGATATTTGCACTAAATAGATCTCAAAATTGATATCTATTATCTTCCTCTTTCTGGTATAATTCCTTTTATTTTAAAAAAAAATAAATAAATGCACTTAATGGATCTGATGGAAATTTGCCATCTAATTACTACTAATAATTGATTGTAGGTTTGCAATAACTTTCTTAAAACTCTCGTTTGTAAAGCCACTTCCTAACTTAAATGGTAAAATTGATAGCCATAATGGCACTACATGAGTTTCCTGTTAACATGAAATTTCAGGAGCCAGACTTTCACATTTTATTAGGTAAGATAAGCCTTTCATGGAGCAATCTTCCATATCAATAAGAACCGCGTTCTTAATCATCACGATTTAGGATACCGACTTCAAGAAAAACGGGCCCTAAGGAACTTGTGTAGCAACAAATTTTCTGTACTAATGGACACTCTTCCTATTGTGTCAGTGATCAATCTGATAGTGGACATTATTATTAGTAAATTTCGAATTGAGAATGAACTTCGTGATTTGAGGATTTTTAGCATCACGACAACTTTAACTTCACCGAATTATAAAATTGAGACGAACTTAGATGCTTCATGTTTCAGTTATATTGAACATGCAATTGATTGATGTTGGGTGTGGATCATTGCAAGTTTGTTGGAATTTAACCCTCATCTTTAATTAAGTATTTCCTTGGAAAAGTAATGACAGTTATGACCTGGTACATGGAAATGAGATGGCTTTTACATAATTGGTGATCAAATGATTTCACTGGGAGCACCACATTAATAGAGTATCGAATCTCTCATTATTTTGTTCACCGTAGATCACGGATTTGGTGATTTGAATTACATTAGATTTGATTCAGTTTCTATGAACAAGATTGAAATGTAATTGACACGAAAAAAATCATTTAAGCAGGGGGTTATGTGATGAAGATCAAATTGTAATTAATATACAGAATTAGAGGATGATAATGGGACAAAAAAAAGGGAGAGTTATATATGTAGTAATTAGCAAGTACTTAAGTAAACTAAAATTTTGACAATAGTTAGTTGTGTGTCAATACTTGGGGATTTTTATTAATTCCAAAGATAAGGATCTGAAGCAAAATTTAAAAAAGATAATGCTCCCGTGAAGAGAATAGCAAGACGTGCATCAGACTTATGCTCTAAAGTATTTATCAAATAAAGAGTTGGAATTTGTGGCTAATTATTGAATAAATTAGAATCGAACACAATTGGGTTGGTTAGACAATTAGAGCAGTAAAGAATTAGATGGGTGTTTTCACGTAATACTAAGGTAATTCAATTGATGTCATATATGTGGTTCAATAATGTCAATTAATAGAGCCGGTCATGGTAATCCTTATACCTGACCGTGCGAGGGCGCGGTGACCCTCAACTGGGCGGAAGAAAGGAAGCTCAGTTAGGGCAGCGGCCGCTCAATGCGCGGGTCTAGGATCCCAGTCCTCCTTCGGTTTTTACGCGAGCTCGCAGTGTTTTTACGCCTCGTTGGGATCCCGACTTTAGACCGGTTCCGCTGACCCTGTCTTTTAGGATACCCAGGCGGGGGATCCTGGTTTTTTCAGCTTTACGTACGAGCTCGGTTGCCCGTACTAGTCGGGTTGTTTTTCTAGAGCGACTTTTCTAGGGAGTCTCTCTCACCCGTCTCAGTGGCGTAATTTGGGAGTAGACCTATCCCTCTATTGGACCGCGCTTCCAATTAGAGGGCGAGACGGAAGAGCCATTTGTAGGCTTCTTCACCGCTTGAGTTTACTTCGCCAACAGACTGGCGATTCTATATCTAGATCATCCATATCTACATCTACATCATCTGGAGTTATATCTGAAACATTGGAATTAAGAATTTGAGAAGTTACGATCAAAAGACTATTCTCCCTCTACCCAAGAATTTAAATAAATTAATAGATCTTTCCAATCTTAACTTTTCCATTATCACTCACCAACGTGATCTCTGAATAGAATAATATATGTGCTCACACTCAGACACTCATGAATACTCAAGTAAAAAAATATGTCACATAGGGGAAATGCTGGATTGTGGGACAAACATTTGAGATGCTTACAAGTAGCCTGAAAAACCTTTTTACTTACGCAAGTAGATGTAGACTTTACTTTCCACCTTTTCACTTGCTTGCTTTTGCACATATTAAATGTCTGTTATTTTATATAAGTTTGGGAGGTACCAGCAACCGCTGACGCCTTTTCTTTCCTAACATGTTTGGCAGGCAAACAGCCTGCAGCTCAGTAGCTATACATGCTTCCTGGAGACAGAGTTTATACCCGACGGTATGAATTACTTTGTCTCAGTTTTTGTCCAGATAATGATGTAAATGCTATCTCTTTTGTATCACACTTTGGGATATATGTTGTAAAATGGAAGATGCTTGTACATGTGGTAAATGGATATGAATATTAATGAAAAGAAATTTTGGTGCTGTCTGTCTCTTTTACTGTGTGGTTATGTGATGGAAATGAATGTCATATTTGCGCGAAAAATTTCTGGGTTTTGTGCAACTTGTGCGATCAAATTGTGAATGAAATATTGCGAATTGCGCGTAAACGGGTACCCGGATCCTGAGGGGTTGACAACTCGGCCGATTTCCTGAACACTGATGGATTTAAGAGCATCCCATCATCTCTGTGGTGACAGAGGCCAGTTTAGTGATTTTCTCCGATTCATCCTAGACGATCTATTGTGATACCAGATGGGACACACACACTCCCATAACTGGTCAGGGGGAGGTGTAGTTGACCCCCGTAATGATGCTTCAGAATGTCCTTTACACTCCTGAATTTTCTATGAATCTACTTTCAATTAGTCAAATCACCAAGGATTTTCATTGCCGTGCCATAATTGATCCATCTGCTCTTGTGTTTCAGGATATACTCATGGGCAAGGTGATTGGACCTGGCCATGAGCAAGGGGGTCTCTACAGACTAGAGCAATCTCCTTATGATGGTGCCTCTTCTCTTCGCACTGGATTTGTTTTCTCGTTATATGTGATAGCTTTGATTTAGTCATCTTCATCTATAAAAGTTGTGTCATGTTCTTCCACAGATTTCTCCTCGCTCTACCTTTAAGTGCGAGGCCTACCAGCTTGGGAAGCATTATCGCTCTACCTTTCACGGTCGTTAGGGTCGGAGTGGTCATATTCTGTTTGAGTTAATTCATTTTGATATTTGGGGTCCCAGTCGTGTCCCAGATCTTGTTGCAGTTGATGAGTTTTCAAGGTTGTCTTGGGTTTTTCTTCTTAAGAACAAGTACGATGCTGGTCATGTTAGTCAGTCCTTTATTAATGAAAAAGGAACATTTTTCAGCAAAAGTCATTGCTACCTGGTAAACCGTGCGCCTTCTTCGATTTTGGTGGAGAAGATCCCGTTCTTGATTGAGTTTCTCGAGACGGATCTTTTCCCTCTTACGCCTCGTGTTTTCGGTTCGGCAGCTTTTGTCCATCAAATGTCTCCTGGTCTTGACAATCTCTCCCGAAGCTGTTAAATGTGTGTTTGTTGGGTATTCTAAGACCCAAAAGGGATATCGTTGCTTCGACCAGGTTCAACGAAGGAACTATGTCAGTACAGATGTCACCTTCTTTGAGTTCATTATGTACTTTTCTCCCACATGTGACAAACACATTCCTTCAGAGGATGGAGAAGAGGTCTATATGACCTATGATTTCCATTACACCGTCTTCTCCACATTCTACTCCTCATCACCACCTCCACCGCCACCTCCAACATCACCCATAATCTATCCGTAGGTTTACTAGCGACGACCCCGTACTCGTGTGCTCCCTACATCATCCAGCATGTCCAAGGTATGTTCTGAACATTTGAGTTCTTCTGAAGTCATGGTGATTTGCATGTACAGACTGAGGTACAGGAGGGCTTGGATGATACATTTTCTGCGCTATTGAGGATCAAGACGCACCTATTGCTCTCCAGAGGCAGAAGAGAGCATACTATGCATCCCCTTGCTTCATATGTTTCCTCGGAACATCTTTCCAAGGATTTTTAGAGGTTTGTGGTGGGATTGTCTGCTGTGCATATACCCCGAACCTATCAGGACACGTTGAAGAGTGGCCAGCGGCGTCTGGCCATGGAGGAGGAAATGGCAGCTTTACAGTCTCGTGGTACATGGAGTGTTGTACAGGCTCCACTAAGTGCGTCTGTTGTTGGCAGCAAGTGGGCGTTTACTGTGAAACACCGTGTTGATGACACTATGGATAGATATAAGGCCAGGTTGGTTGCTCATGGGTTCACCCAAACATATGGGGTGGATTACCAGGACACTTTTTCTCTCGTTGCACGTTACTCTACACTAAGGATTCTTATTGTTGTTGTTGTGGTATGAAACTGACCATTTTTGAATTAGATGTGAAGAATGCATTCTTGTATGGTGATCTACAGGAGGATGTTTAGGTTTGCTACAGAAGGGGGAGTCCAGTATGGTGTGCCGACTTCCAGTATGTTACTGACCTTCTATCTGAGACAGGCATGATGGGATGCAGACATGCACTACACCGATGGATCCTAATGTTAGGCTCTATGATGATGACTCTGAAGAGGTGAATAAAAGAAGAAACAGAGAGTTGTTAGGGAAGCTGTTATATGTTACTATTACCATGCATGATATATCATTTGATGTAATCAGAGTCAACCAGTTTATGGAGCAGTCTAAATACGTTCGCATGAATGTAGTTTGTACGATTTTGAGATATCTGAAATCTTCTCCAGGTGCAGGTCTGCTTTTCAGGAGAGATATGTCTCTTATTGTTTCTGGATGTGCAGATGCGGATTATGTTGGGTGTCCCCAGGACAAGAATTCCACCTCAGGCTTCATTGTATTTGTTGGTAGCTCACTAATTTCATGGAAAAGTAAAAAACAAACAATTATTGCTCGATCCAACGTTGAATCCAAATATAGAGCTATGGCCCAAGGAAGTACAGAAATGATGTGGGTAAAGTCCGTTCTGACTAATCTAACGATTGAGATGCCTCTTCCTATGCACCTCAAATGTGATAATCAGGCGGCACTATTCATAGCTAATAATCTAGCCTTTCATGAGAGAACAAAATATATTGAAGTTGATTGCCAATACACTCGTGATTCGATCCAAAAGAGGCTGATTTTTACTTCTGATGTTGCTTCAGGCGATCAGATTGCAGACATGGTTACCAAAGCTCCTGCGAGGGGTCCTTTTCACAGTAGTTATTCGAAGCTGAGCTTGATCGATAAATATGCTCCAGCTTGAGTAGGAGTGTTGAGATTCTTGTATCTCTTGGTCTTTATTTATATTTGATTATTTCTCCAATCTATCTTATGCAATTTC
Source organism: Ottelia alismoides (assembly GCA_037367405.1). NCBI lineage: Eukaryota > Viridiplantae > Streptophyta > Magnoliopsida > Alismatales > Hydrocharitaceae > Ottelia > Ottelia alismoides. The sequence goes on from JAZKJV010011685.1 coordinate 453,546, forward strand.
CACATAGAGCTTTTCTCCTATATAAGAGATCTCTAGGGCTTTGAGGAATACAACTTTCATTTTTCTCCTTCTACAAGCATTAAATTGACATCATATAAAGTTGGCTTAGCCTATAACCAATTTAACAAGCTCGGTGGCTCTCAATATGTTCAGAAAGAGCTTAAAAAAGATGGTTTCATACAACCTTGGTTGCTTTCTATGTCCACGAGCACCAACACTATTAATAAACGAGCATCATGTCGAGTTTGTCAGGTTACAGATCATGCCAATATCCAAATAGCCTGGTATTAAAATTGTGTTTGGTCCGGCATCAGTAAGAGAGTTTAGAGGATCAGGCAATCATATATAATTTCAAAGGAGTAATATCAAGATAATAGACCAAATCAGGTCTTCTCCCATAGAGTAGGTGCCCAAATGCATCATTCATATACCACACCTAGACATCGCCAACGAGCTGGGGGCCTGCCTGCCCAGGCTGCTCATGGATCGGGCTTGGGCTAGGAGATTTGGGAATGGATCGGCCTGACCCGACCCGCAAAAAATAAAAATACATAAATATAAGTTGAATAATACATGTATTAATATAATACACTTCTAATTTTTCACATGGGACACTAGTTTTAAATAAAATTAATAGTTTATATGTCGAGTAACATGCAAACTATTATATTAGTTATATAAAAATAAATGGTACTAATAAAAACATTAGTACATATTAAATACCATTAGAAAATACAATGGATAAAGAGCGAAATGGGCCGTGGACCGGCCCATGAACGGGCTTTGGACATAGATTTTTGAACCTCGACCTGTTCGGCCTGGCCCATGGGCCGGGCTGGCCTGCATTTTGGCCAGGTCTAACCACACCACCATGATGCTTGCATATCATTGTTGATGTCAGATTATCTTTTTATTCTTTTCAACGATATAACAAAATGGGCAATATTGGAGATTCTCAGCGTTTGCGATTTTAAATATGGATTTTGATTTTCAAAGTTCACACTATTTTGCATCTTATCGGGAGGTATGAGGATGCCTTCAAATGTTAACTCAATATGGTTTGCACCATCATCGAAGTATCTCATTCCTACTGGGATTTTTGACATGGATCCTTTTGAGGATCTCTCTCAGTTTTGTAATCTATTCATTTCTTCAAATACGGGACTAGTTTATTACTAGGATTATACCATTGTTCAAGATTTAGTTTTACAACAAGTATTTTTAATTGGGGTTCCTACATAACACGAAATGTACTTGCAAGTAATACTCCTTGCTTGAACAGTAATCAGACAACAAACAACCATTTTGTCTAGATTGTCAGCGGCTATTGGTAAAGTTCATGGAGCAAAGTCTATATGCATCAAACTCTGCAAACTAACCTCACCAGGACTCTCCTCATATAGAGTCGAGCTCCACATTCTTTTTGGGGTGATGTTGTGATGATAGCTTGTTATCTCATAAACCGGATGCCATCCACAATCTAGAGTGAAACGATACCATTTGGTATTGCTTTTCCTGATAAAGACCTCTTCTCTCTTACCCCACGAGGGTTTGGGTGTGTGGCATTTGTCCATATCCTACGTCCTAGTCATGACAAGCTCGCTCCTCGAGTTTTCAAATGTATGTTTGTTGGTTACTCCCGTACGTAGAAGGGTTATCATAGTATTATGGCAGTGCTAACATCACCGTCTTTGAATCCATTATGTTCGACTCTCCTACAAGTGACAGGATGAGCCCCTCTAAGTCTGAGGATGTTATTCTCCCACCTCCACCTACACATTTACCTTAGCCTGCACTCTATGTTCCAACGCCTTCCCCAACATTCAGTATGCCCCAGGTAAATTCTAAAAACTTGGTTTTGATTGATGGGACAAGTGGTGTGCATGATGTACAGGATGAGCATGCGGATATACAGGTTGAGCTAGAACCATCAGCAGAGAATGATTTAGGGTGGCCCATTGCCTTGTGGAAAGGAAAACGTTCTTGTACATGATATCCAACAAGTCAGGTGTCTCTGGAGCGGCTTTCAGAAGACTTTAAGAAATTTATTGTGGAATTAACTATTGTTGAAATCCCACAGACATATCAGGAGGCACTCAAGGTGAGCGAATGGCATCTGACCTTGGAAGCAAAGATGGCAACTTTACAGTCTCGTAGCACGTGGAGTATTGTTACAGCTCCCGTAGACGTGTATGTTGTAGGATACTGGTGGGTGTTCACTGTGAAGCATCGAGCAAATGGTAACATTGATCGCTACAATGCATGACTTGTAGCTTGCGGGTTCACCTACATCTATGGGGTGGACTATCAGGACACTTTCTCTCTAGTGGATCAACACTCTACTCTTCGGGTTCTTCTCTCTGTTGTCACATGGGACTGGCCTTTGTAACAGCTTGATGTGACAAATACCTTTCTCTATGGTGATCTTCAAGAGGAAGTCTACATGCAACAACCACACGGGGTCGTTGTTGATGGACAGTCTAAGAAGGTGTGCAGACTTCATAAGGCGACCTATGGCCTTAAGCAGAGTCCGAGAGTATGGTTTTAGAAGCTCTCAGATGTGATAGAACAGAACATGGGAACAAATTTCGCCGAAATTCGACCAAATTTCAGTGAATTTCGATCTCGGCAAGTGACCGAAATTCTGTCGAAATGGCCTATATCGATTGAAATTTGGAGTCATACTCGAAAATCGGCCGAAATGACTAAATCTGAATTTTGACCAAAATTCGACCTAAATTTCGTTTCGGTCAGTTACTGAAATGGTGACCGAAATCGAAATTTTAGGCCTTGGAACATAAGGACTTTGTGAGATCCACTGCAGATCACTCCTTATTTGTTCAAAAGTCCTAGAAAGGCATCGTTGCTATATTGGAATACATCGACGATGTTAGCATTATGGGAGACAATGCACAGAGGATTCAAGCAGCTAAGGCATACCTAGGTCACCAATTTGTGACCAAGGACCTTGGTAGTTTACGGCACTTCCTTGTACTAGAGTTCGCCTGGAACCAACGATATCTTGTGATGACCCATAAGAAGTATGTTACAGATTTCCTATCAGAGATAGGCATGGCAGATTGCAAGGCAAACACTACTCCCACGGACCCGAGCATGAAGTTCTATGATGACGACACTGATGAGGTCGACAAGAGGAGATACAGGGATCTAGTTGGGAAGCTGTTATATGTGACCATCACTAGGCCAAACATATCCTTTGTAGTAAGCAAAGTGAGTCAATTCATGGAGCAGACAAGATAGACACATATGGATATAATCCATATGATTTTGAGGTATCTAAAGACGTTACCTGGCACTGGTTTTTTGTTTAGCAAACGTGCATCCCCTGTTGTTACAGCATATGCAGATGCAGACTACGCAAGATGTCCCAAGGACATGAAGTTAGCTTCCGAGTTTGCAGTATTTGTAGGGAATTCATTAGTATCATGGAAGAGCAAGAAACAAACAGTTTTCGCCCGATCAAGTGCTAAATCAAAGTACAAAGCTATAGCACAAGGCAACACAAAGATGATGTGGGTTAGATCAGTTCTGATTGACCTAGCCATTGAGGTGCATAGGAAATATAAAGCTATAGCACAAGGCAATACAGAGATGATGTGGGTTAGATCAGTTCTGATTGACCTAGCCATTGAGGTGCATCTTCCTATGCATCTCCAATGCGACAACCAGGTCGCACAGTTCATTGCCAACAATCTAGTCTTCCATGAGCGAATCAAGCAAATCGACGTAGACTGCCACTATACTCGAGATATGATCTAGAAGGGTCTCATTTCTACATCCCATGTCAGTTCTAGTGAGCAAACAACAGACTACTCACCAAGGCTCTAGCCAGAGGACCCTTTCAGAGAAGTAGTTCCAAGTAGAGCCTGATCGACATCTATGCTCCAGCTTGGGGGGGGGTGTTGAAGAATTTTATGTTATGAACTTATGTCGCTGTTTTATACATATTTATTTCTTCTGTCTGTAATATTTAGTTTACCCATTAGGGCTTCTCTCTTCTATATAAGAGAACCTTGGGCTTTATGAATAAACAAAACAAGTATTCTTTCTTCATAGTGCGTGTGGGATTATTGTATAACTTCACCAATTCAACCAAGTCATACCACTCATCCATTTGAGAAATCATGAGGTACCATCCATGTTGGTTGTTGGAGCCAAACTTCAAGGAGGTGGTGCAGGACCATTGGGCTCATGTACCGGTTATGGGCTCTGCGGCGCACAGACTTGACCAAAAGCTTGCCTCGTTACGCAAGGTGCTTGCGGGTTTCAAGAAGGAATCCATGTTGGAGCGTATTGCAGTTCGTGCGGCGACGAAGGATATAATCACGCGCCTTGATATGACGAAGAACGAGTGGGACCTTCTGCCTGAGGAGCTTCAGGAGCGACTCTCTGCTCAGATTCGGGTGGAGGCTGGGGATAAGAAAAGAAACATAGAATGGCGGCAGCGGTCGCGTTTAAAATGGCTCAAAGAGGGTGAGGCGAATATGGCCTTCTTTCACCGTGTGGCGAGCAATAGAAAACGCTTTAATTTGATGCGGGGTATCTCCGTTAATGATGTACAGATTAGCGAGGAGAGGGAAATGGGGAGTGCCATTGTGGATCACTTCAAGCGCTTCTCGTCGTCCTGCTCTCCGCGTAGATGGCGCTGGCTGGGCCTTGGCGCGTTGTCTCTTTCGGCCTCAGACTCTGCGCTCCTAACTCGTCCTATTTCCTTGGCGGAGACTAAGGAGGCTGTGTGGGCCTTAAATGTTGATTCCTCTCCGGGTCCCGATGGCTTCTCGGTTGCGTTCTATCGAGATTTCTGGGAGTTGGTGGCCAGTGACGTTATGGAGGTCGTGATGGAGTTTTGTGCGGGCAACTTTGGCTTTGATCGAATTAATAGGGCCAACATTGTAATGATCCCAAAATCCTCGGTGGTGCAGCGCATTGAGGACTATCGGCCTATCTTTGTCTCTAATGGCATTTACCTTATTGTGGCTAAAGTTTTAGCCACTCGTTTAGCTCAAATTTTGGACACTCTTATCTCTCCGGCCCAGGCTGCCTTCATTAAAGGAAGGCAGATTGCGGACTGCATTGTTGTCGCCTCTGAATTGGTCGCTGATTGGAAGAACGATCATAAAAAGGGGGTACTCTGTACGATCGATTTCGCTAAGGCATACGATTGCCTGGATTGGCGGTTTTTATGGTCGGTTATGAGAAGGCGAGGCTTCCCTTTTCGTGGATGCGTAGGTGCGTCACCACCGCTTCCCTTTCCGTGCTGATCAATGGTCGGGCGGTCGGTGGCTTTTTCCAACCTAGAAGGGGGGTGCGCCAGGGTTGTCCCCTCGCCCCCCTCCTTTTTGTGTTGGCCTCGGATGTTCTCGCGCATATGGTGGACCGTGTTATTGACGCTGGGCTTTCTAACGGCTTCCATAAGGGCGATCTTTGTGTGCCCTTGATTCAATTTGCGGACGACGCAATTTGCTTTATTGAGGGTGGTAGTGCGGAGGTCTCCGGTATGGTGACCACTCTTGCCCTCTTCAGAGAATTGTCGGGATTGATAATTAATGCCTCTAAATCCAAGGTGGTTCCCTTCGGCCTGTCGCATGAGGAGGCGGCGGAGTGCGGTCGGCTGCTTGGTTCTCCTCCTGGTGAGCTTCCTATTGACTATCTTGGCTTACCTTTGACGGTGGGTCGGGTCAGAGTCCGGGATTGGCGCTTGATTCTTGAGCACGTGGAAACGCGCCTTGCTGGGTGGCGTGCGGCTCTGCTCTCTAGAGGGGGGCGTCTTGTTCTTCTCAAGTCGGTGCTCTCCTCTATCCCTTTATACTTCCTCTCTGTTCGTCGTATGCCGGCGGGGGTTCGAATGCGGATCGAACGTTGTATGCGTCGTTTTCTGTGGGGAAAGAAGGGGGTGGAGGCTAGGGGCCTTCATCTTATCGCTTGGGATGAGGTTACTATGCCTAAGCGGTATGGTGGCCTGGGTGTGCGGAGGTTGGAAGTGGTGAATGATGCTCTGTTACTCAAGTGGGTGAGTAGAATTTGGGGGGAAGGCTGATAACTTCTTTATCTCTGTTCTCAGGGAGTTCTTGGGCGTCGATAGATTGGGGATGGCGCGGGGGGGGGGGGGGGGGGGGAGGGGGGGCTCAACGTTCATCACTCTCCGTTTTGGCGTAGTGTGCTGGATGCCTTTAAAAGGAATGTTGCGTTGTTTATTCCGGTGTTGGGGAAGGGGGATTCATTCAAGTTTTGTCTGGATGATTGGTCGGGCGGTGGTCCTCTGCAGGTGCGTTTTCCGCGCTTGTTTGCCTTAGCGTCCCATAAAAATGCGACGGTTGCTGATTGTTGATTGGATGGGTGCTGGTGTCCGCGCTTTATCGCGAACTTCTCGGATCAGCGGGTGGACGATTTTGTCTCGTTGTTGGTTGCCCTTCGTGACACTGCTACGCCGAATGAGCGTGTGGATCATTGGTGCTGGAAGGACGGTCCCTTCTCCACGCGAAAGACTTATCGGGCTCTGGTCTCTGGCCCTCCTACCGATGCTGCTCTTCTTATGCGTGACTGTGGTTTTTTTGGGGGCTTGCGGTTACCGGAGCGCATAGGGTTCTTCCTTTGGCTCCTTCGCAGACGGAGGTTGATGACGCGCGGTCGTTGTGCTAGAATTTTCGATAACTTGAGTGCCACCTGTGTCCTTTGTAATCTGAGGAGGAAACTATTGATCACCTTTTCTTCGGGTGCCAGATGGTGCGTGGAATCTGGGACGATTTGCCTTGGGCGAAAGCGGATAACCTTTCTACTCTTGGCGAGCTCCTTTGGATCAACAGGAACAGGGATAGGCGGGATCTCTTGGCCCCCATTGCGCGACTGTGGTGCATTTGGTTGGGAAGGAACGATGCCGTATTCTCTGGTCAGCGGTTCTATCGGGAAAATACTCTTATTCTTTGCAGTCGGCTTATTGGTGACTGGTGTATTTTGTAGGCGTTTGGGCCTTATTATGTTGGGCTGGTGTCCTGTGTAGTCTTTGGGCTTTGTTTTTTTGTGGTTTTTCCTCTTTTTTCGCCAACTCCCCCCTCTTTTTTGTAATTACCGTTTTTTATTTTCATTTATACATTTCTGGGGCGAACACCAAAGAGTGTCTCCCCCTTTTTGAGCCTAAAAAAAACATATCCTGGAAGGTATGCATCGTACCTCAAATAGTCTCATTTCTTCTTATATAAGCTGTTCGCAACACTTTTTTCATGTTATCTAGTATTTTTTGTTTCTGCAAGTACTACTGAATAACTTTGTACAATAGGTAAAACCATCTTCTGCCAACATCTTCCAAACAACCACAGAAATGCCAAGTACTAGTGAATAACTTTGTACGCTAGGTAAAACCATCTTCAGCCAACATCTTCCAAACAACCACAGAAATGCCATCTACTCTCATTGTTTTCCCAAATTTCATCATTGTACTACCCTTCTTCACCTCACTCCTTTGAATCCCAATGGCCAGTTCTTCACCTCACCCCTTTGAATTCACACCTTTTGATTGTGATCTTTACTACACCACACACACATTAAAAACATGTAACAACAATAATTCCACTTGACTTTATATCATTACCTACTGCCGGCACTTCTTGATTGTCATCCTTCTGCCCCCTAACTTGCGAAAGATAATTAATTTTTCACTCTTTAGCGTAAGTTACCTAGAAAGTATCTCCTACACCTTCAATTGAATTCAATTATACATGTAGTGTGCAGATGCTCCAAAAAGTTCTGCCCTTCACTAGTACTTCTTTCAACTTTCTGTCTTCCTATAAACTGTGTCTAGTTTTGTCAGTTCTATTCAGGATAAGAGCCTCAAACTCTCCTTCACTTTAAGTTCTACTATTCTCTAAGGGGTTGTTCAGTAGAGGAAAAAGGGAAAGGGATAAGGATGGATAAGACATTGTTATGTTTGATTGAAGGGAGAGGATTATTTGCTATTCTATGTTCGGTAGAGGTGAGAGAAAAAGAAAGGGATAAGGAGGTTATGTTAGATAAGATTGTACGATAAGTGGTATTTATTTCTTTTTTTTTTTTGCGAGAAAGGCCTGTGATGGAGGAATAGCGAGGGAAATATTATTCCTCATTTTGACTCCGGGACCAAAATGTTGACCATCATTGGAGGGAACATCCCCTAAAGTTGCTCATCAAGACTGCAGAAAATCCAAAATTGTGATCCGTGCAACTAAAGCAATTAGGCTTGTTTTAAAATGGGTAGTGCATGATAATAAAAGCACATTGTAGCCAGCATAAATGGATCATTCTCCAAAAAATGTGCACTTTCCTATTTAAAAGGTAAAGGCTGATCATGAAGATTAGTTGCCATCCAATATGTTGATAGTTTAGAAAACAACATTGAGGTGTCTATGTAATCAAGACCAAATTGTGGTAACTATGGCTATGTTAATTAGTTCAGGCAAACATGGGGGGTAAGATGGAGAAAGTACAACAAAACAATATACCGTTTCGTCTGTATAATGAGCCATAGAATAAAGCATGGACATTGGAAGATGGGTGCAGTACTTAGGTTGCTAGTTAATAAATACAAGTATACAGATCCACATTGAGAAAATGACAAGCAATTTATGGTAAAAACAAATGAAAGCTGGATTAGACAACTTACCGGCATAGATGATTGAGTCATCTCTTCAAATTTTAATGTATAATCATCAGGGTTGATGACTTCCCCATAATCATCCCATTCTGCCGAGTGTTCAAAGAAGGGGAACATTGGAGCCACGCAGGTAGTTGGTGGAGTAAAACCGTCAATAACAATATCGCGATAGCGTGACATGGCAACTGTGAAAGGGTACAGCATAAAATGAGGTATTGTTCCCTAAAAGTGTACATAGCAAACATAATTGATGCTAAATAGTAAATATTGCAATAATTTAAACCAACCTACACACAAGTCCGGCTTCTTTGATACATTCAAATTTATTTATGTCCTCATACTTACTGTTTGCAACAGGACTTGTCGGAGACCAATAATGCTCCTGACTATGACATTGCAGTATGATCACATTTCACATCAGAACAAACAAATTTCATAGCTTTTGGCAGTGAAGTTCCAAAAATGAAAGCTCGATGCATGGGTAATGGTTTTCACTATGACACCAGAGGATCCTAAGTACGGTTCATAAAAAAGTTTATAAACATGAAATAGCAATGCAAAGCTGCATATAATATAGACCAAATATAGGTCTAATGGAGGGAGATGGCGACTACAGAGGACAGCAGCAGGCGGAGGGTAACACATTCAAAGAAGGGGAGCAAACAGGGAGTCCATTTACAACATGGAGCAATGCCGATCAACAATAAAACCAAACCCTCGGGACTTTGGTGGCATCCGGTTCAGAACACTTTGGCTCACGGGAAGACTGGTGGATGTTTCAAATGTGGCGACACAGGGCATGTTGCCGACGTGTGTCGCAACACCATCACTTGTTTTACTTGCAGGGGAATTGGTCACCGCAGCAGGTCATGCCTTCGGAATGCTCCGGCTTTGGACATACGCCAACAGGGGGAGCGGGCACAGTGTTCACGGCCTACATCCTCGCTGACATGTGTTCTCGTGGGTGTTTGTCCTCTTCAGGATAATTGTTTTCAGATGGCAATGGCAAATATTAGGATTAAAATTGACCCTTTTTTTGGTGGTGATGTCGTTCTTCGGGAAAAATCATTGGTATGTGTACGAGGGCTCTCTGATGGTGAGGTGTGGTCACTGATGCATGATCGGGAGCATGGTCCCCATTGAGTGGGGGTGACGTGGTGACACCCGACCCTATGGGATGGAACAACACATTCTTTGTTCTAAGGTCCTGACGCATAAGGGCTACCTCTTCGTGCGAGGGATCCCACTATGTTGGAAGGGTTGTTGACAAAATAAGAGAAGCTGATCACAATCGTAAATGATGGCTTATCCGAGGGGTCGAATGTGGACATGAGAGTTGAAATGGCAGCCACAACAGAATCCATACCCTCCAAGGTGCATCTGAAGATTGGTAAGGCTATTTTTCATGTGGTGGTGGAGGAGGCTTGCGTCCACATGGACGGTGGCGTCGGACGGCCAGAGAGGATCCGCATCCAAGTTTGAACTTTGACGAAAGCAAAAAGGACGTGTCAATTATTCTTCCTTGATTTTCTTGGGAAGGGGTATCCTCATTCATGGTTGAAGGATGCAGACTAGTCAAGAATGTGCTTATGGTGAAGTCCATTTGATTGGGGTTTCTTAGATACAGGTAACATAGGCCAGATCCCCCATTCTCAGATCAACTTGTTGCTAATTCGAAGACCCCCCCCCCCTTCCGTGGATCCCCTAAGAAGACGCTCTCTCGATCAAAATTTGCTCAGATCTGATATGAGCCTGGTTTGGTTTTGCTTGATCATAATATATAAACATGGATTAGTTTCAGGGGAACGGAAGATGAACATGAATCCGTAGGCGAGCCAAGACAGGGATGTGTTGTGTCATGGGGATGGAGCGAGGTCGATGATGACCCCTCAAGCAAGCAATGGAACAGACGTGGTTCAGGACCCCTTTTCGGCAAGGGTCACCATATTGGTGACTAGAAGAAACTGGATTTTAATCGAAATTCGGTTGAAATTTTGATCCTATTTTCATAAGTGGACCTCCTACAACCTGAAATATAGATCATGTCGATCGTATTTGGTGACCTGTTGAAACTAAACTAATATTCGACCAAAGTTCGATTGAATTTTGTTAATATTTGACGCCATGCTCTTCGATTGGAAATGGCGGTGATCTACCTCAACTGCATGCAATGGTGGTTCTCAACAAGGTTCAACATATGGTGTTGGAGGGCATCTTTTCCTCGAATGTGGCCACCTTGGTGGTACAGGAAGAGTTATTCTCATTGGGCTACAAAGAAACGAAGGAGGCAATTGCGAATGGTGATTTACAATACTCTGGAACTTTCAGGGATGAGCTTTCAGGACCCTAAGTTGACAACAACGTTGAAGAGTGGTGTTGGCCAAACTGGGACAATCGGCGATGATACCCAGGAGGCAGATATGACCACAGAACAAGTCGAGAGATTTGGAGGCACAGATGAACTAATGATGGGGGTGATTGACTGAGATTTGGTGGAATGCTTGGGTGGTGTTCCGTTGTGTGGGGCTAAACTCGTTAAAATATTATGACTTCGAAGGTGCGGGGCCTAGGAAGGGTTGAGAAGAGGCTGATGGTACAGGAGCTTTGCGTGGACGCGAGGGCCGATGTAGTGCTTCTACAGGAAACCAAAATTCTCATGGATTTGATAGTATATGGAGAGATGGAGCACATATAGTTGAATTCAGAGTGGTGGACTTGGTCAGATAGTCTGGTGGCTTGATATCCGGAAACCAAAACTTCCCGTCAATTTGATGGTATTTGGAGAGAGATAGGTGGAACACATATAGCTGAACTTCGAGTGGTGGACTCGGTCGAGGAATCTGGTGGTTTCGTATCCCATGGAACAACGATAGTTTTAACCTGGAAGAGGATGAAACCAGTATTCATGAAATCAGACACACGAGCCGCATATGTGACTGCATATGTGACTGCATATGCCCGTGCGGCATGTAGACCGAACCGATTTCATGAATCAGCGCATTATGCGCCCTCCCCGCATATGTGACGTATATGCCCCGCATATGCTCCAGCATCTCCAACTTTCCAATCCTCTCATTCAAATGCTTAATTCCGTAGAATATGGCAAGCATTTGTATATGGCACGCATTTGTATACAATTACAATACATTATACCGTTATATATATGCAATGTTTTATGTTTATCTCATGTATTGTTTTCAAGAGTATATGCAATGCAAATGAGGGTCAAACTGCTAAACATAGCCATATTATTCCTGCTCCCAAATAAGGAGGGTCGAATGGAGGATTACATGCCAATTGCTCTGTCCAACACCATTTATCTTACCGTAGCCAAGGTTCTTGCAAACAGATTGTGTGTTGTCCTAAATGATATCATATCTCCGGAGCAGACAACTTTTATACATGGCAGACATATAGCGGACAGTTCGATGTTGGCTTTTGAAATGGTGCATGACTAGAAGAGAACTCATGGGAAGAGCGTGTTTTTGAAGGTGGACTTCGCTAATGCGTATGATTGTAGAGTGGTGCTTCCTTTGGGTGACATTACAAAAAAGGGGGTTCCCAGACGTTTGGATTCCGTGGATAAAGAGATGCAGTACAACGGTGTCTTCCATTGTGTCGGTTAATGGTCATCTAGAAGGGGGTTGCTTCCAACTCTTGCGAGGGGTGCATCATGGGTGCCCCTAAGCACCGCTCTTGTTTGTGATCGTGGTAGACACATTGCAGTGATGATGAGATTAGCTACAGAGGGGGGTCTGTAGAAGGGATATATTAGAGACATTGCTATCCCTAATCTTCAGTATGTTGACGGCACCATGATCTTCCTCAATAGAGACATTGAACATACGAGAAACATATTGATTTTTTGAAAAAGAGTGGGCATGCATTCCTGAGCAGGAACCCACATGGTATTATATTAACAAATCAAAGTAAAGAGTACAATTATGCATAAGACTTGTCCAACAAAAGAGACCTATAATGTCCAAGTACATTCTCCGGATAGAAATGTTGCTCATGGAAGAGAATTTAATTTCTAGCACGCTAATGGCTCATAGGACGGCGAAAGCCGAAGAGTTGACCTCCTACGAGTTGCCACAAGTCATTCGTACGCATTCCCTAAACGTAATGACGTTGTCAGTCACAATCCAAGGGTTCATGGCACCATCCCAAACCAACAATGATAAGTTGCATTTGAAGAAAATATGATCAAGATCTTCAATGCTCACTTTGCATCTCCAACACAACACATCTCTAGTATGAAGAACACTATTTAGTCTTAACTTCATCATTAGACAGCCATGCCTGACAATCCATAGAAACACCTTCACCTTTTGAGATGTCTTACTGGTCCAGATTATCTTATAATGGTGAATGACCTCCTCCTGGGTTACCTTGCAAGTACTAGCGAATGTTCGATATGCCATCGACATCTGTCATGTCTCCAAGCAACTCCAAGAACACGTTCAGTCTCGGGTCAGAAAAGTTTGTCATGAAAAGAGGTATCCATAAGCCATTCTTCAAAATCTGATTTACCCGTACGTTCCGATCATCCGCCAGAGCGAACACATGCGGATATCTCTTACTGAGCACACCAAGTCTTGTCCAATCATCACGCCAGAATCTGAAAGTTGCTCCGTCCCCAAGGATCGGTATCATCGACCCACACAAGTTAAGGAGTATTCTAATAATGACATGATAAGGAGAATAAGAAAAACGAATGTGTCTCCTGTCAAAGAACCATGAATACCATATATGTTACGCATCAAGCGACAAACTAACCACTCTCCTCTTTCCCATAATATGACCACCCACTTGACCAAGAGAGCTTTATTCATACTTTCTAATTGTAGAACCCCCATGCCCACTTCTTTCTTAGATCTGGAAATCGTCTCCCAATCAATGAGGTGCCTCTCATTCTCTTATGTTTCCCGTCAGCCCAGAAGAACCTTCTCATGATGATTTCAACCCTTGTGCACACACTGAGCGGAATGAATCTAGTGAAGCATAAGAATATAGGTATCGCCATGAGGACATGCTTCAGCAGCACCAACTTCATGCCTTTTGTCAAGCTCCTCGCCCTCCATCTAGTCAACTTACTCTCAATTCCGTAAATCACATGCCTCGAGTCTGAGACGCACAGCCAACCAACGACCAGGGGCAACCCAAGATAATTGATCTGGAGAGACCCACTCGCACACTGCAATTTCGAACATGCACTCTAAACCTCATTGTGAATAAGCCCAAAAGGAACAAAATTCGACTTGTTTCTATTCAGACGAAGTCCTGAGATGCCATGTTGTCAGATGCCATCTTCAACTAGTTCGCCCTGCCTCCAAGGAAAATCATAGAATCATTGACATATTAGTGAATAGGAATTAAGATATCTTATCAACAGTAGCTCGTACACAACCAACCATCTGAGGCAAACATTATCATCATGGCCAAAGCATCCACCACAAGCACAAAGAGAGAAGGCATAAAAGGTATCCTTGTTTTACCCCGCATTGTGGCTGAAAAAACCCCCTTCCAGCCGATCATTTACCAGCATCGCATACGACGCCTATGTAATTAGGGTTGTCAGAAAAAATTCGGGTTCGATATTCACTCAAGTTCGATTCGTTAAGAGTCTGATTCGAATTCTATTAAAAATAACGAACCAAACTTTAACATGAATTTGGACTCATTTATATAAACAAACCGAACCTTGAAATGGTAGGTTCGCTCAAGTTTGGTCCATTAATAGTTCATTATAGATATGCATATAGTGATTAGACATAGTATACCATGGTAGCCAACTCATGTGATAAACTTAATTCCAAAAAAGTAAAGTTCGATTTTAAAAATTTTGCAAAAGGATGTAGAGTCTCGTCTAACCTAACCCTACAAAACTCCCAATACCCCAAATTATCCTCCCTCAACTCACGAGTCACCAAACCCTCTCCAATCCCTTCCCTCTGCACTCTACAAGACCGACACACCACCCCATGCCCCCCTCTCCTCTCCACGTCCTCCCCAGCAGGTTGTCAAGTGTCGATGCCATCTCCCATGCCCTCCCCAACAGGACAACGGTCCACCGACGCCACCGCCCACGCTTTCCCACACACACTCCCCTTCCTGCGGTTGTGGATTCCCTCTCCCCATCCCCTTCTTGTGCTGCCAACGATGCCTCCGTCTCCTCCTCCCCCCACATACGGACGCGAACCACCTTCCTTTCTTGCAGGCTGCAGACCTGCGGCCACCCTCCAACCCTACTAGTCTATGGACCATTTTGCACATTGGTGCCATCTCCACAACACCACGTCAAAGCCTCTGCTCCCTTCTGCGACCACCTCGGCCTCCCATGGGCCACAACAACCCTCCAAGTCTGGCAGTCGTGTTTGCATTTTTTTGTGGAGATCCTCCAATTTTCTATCTCCTATGATATTATATAGTACAACTCCGTTCAGGAATTACTTTGATGATTTCCCAGTTAAATTAATGATAGGGTGTTCATTTAATGTTTAGTGTAACGATGAATCTAAGCTTTTTTACCTTTGTAATTTTTTGTAATTTTGAAAGGGGTTACCCAAACACCTTGATATAAGCCTTTTTTCCAGTTAAATTAAAGTTAGGATTTTCGTTTATTATTTAGGTTTGTGAGTTTTTAAAAAATAAAATGAGAAGAAAATGGTTGTATTTAATTTCTTATGTATAATCAAATCTTTACCGAACCGAGCCAAACCCGAAGATGTATATTTACTAAACAAACCGAACCGAAATCATGTAGGTTCGCTCAAGTTCGATTCGCACCCCTAGTTGTGACACCTCTGGACAAATCTTTACCGAACCTGTATATAAAATGTGGTGTTATAACGTTGTAGTTACACTAAACAAATACGCCACCAGCTAATACCTAAAGATATTGACATACTTTGCAGGTGCTGCCAGGTCAGTGAAGCAAGAACAAAAGTAAACAAAGATCCGAAGTGGAGTTGAAAGGGTTAAGAGTATATCCACATGATATGTGACGATGACGAACTAGAAAGTCCTTTTTTTATCAGTGATGCCAAATTTTCAAATTGGTTCCTACATTATTCACTGCCCAGTTGCTAACAGTATTGAGTACAAGCAGCAAACTGTCTGCAAGCAACCACTACTATCAAACAGCAAGTACGGGAAAAAGAACATACCATCCATCGAAGCATGGCCTAAACTCGCATCAATTACCATTGGATCGGCTACAGTAGCGTCAGCTCCCTGAGAAGCCTTCAAAGCTTCTTCCTTGATGAGTGCAGCGTTTTTTGCTTCCTCTTTCTTTTTCTTTTCTTGTTCTTCCTCGTATTCTTTTAGCTCATCTCCAACTAATGGAACTCTCTTACACATGGTAACCTTCACAGCTTTAGGAGGAGGATCTACCTGAAGCATGCGTGATAAAGTCCCAAACTGCAAGACATTTACCGAGCTGTTAGAAATAACTACATGACGTGTATGTTTTTGTGAAGAACGTCCAAAAAAAACTATAACAGGATTCAAGACAGTAAAACTCTAAAAAGATAATTGTGCAATCTTCGGCATCCAGACCATGATTAGTGCACCCCATAATGGAACTAGTTCATCCATCTTCACAAGCAAAGAGAATGTAAGGGTTTTTTTGAAGGAAAAGAGGAATGTAAGGATCAGATCTACATATCGTTTTTTTCAAAGAAAAATTATTTCTTGAGAAAGAGGGGAGTGGACCACCTTGGGAAGATGGTAGCCCCAAAACTCCATTTATTAGAACATTAAAATTTAAATACGTATTGTCCAAGATTTATAGATATCATGCATGGGATACTATATTCTCTTCATAGCGTCTCTCTCCTTTAGAGATTAAAGCAAGGCAGATTTCATATAAAACCACACGCACGGAAGTCATAACCCTCGTTAGATGCAATCCAGGTTTCTTTCAAGAACTAAGCAAAGTGGTATCCTTGACTATAAGTACAAAGCGAACTTCAAACAAAGACCAAATAACTCATCGAACAAATAGCACAATGTCAGACAAGTTGAAGTGCAAAGTAAAAATGCAAAAAAGGTAACTTCAACTATTTAACATCAACGAGGCAACAACCACCTATTGAACAAATGATACACTTCATGTTATTTAGAAGTATATATTACTGTACATAAATGAGTTACAAAACACAACTGGAATGGAATTTACATTCAAGTAATGCTATGACATAGCACTTATTTGGAGGACAACATATAATACGGACATATATCCCAAAAAGCTGAATAAACCAAACTCAATTTGATACCTGGCCTTTTTCAATAAAGAGGACAAGGTTTTTGGCTTCTGTAGCCCATTCAACAAAAATATCATGACTGAATCCCACCTCCAAACTTGCCATAGAAGCTAGAACAACCTGAGCAAAAAAAAATAATATGATCTACTAAGATTTTATTTTTTACTATGCCCATAAACATACACTAACCTTGGGGGTCTCCGGGATCCTTTCAAGCTCATTCTTATTAATAATAAGATTGACGTGCCTGTTCGCCATTTTAAATATACAAGGATTATTGAATGGATGAATCTACTGAAGCTAGAATTAGCATAAGTAGCAACTTAAAAATAATATCCATCAAGAAAATCACAATCTGCAGAATGCATTTATAACCAAGAAATTTCTAACGAACACCAAAACTTCAACCATATAATTACGACTTTCACCTACAGGTGATCTTTACCCTAACATAAGTTATAAACTTATTCCAGCAACATTGGAATGTGAACCTAAACAAAGAAATCCGAGAAAAGCATGAGACACCGACCTCTGTATGAAAATCCTGAAACAATTTAGAAAACTTCGGATAGGCGGAGAAGCGCCTAATAATACACTGACTAGCGTATCGCTTTTCTCACTTAAAATTCGAATCTTTTATGGAGTCAATCAAAAGTGGGTGAGTGTGCACTCATGTAAGTAGATATAAACATGCACAAACTGACATCTCGTTTCATCCAAAAAATGCCGAGGATCTGGAAAACAAATTGTTTTTATTCAGTATATCGTCAGAAATATTTCATGAAACTAACAAATCACTGTTGAGATATTTGTTATCTTCAATAATGCTTTTCTGATTTTCTATTTATTTTGTCTTCGTCATGTAATTTGCCCAATAGGTTCCTCTACTATATAAGAGAACCCAAGGGCCTCTCATTAGTGCATTTCATTCTTTTTCCTCTACATGGTATCGGAGCGACGGCACTAGACCGGTGTTCCCTTATCCCATCAAAACACTAACCCTATCCGCGCCCCATCTCTCCTCCCCGGCCACCGACCAACGCCGCCGCCGCCGCCCCCTTCTGCCACCCCCAGCGGCAAGGTTCAGAAAGTCGGTATGCGGTGTTCGTTCGGTCTGGCGGTCTGGAGCGAGTAAGCGGGTAGGCGGAAGTATATGCGGATTACGCGGTTTCTATTATTTTAATTAAAATTAATTAAAAATATAATAATATAAAATCCATGCAGTATTATATCCAAATTTTATTTTTTTTGGTAACAAGAATATAACATATAAACTATACCATATATTAGCTACATTTGTATGCTATTGTACATCATATGACAAATAAAAGACACATGCTAATGTACAACATATAACAAATAAAAAGGGCCTATGTTACAGTATAACTTATGTTAATGTACAACATTTGACACATAAAAAGACATGCTACAGTACAACATATAACAAATAAAAAGGCATATGTTATTGTACAACTATTACTGTACAACATATGACACATAAAAAGACATAAGATATTGTACAACATATGACAACTAAAAAATATATATGTTATTGTACAACATATGTTATAGTATTGACGTACAACATATAGCAAATAAAAAAGATGTGTTATTGTACAACATATGACCATTCTTTTAATAAAAAGACCAACCTATGTTACTGTACAACATATGACTATGTACTATGCATATGACCGACCTAATTTTATGCCCAAAGTATTAAAACATTCTTATTGTACAACATATGACTTTGGACGAAATTTGGGTGATCGCAACAGGGAAAAAATGGTCCACGGAGGTCTCTCGACGCATGCGAAGAGTTTTGGTTTATCGGCTCATTTGGAAGATATCCGATTAAACCCTATCATGTCATCTCAAAGCAGAGAAAAAAAGTCCACGGAGCATGCTACATCCGTGGTGAAGCAAAGAGTCATCTCTATTACATATGCGGCCGCATATGCGGATTACTCGGCCGCATATACTCCATGGCCCGCATATTAACCGAGTATAGTATACGCGGTGCAGTAGGGGGCCGCCTACGCATATGCGGCCGCCTAGGCCGACTTTCTGAACACTGCCCAGCGGCACCCGGCTTCCCCCGGGCTGCCTCAACTGGCTGCTGCCGGCCGCCAAAGCCATAGCCCAGGCCGCCACCGACCGCAGCCGGGCCCCTCCAGCAATTCGGGCTGCTGCCAGGCTGCCGCTCGGACCCTCCGTCCGCCTCCCAGCTGCTGCCCAAGCTGCCCAGGCCTCCTCCCGGACTTCCGGGGCTGCTGCCGGCCCTCCTGTGTGCCCCCGTGCACCTCTACGGCTCGATCTACAGTCTGAAACGGTCTGATTTTGACCAGAAAACGTGATTTCAGACCTTTAAATCGTGTTTTCCAACTCTAGCAAGAAGCGGAGATTGATGAAGATGGATGTATGAGTCTACATGTACAACCAATCCTCTGTATGATCGTGTAAACTCGTTCATATCGGTCTACTCCCCAGTTGAGTTCTATTGTTCGGTTGTTTTTCCATCATGACAGAGAACAAGGGTGATATTTTTTCGTCTGGAGCATTCAAGGGCTCGGCTCCCATCGTTAAGATGGATGGGACCAACTATGAGTTGTTGTCCATGCAGTTTCTCACCATCACGCAGTGCAACAACAAGGAACACATCCTGACAGATCCAGAATCAATGAATAAGACCGGGGCTAATGCTTCTTGGAAGCAAAATGATGCGTATGTGCATGTTTATCATTGTGAGACCCTCACCACGAAAATAGCCGGTGATATTCTGAATCAGCCCACCGCCAAGGCAATGTGGGACACTTTCACATCCACATATGCTCAAGCGAAGAATGAGGTCAAGATTCTTCAGCTACAGTTTGATGTCTACAACCTCGTCAAAAAAAGTTTGATATTTACAACGTCAAGCAGAATGGTCGTCCTCTGCATGTGTACTACTCTTCGCCTCGTGGCATGTTTGAGAAGCCCCATAGCTACATGTCTACTACCACATCTACTGAGCAGCAGAAAATGTATAAAAACTCCACGATGGTTGGAGTCTTCATGGCTGGCCATGATACAGAGTATGATGCTACGCGTACTCAGCCTATCACCGGAGCTACCATACCTCCGATAGAGGAGACCTATAGCCGTCACAGCCAAATTATCATACCTTCTACAGCCACTTCTCCGTCCTCTTCAGCGATGACCGCTTCTCGTGGCCGAGGAGGGAGGATCTGGTCCATAGAACACATCCCTCGTAGCAGAGGCGATGGACGCCAACATGTTCCTTGCACTGACTATCGTCGTCCTGGACATGCAGAGGATACATGCTACCAGAAGCATGGATATCATGTTTCTGTCATGTAGCTAAACAGATTGCGCCTTTAGAGACAACAACTTCTCATGTTGATCCTCACCTTAAAGATATTGTCTCTCTTATTCGAGAGATCATGACTCCTACTATTGGCACCACCACTACAGATATTGCAGCCGCAGCCAGAGCCCCTTTGAGCTTCTAAGGTATCGCCTATGTATTTAGTTGTAGTACCGATGCTGACATGACAGAGTGGACTATGGACTCTGGTGCTTCACACCACCTGTGTGGAGAAAGAGCGCAGTTCAGGTCCTACAGGACCATACCACATGGAAGATGGGTTGTCAATGCTAATGGCGCCACTTACCAGTTACGGGACAGGAGGAGATGATATTGGCATGCTATACGTCTTCAAAATGTTTTATATGCTTCTAATTTTCATATGAATTTACTTTCCATTAGCCAAATTACTAAGGATACGCTTTGTCGTTTTTGACCTTCTGTCATTTGTGTTTCAAGACATACTTACGGGCAGCATGATTGGATGTGACCGCGAGCAATGGGTGTTGTACAGACTTGTCCAATTTCCTCATGCTGGTGTTTCTACTATACCTACTGAATTGGTCTCACCATATTTGTGACACCTTCGTTTTGGTCACCTTCCTCTGCAGAAGATGTGTCATGTTCTCCCTCAGATCTCTACAAGATCCTCTTTCCAGTGTGAGGCATGCCAGCTTGAAAAGCATCACCGTTCTTTTCCATCCCGTCAAAGTTGGTGCAGCTCTCAACTATTCGAGCTCCAACATTTAAACATTTGGGGTCCGAGTCGTGTTCTTGATCACAAGGTACAATGTTTTTATCTAGTTTTTGTCAATGATTTTGAGCCTTTTTATTAAAGAATAAGTCTTAGGTTGGATATGTGATCAAATATTTTATTAAGGAGATAAGAAACATTTTCGTGCAAATGTCAAATATCTTCATTCTGATAATGCTTTAAAGTTTTGCACTTTACAGCTTTCCGAGTTCCTTAGATCTCGGGGCATTTTTCATTAGACCTCATGTGCTTAAACTTCCCATCAAAATGGTGTTGCCAAGCACAAACACCGTCATTTACTTGATGTGACCAGAACCTTATTGATACAGAGCCATGCTCCTCATGCTTATTGAGGAGATGTTGTCCTCATTGCATACTATCTTGTGAACTGCATGCCCTCGTCTGTTTTGGGAGAGAAGATTCCTTTCTCGATTATGTTTCTCGAGAAGGATTTTTTCTCCCTTACACCTCGTGTATTTGGTTCTGTTGCATTTGTTCATGATGTCTTTCTCGGTCGTGATAAGCTCTCTCCCAGAGCTATCAATTGTTTTTTTAGGCTCAAAAGAGGGGGAGACACTCTTTGGTGTTCGCCCCAGCCAAGTATATAAATAATAAAACGAAAGCGGTAAATACAAAAAGAGGGTGGATGTGGGGGAAAGAACAGAGGAAAAAACACAGGAAAGAAAAGCCAACGCCCCAGCCCTATACAGGACACCAGCCCAGGACAAAAAGGCCCACCCGTCTACAAAATACACCAGTCACCTATAAGTCGATTGCACAGAATAAGGATATTCTCCCGATAGAACCGCTGCCCGGAGAAAATAGATTCCTTCCTTCCCAACCAGACGCACCACAGCCGCGCAATGGGCGCCAAGAGATCCCGCCTAGCCCTGTTCCTGTTGATCCAAATAAGCTCGCAGAGAGCAGAGAGGTTGTCCGCGTTGGCCCAAGGCAAATCGTCCTAGATCCCACGCACCATCTGGCACCCGAAGAATAGATGATCAATCATTTCGTCCTCCGAATTACAAAGAACACAGGTGGCACTGAAGTTGTTGAAAATTCTAGCACAACGATCGCGCGTCATCAACCTCCGTCGACGACGGAGCCAAAGGAAGAAGCCAATGCGCTCCGGGAGCCGCAATCCCCAGAAGAATCCACAATCATGCATAAGAAGAGTCGCATCGGTAGGAGGTGGAGAAAGCAATGCCCGATAAGCCTTCCGCGTGGAGAAGGGGTCGTCCTTCCAGCACCAATGATCCAGGCACTCATTCGGCGTAGCAGCATCTCGGAGGGCAACTAACAACGAAACAAAATCGTCCACCCGCTGATCCGAGAAATTCGCGGAAAAGCGTGGACACCAGCACCCATCCAACCAACAATCAGCAACGATCGCATTTTTAAGAGATGCTAATGCAAACAAGCGCGGAAAGCGCACCTGCAGAGGGCCACCACCCGACCAATCATTCATCCAAAACTTGAATGAGTCTCCCTTTCCCAATACCGGAGTAAAAAGCGCAACATTCCTTGCAAAGGTGTCCAGCACACTACGCCAGAATGGAGAGCGATGAACGTTTTGTGCCCTCCGCGCCATCCCCAACCTATCGACGCCCAAGAACACCCTGAGGACAGAGATAAAGAAATTAACATCCTTCCCCCAAATTCTACTTACCCACTTGAGTAACATAGCATCGTTCACCACGTCCAATCTTCACACACCCAGACCACCGTATCGCTTAGGCAAAGTAACCTCAGCCCAAGCGACAAGATGGAGGCCTCTACCCTCCACCCCCTTCCTTCCCCAGAGAAAATGACGCATACAACGTTCGATCCGCATTCGAACCCCCACCGGCATACGACGAACAGAGAGAGCGTAGAGAGGGATAGAGGAAAGCACCGACTTCAGAAGAACAAGACGCCCCCCTCTAGATAGCAAAGCCGCCCGCCAACCAGCAAGGCGCGATTCCATGCGCTCAATAATCAAACGCCACTCCTGTACTTTGACCCGACCCACCGCCAAAGGTAAGCCACGATACTCAATTGGAAGCTCACCAGGAGGAGAACCGAGCATCCGACCGCATTCCTCCGCCTTCGCAGGCGAGAGGCCGAAGGGAACCACCTTGGATTTTGAGCCATTAATCGTCATCCCCGACAATACATTATAAAGGGCAAGTGTGGTCGCCATACCGGAGACCTCCGCACAGCCACCCTCAATAAAGCATATTGTATCGTCCGCAAATTGGATCAAGGACACGCAAACATCGCCCTTATGAAATCCGTTAGAAAGCCCAGCGTTGATAACGCGGTCCACCATACGCACGAGAACATCCGAGGCCAAAACAAAAAGGAGGGGCGCGAGGGGGCAGCCCTAGCGTACCCCCCTCCTTGGTTGGAAGAACCCACCAACCGCCCGTCCATTGATCAGCACGGAGAGGGAAGCGGTGGTGACGCATCTACGCATCCACGAAATCCAAAGATCAGGGAAGCCACGCCTTCTCATAACCGCCCATAAAATTCGCCAATCCAGGCAATCGTATGCCTTAGCGAAATCAACCTTCCAGAGTACTCCCTTCTTATGCTCGTTTTTCCAATCCGCGACCAGTTCGGAGGCAACCACAATGCAATCCGCAATCTGTCTACCCTTAATGAAGGCAGCCTGAGCCGGAGAGATAAGAGAGTCTAAGACCCGAACCAGGCGAGTGGCGAAGACTTTTACCACAATCAGGTAAATGCCATTAGAGACAGAGATAGGCCGATAGTCCACAATACGCTGCGCCACCGAGGTTTTAGGGATCAAGACAATATTTGCCCTATTAAGACGATCAAAGCGAAAGTTGCCCGCACAAAATTCCGACACCACCTCCACAACATCGCCGGCTACCAACTCCCAGAAGTCACGATAGAACGCGACCGAAAAGCCATCGGGACCCGGTGAAGAATCAGCATTTAAGGCCCACACGGCCTCCTTTGTCTCCTCCATAGAAATAGGACGAATTAGAAGCGAAGAATCAGAGGCCGAAAGAGGAGGCGCACCAAGGCCCAGCCAGCGCCACGTACGTGGAGAGCGAAACGTAGAGAAGCGCCTGAAGTGATCCACAATGGCGCTCCCCATTTCCCTTTCCCCAGTATAGTAAACATCATTAACAGAGATACCCCGCATCAAATTGTAGTGTTTTCTATTACTCGCCACACGGTGAAAGAAGGCCGAATTCGTGTCACCCTCTTTGAGCCATTTTAAGCGCGACCGCTGCCGCCACTCAATGTTTCTTTTCTTGTCCTCGGATACCACCCAAGTCTGGGCAGAGAGTCGCGCCTGAAGCTCCTCAGGCAAGAGGTCCCGCTCGTTCTCCATCGAATCAAAACGCATGATTATTTTCTCAGCCGTCGCACGATCAGTAATACGCGCCAACCTAGAATCCTTCTTGAAGCCCGCAAGCACCTTGCGCAAGGAGGCAAGCTTTTGGTCAAGTCTACGAGCCGCTGAGCCCATAACCGGAGTATTAGTCTAATGGTCGTGCACCACCTCCTTGAAGTTAGGCTCCAACAGCCAACATTTCTCGTAGCGGAAAAGACCCCGAGGCCGATGGCCTTCGCCGGACTCCCAAACAATGGGGGAGTGGTCAGAGAATGAGCGGGGGCGAGAAGACGCCGCACACAGGGGAAAGGATTCCAACATCTTCCCAGAGGCTAAGAAGCGATCGATTCTGGAGCGGGAAGAATTATTCCTCCACGTGTAGCAAATATCATGAGGGACCAGGCCCTCCAAGGCGAGTTCATCCAGAATCTCAATAAAATCAAGCGACCCCGGATCCTGGACACCCCTGCCCCGAGGACGATCGGAGGAGTGAATCATGACGTTGAAGTCGCCCCCCAGTAGCCAAGGGAGCCTCCCGAATAAAGAGGCCGCCGCACGAAGGTTCTCCCATAACTCCTTCCGCAAAACATGGCACGAAGGTGCATAAATACAAGAAAATACCAAGGATTCACTCGAATCCGACCGATTCAACGCCACCGAAATCATATGACGCCCCACCAGAATCGAGTTGAAAGAGAACATAGCAGAGCGCCATGCTACGAGGAAACCCCCCGCCGAGCCCAACGCGTCCACCGCACGTAACTCGTCCAAAGAGCATGCACCAAAGGAGCGCCACATGGTATCATCCACGCCTCGCAATTTCGTTTCCTGAATAAGAACAACATCACAACCCCATTCCGAGAACCGCCCCATGCTATCAATTGTTGGCTACTCTCGTACCCATAAAAGGTACCGTTACTTTGATCCGCTTAGGGGAAGTACTTCGTTAGTGCTGACGTCACTTTCTTAGAGTCTGTCGTGTATTTTTCTCCTACAGGTGACCGACCAACCCCATCTGACTCTAATGATGAGATTTACGTGCCTCCACCTCCAACTATCACAATACCACCACTACTACTTGCTCCTGTGGCTCCACCTTCTATTGTGACTCAGTTTTTGCCACGTGTTTTACTTGCAAGCCTCGCTCTGATTCCCCTTCTCATAGGTCTTGCCCATCATCCAGCATGCCTCAGGTATGTAATGAGCACATTTTTTCTACTGATGACATTACTGAGTTGGTTGTGCAATAGGATTCCATACAGGATAAGCAGGTTCCCTCTCAAGAGGGGACCTCACAGGTCATAGACTTGGCATATGATCTTGATGTACTGATTGCTCTACACAACTTGAAATGAAAGTTTGTACTTATCCTCTTGCAGCCCAGGTTTCCTTGAGCAAGCAGTCAGAGGATTTCAAGAGGTTTACCTTGGCACTATCTGTCGTGGAGATAACATGGGCATATCAGGAGGCTATTCAGGACACTTAGTGGAGGTTAGCCGTGAAGGAGGAAATGGTTGCGCTACAATAACGTTGTACATAGAGTCTTGTTTCTGCTTCAGTTGACGCATCCGTTGTGGGATGTAAATGGGTGTTTACTGTGAAACACCATGCGGATGGCAGTATGGATCGCTATAAGATGAGACTTGTGGCACGTGGGTTTACCCAGACATATGGGGTGGACAATCAGGATATTTTCTCTCCAGTTGCCAAACATTCTACTCTGCATATTCTACTTTATGATGCTATGACACAAGATTGCCCCCTTTACCAGCTTGACGTGAAGAAGGCCTTCCTCTACGGTGATCTACAGGAGGAGGTATACAGGCTGCAACCACCTGGGTTAGCTACTGAGGGTAGTGTCAAAAGGTTTGCAGGCTATACAAGGCTATCGATGGCCTTAAGCAGAGTCCAAGAGCATGGTTCCGAAAGTTCTCAGATTTGATAGAGCAGCAGGGGTTTTTGTGATCGACGGTCGATCACTCTTTGTTTGTGCAAAGGACCCGGAGAGATATTGTTGTCATTCTTGTTTATGTTGATGACATTATTGTTCCAGGGGACGATGAGTAGAGCATTCAGGATACTAAGGAAAAGACCTCGGGCATCTACGTTACTTCCTTGGACTAGAGTTTGCCAGGAATCAGCAAGGTCTTATGAAGACACAGAGTAAGTACGTTACAGATCTTCTTTCAGAGACATGCATAGTAGATTGAAGACCTGTCACTACTCCTATTGACCCAAGCATGAAGCTTTATGATAATGACAGTAAGGAGGTCGACAAGAGAAGGTACAGGGAGCTTATTAGCACTTAGCAAGCTATAATATGTGACTATTACCAGGCCCGACATATCCTTTGTCGTGAGCAAAGTGAGTCAGTTTAGACAGGCACATCTGGATGTCGTCCATAAGATTTTGAGATATCTTAAGACTTCATCTGGTATGGGACATCTTTTCAGCAGACGCACATCTCTTTCAGTTACAACATGTGCAGATGCAGATTATGATGGGCGTCCAAAGGATAGGAAGTCTACATCAAGCTTTTTTATGTTCATACGAATTTTCCTAGTTTCATGGAAGAGCAAGAAGGAGATTGTGGTTGCCAGATCGAGTGTTGAGTCAGAATACAGGGCCATAGCATAGGCTAGCATAGAGATGATGTGGGTCAGATCTGTTCTTACTGACTTAACTATAGAGGTGTCTCTTCCCATGCACCTCCAATGTGACAATCAGGTTGCACTTTTTATTGCCAACAACTCAGCCTTTCATGAGAGGACGAAGTACATAGAGGTGGACTATCACTACAATCGTGACATGATACAAAAGGGTCTTATTGCCACTACGCATGTCAACTCTGGAGATCATACAGCACATGTTCTTACTAAGGCCCTAGCAGAGGGCCTTATCGGATACGTTGTTCCAAGCTGAGTCTGATCGATATCTATGCTCCAGCTTGAGGAGTGTTGAGATATATGTTACATATATTATTGCTTTTCTAATTTTCTATTTTTTTATCTTCATCATGTAATTTTTCCAAAAGGTTCCTCTCCTATATAAGAGAACATGAGGACTTCTCATTAGTGCATTTCATTCTTTTCCCTTTATAATCACTAAAAGGGAAAATGGAAAACTAATTAGATCTCAAATTATGGATTTGGTTTCACATTTTGATCACATCCTATTGTAGAAAACGGGATGGTACTTTTGTGATCAAAAACAAAGGCCATATGCTATTTTATGAGAAGGCCAAGAAAAAACTACATAAGAGAGCCATAAACAAAAGCGGACAACACAAATGTCTTTAGAATAAAATAAACTCCCAACACTCCCCCTCTAGTTGGAGCATAGAGATACATCATCCCCATCTTGGATGTACCCAACCATGAGCACCCCTTAGGGTGATTCTCTGAGCTATACCCCTGGAGATCACTTTGCTCAATTATTTCACCTGCCACTTTCATCGGATCAGAGAAGTTATCCCAGATCAGTTCTCTGATCATGTTCCCTCTCGAGAGGGTCTCTCTTCCAAGCTTGGAACCAGAGATATATTCTGTCGTTCATGGAGTTTCTACAACTTAGAAATTCCATGCTCGAAGCAATCAAGACCTGAGGCTCCAGATTTGGTGGCACCACGTTTGAAGGAGCTCATGGTGGTCTCCTGACAGTTGTGCTCAAGCAGCAGGTGGGCTCAAGGCTGCTTCCTGAGATTTTGGAGATTTTTGTTGCTGCCGCTTGTGGGTAGTTGCTCGAGATTGAATGTTGTGTGGGCAAGGGTTGTCTTGGGGATGATAAAGGTTGAAGGTTGGTTGCCAGCTGCTATTGCAAGGCTTGGTTATCACCAGATGTTGTTGTTGCAACCCATCTTCGATGGATTGAGGTCTGTCCCCATTGTAGGGGAGTAATTCGGTGTGAGCCCGAGGACCCAGAGTGCTGCCGGGTGCTTTGTCCCTTTCTTTCAGTAGGGTGTTTGCTTGGGTGGGGTAAGAATTTGCTTCAGAAGGTTGGTTTCGGGGCACCTACAAGTGTTCGAAGATATGGTCACAACAATGAAGGGAAAGAATAGGGGATGAACTTCGAGCACTTCCCTATGTTATCACCAATTATCATTGGCAAGAAAGCAGATCTGAAAAAAATTGTTTCAAGAGCTTCTAATGATTCAAAGCAACTGATGACGGTCCATTATGCAAATGCTACGAATGGTATTCAGTTTCCTCCAATGTATGAGAGTTCTCTCCAAGTTAGAGATGCTTGAATTGTAGAGGAGGACAACATTATCACAATTAAGGAAAAATTTTTGAAAAGGAGAAGGGTGGCAACCCAGAACTTGCGACCCACGGCAAAACATTAAACTATACAACTATAAAAAGATACAACGTATTACATCCTCTACAATGTACATAGTGTTCTTCTATGGTCTATGACATTCTCCGTATAACAAGATTGCCCCCGAAAAATAACATTATTCCTTGCACATCAAATCGCCCACAAAGCGCAAAAGGACGCACACAATGGTCGTGTCCATATGCACAAATCAATCTAAAGCTCCTCCAAAAATTGGCAAAATCATGTCCCCCAACCCACAGGATGATGGTCACGTCCCACACCTGAGCAAAGGACGAGCAAGAGAAGAAAAGGTAATCCATGTCATCTGTTGCAGGCCCACATCAGGCATATGCACCAACCTTCATTCCCAACAACTGCCCTTGATGAACTTGTGAGAGAATCCTATCTTGTCGTAGACGCCATAAAATATCTTTATTCGATTAGGCACCTTGCTCCTCTAAATCATCATGGTACCAACTGACATCTCTTCACCTATATCTTTCCCATCCTCCACCAAAAAAACGAAATGCTTTCTCGAATTCTTCATCGAGAAGCTCCTGTCTCCCCAACTAAAATGATCACTGCCATTTGTCGGACCCACAAACTGCGCCAGATGCACCTGTAAATCCAAAAATTCATCCACCCTCTGGTCTGACAGGGTGGAGGAGAAACCAGAGGCCCAAGAACCATGCTTCCATACATGTTGCACTGTCGCCCGCCAGGCGGTATAGCCATAGGTACTACTCGCCCAAAATCCCCACGCTCGACCAATTATCCAACTAGAAACGGAAAGCGGACCCATCCCTCAAAACTGGCCTAAACTTCACTACCAGTTCAGATATCACCTCGATTATCCCTTCTACAACAACGAAGGCAAATGGTCCAGAACAACCGTCAGAGACAAGCACACCCCATAAATCTTCCTCATTAGCCTACAAACCAAGTCATCGGATTTCCCCATATATGAACTACCTACTTCTCCATGAGAGCCTTGTTCATCTAGACCACCTGCAAAATTCACGGCTTGTCTTTCATCTTCGACGCCGTCATCTTTTCCCACCCTACAAAATGGATGCCCCGTTTAGTTTACCTCCTGTCTGCCCAAAAAAAGCACCTCACGAGGCTCTCAATCCTCATGTGCACACCCGCAGGCAGCCACCTCGTGGAGCAAAAAAAGATAGGTATGGTTGAAAGAACATGCTTCAGGAGCACCATCTTAT
Source organism: Ottelia alismoides (assembly GCA_037367405.1). Classification (NCBI taxonomy): domain Eukaryota; kingdom Viridiplantae; phylum Streptophyta; class Magnoliopsida; order Alismatales; family Hydrocharitaceae; genus Ottelia; species Ottelia alismoides. Next base: position 483,467 of record JAZKJV010011685.1, read on the forward strand.
CGCCTCTCGACAGCACCTACGCCTTCCACCACATCATCCTTCCCTCTAACATGTTCAACAAAACCCTCCAATATCCATTCTTTGGTTTTCCCAACACCAACGAGAACCCAAAGTACGTAATCGACAGTCCGACTGCTGAGCAACCTAAATTGACTACCGCTCCATGCATCTCCAACTCAGATAAATCAAAAGAAACCACCACTGATTTAACACTATTAATTTAAAGCCCAATAGGTCCCCATAAATGTCCATAATGAAAGACGACCGTCGCATCTTCTCCTCTTCAACTCCCATGAACACGACAGTGTCATCTGCATACTGCACGAGCGAGATGGATATCACCTTCTCAAACCCAATGCGCCAATCTCATAAACACCGTCAAAACGTTCGCCACTATGACGAACAGAATCAGCGCCAAAGGGTACCCCAGCCGATGCCCATCTGTGGTTGAAAGTAACCCCCATTCAGCCTACCATTGACCAACACAGAGTAGGAAGTTGTCGTCGCACACCGTGTGATCCATGTAATCCATTACTCTGAAAACCCCTCTTCTCCAAAGAGGCCATAAGAATCTCCAGTCAAGGTCTGCAATTTCGATTTTGGTTACTATTTCGTGAGGGACCGAAATTCTGATCATTTTTTGTACGAGAGCCCAGAAATTTCGATCGATATAGGCAATTTCGGCCAAATTTCAGTCACCCACTGAAATTGAAATTCGACCGAAATTCGGCGGAATTTCGCCGAAATTTGATCCCATGTCTCCAGTCAATTCAATCGTAAGCCTTGGAGAAGTCCACCTTCCATAACACCCCTTTCACCTTGTTCCGCTTCTAATTGGTCGCCATCTCCGCAATCAACTCCAAACCGTCAGCCATACTCCTCCTTGGCACAAAAGCCATCTGCACAAGCAAGATGATCCGATCAAACACCTCCCTCGGGCGATTCGCAAGAATCTTCGAACAAATTAGATATGCAGCATTAGACAGCGCAATCGGCATGTAATACTCAACTCTGGACAGTGCGCCCCTCTTAGTAGGGCTGCTAATCGAACTGAACTGTAACGAACGGACCTATGTTCGAGTTCGGTTCGATAAGGAAGTTCGAAAGTTCGAGTTCGGTTCGATAAATGTTCGATAGGATATGTTCGAGTTCGAGTTCATTTAGAAAACAAACGTTTGAGTTCGGTTTGATAATAGTTCATTAACAATTTAACTTAACTAAAAGTTATTTATATGAACAAGTTCGAAACTGAAGTTCGATAACAAGATTCGATAAGCACTAAAAATAAGAAATTATTCAAATTAAAGTGCTACAAAGCCTAATAAATACCACAATTTCTTTAACCTTAAAATTTATCAAGTGTATAAATACTAAGTTACACATACGAATACACATACATATACATATATCGAACTCGAACTTTTATCGAACGAACATATGTTATGTTCATGTTCGGTTCGTTAAGCTATCAAACTAGAACTTGAAGTTCATGTTCAATTCGTTTAGAAACGAACAAACATTTTTTGAACTATTACCGAACGAACTCTAATCGAATACGAACATGTTCAGTTCGATTAGCGGCCCTACCTCTTAGGGAGCAGGAAGATGAGGACCTCCAAAACAACATGCTTGATCATCCCCCAAAACTCCTAGTAAAAGGATACTGGGAACCCATCAGCGCTAGAAGCCCCATCCGCATTCAGTTGAAAACATGCATGCTTGGCCTCCTCCTTATCCATGAATTCTCTCACCAATGAAACCATGTCCGGCTCCGCTATCCGCGAGACACCTCTGCCCTGCTAACCCTATCTAGCCCGGACGCGACGGATGTCGAACTCTTGAAAGTGTGACAGCAACGCCACCCCAACCGCCCGGTCCCCTTCCACCACCTCCCCCACACACTGAAATCGAGTGTATGAAATTTCTACACCGTCTCCCATTGGCCACGACATGAAAGAATCTGGTATTTGCATCCCCTTCCCTCAACTACCGTTGTCTAGACCAAGGTTGCAGAAGTCGGCAGTCGGTACTCGGTCGGCAGAGTTACTGACTAAGGATTAATCGGCAGTCGGGAGAGTAATCGGATTTAATCGGAAATTAGTCGGTTTGGAATTTTTTATTATTTTAAATATATAAATTATTTTTTATAGCATATACTCTCATTTATATTCATATATTTAACAGTTTTAATATTTTTAAGAGCATAAAGAATTAGCAAGAGAATGAAAAAAGAAGCAAGAACGAAATGTTCGGCACATAGTACAAGCAAATGTTCAAAAATAAAAGAACAATTACAACATGCCCAAAAAAATACAAGAGAAAGTAAGACAAGTGTCAAAAGCCACTGGGTTAAATCCTCAATGTCGTCATCCAAGTCCAACTCTTCTTCACCATCGCCTTCTTCTTCATCATCGTAATCATCTTCTTCTTCTATATCCTCAAGATGTAGCTCCTCATTCATCAGCGTAGCAATGGAGCTTGACGATGAAGCTCCCCTTCCACGCTCACCTCGTTGGCTCCTTCTTGGTTCCAAATTCTCTTCGGCGCCACTAGCATGTGCTACAACACCCCATGTAAGTCCGGAACCTAGAAAAACCTCCTCATCATTAGCATCAACATCCTCGGTCCATTCAACCATGTGTGCACGATTACGAGAAGACAGAGGATCTCTCTCTTTCTCAGCTCGGCATTCCTGCAGGTTGGAATTGAAACGCATATACACAAGATCGTTCAACTTCTTCGTCTCCAACCTATTTCTCTTCTTGGTATGGATCTGAAGACCAAAAAAATTTAACTTTATATCAATTACTCGTTTAAATTTCACTATTAATAATCGAATTGGGAGGGTGGACTGGAGTCTTTACCGAGTCAAATGTACTTCAGTTATGCTCACATCCCAATGATGAAAATGTCAAGCTCAAGATTTTGATAGCCATAGCTTTCAAATGAGGTGTCATCTCCATGATTATGCCACCAATTAGCTATTAGAATAGAGAAATGGTCAACAAAATAAAATAAATGATTAACATTAATAGAAGACAAATGACTGAAATACCTGGATCAAAATTGCCACTATTTGTCACCCTTTGTCTCACAGCTAAAGGCTTGCCAAAATCTTCACGACCATTGCGGTATGTCGGAAGCTCGTCCTTGGCTATTGCATCTTGTATATCCAAATCTGGATAAATTTTTCCATGCACTCCTTAAACCCTCTCCTCACCACAATATCTGGATCACCATGAGACTTAGTGTATAAGAAAAATGGGTTAAAGTAATAAGCTGCAAGATGCAATGGAGTATCGAGTCTCCCTTTGGTCTTGGAGGTAACGGCATCCACAAAAAATTTATAAGATGACTCCGCGCAATTGAATGCCGCAACTATTTTCCGCTTGGCCTCTTCAAGCCCTCCGTAGACAACGCACATAGACGGGCGTCGATCTGCATCAACCACACGTAATAAATGAACCAATGGAGTGAAAACTCAGATAGCATGTGTTGTATGATTCCAGAACGTAGGGCTGAATACAATGGAATTCGCTGCTTCTCACTTCTTGGTCTTATACCACTTGCAGCTTCTCTACACTTCTGAGGAAAACATCAATCTCAGCTTCTCTTTCTTCTCATTCAGGCTCTCAAGAGTGAGAAATGTGGTTGCAAATCTTGTTTGTTCGGGCCTTGCAATGTTCCTCTTGCTGCTGAACTAGTACATCAAGCTTAGAGTTTTGGTGTGAGAGTAGATGAACACCGTAAGCCTCTTCGACTTTGTGATTGCACTCCTCACCTTCGTCTCTCTGCTTATCTCCTCCAAAGCAAGATCAATGGAGTGCGCGGCACACGGAGTTCACCAAATCAGCGGATATTTGGTGACCATCAATCTTCCTGCTGCTACATTGGCGGATGCATTATCCGTCACAATCTGAACCAATTTATCCACTCCCACTTCATTCAGGCACTCACCAACTTACAGATGTATTCCGCAGTGTGAGCCTCATCTGAAGCATCTATGGACTTCAAAAATGAAGTCCGCAAGGTGCAATTGACACAAAATTGATGATGCTCCTTCCTCGCTAGTCCGTTTACGCATCAGTCATCAAAGAGCATCCCGTTGACGTCCACGTATCACGATGACATTGCAAGCCATCATGAATCTCCGTCACTGCCTTCTTCAAAAGCGGACCACTAAGCTCATACCTCGTGGGAGGCTTTAGTCCAGGCCTGTACTTCCCATTTTTCACAATCGCCTCCATCATTTGCAAGAAGTTCTTTGTCGTCAAAGCATTAAATGGAATCGTCGATGTATATGCCCATTTGGATATGTACGATGTAACCCGGTCACGATGATCCTTGGAGAATGCATCCTTGATGGTCATCTGACGTGATGTCCCTTCCATTGCGACAGTCTGCTCCAAGGATTCGGAGACTCGTGATCTCTTCGTCGAACCCAGATCTCCAGTGATATCAACTTCCTCCCTCATCTCAAGAACATCGGCGGCTTTCTGGGACTTCTTCCTGGCAACATCATCAAGGTACGCAATCATCTTCTTCTTCGTTTCCTCATCCACCTTGGGACATGCAGCTACGTTCCCTCTTCGATGTGCTAGATGTTGCTTGAACCTATACACACCATCGTTGACAATCTTCTTGCACAATCTGCAAGTGACCGTATTTGGATCTGTACTGTTCGCAAGGTAACCAGATTGCCATGCACGATCAGTTGATCCCGGCAGTACATAAAAAGACGAGTCTCTACCGGAAGCGATGTTCGCAGGAGGTCTAGCCATCTACATAAATAACAAACTCACAATTTAGGCAATCAATAAACACAAAACTAACTAAACTCACAATTTGAACTTTCTATTTAACTAACAAATCACAAGTTAAATAAAGAGATTAAATAACAAATAGACCAATGACAAGTGACAACCATATAAGAATTTCCAAGTTGAGCAAATTGAACATATAAGCTAGACAATGACAATCATAAAAGAATATCTATGTTGACCTAAATGCCAACATACAGTGTTCAAATCATATAATAAAGTTCAAAAAAGAAAAAACTGATTAGGGTAAGCAAACATACAAGTTTATATCTATAATTCTATGCCAACATAAAACTTAAATGATAGAGTCAAGTGCATGTTCAATTCATATAATAAAAATAGAGAAAAAACGAAAATAAAAATAAAAAATATAACCTAGGCCCTGGGCGGCGAGTGAAGTTGATGGTTACTCGAGGGTGGCGAAGGAGTAGTGGCCTGGTGGTGAACCGAGAGGGCGACGAGCGGCGATGGAGCAACGGCGCGGAGAGGCGGCGAGCGACGAGGCGGCGCACCTGGGAGCTAGGGATGTGGGTCTGGAGCGTAAACAGGAATGAACGAAGAGTTTCTGTTCGACAGAAACTTAATGTCGGATTTAGTCGGGTTATCGGGTTTTAGGATGCCCGAACACCTTTGATTCAAAAGGCAGTTGATTACTCGGCCGACTACACCAATAAATCGGACGAGTAATCAGGGCTATCCGATTATAGCCTGAGTTTGCTTAATCGAGTCGGGAGACCCTCCGAGTCGCATAGTCGGGCTGACTAGTCAGCTGACTTTTGCAACAGTAGTCTAGACCTTTGTCTCCATGCAACCTCATATTTCTTGTCCTCTCAAAGAATATCCTCAAGGCATCTTCCTCTTACGACCACCTCCTCAGCCGTCAGCGCCCTCGCATCTTCCAGCTCATCTAATCTCCAGACCTCCTCCTGAGCCTTCAACGACCTTTCCTTGTGTTGCCTTCGGTTCAGTCTGTTATAATTCATCAGAAAAGTCCTCAGAGCTAACAACTTGCTCGTGAATCTACATGTCACCGACACCCAACAAAGAAATCCGCCACGACCTCCCGAAACCAATCCTCCAGCAGCCGAGCCTTCTCAAATCTAAAGAACAAGCAAGGACGATCTTCCTCGCCCGAGAACCATAGTAGCATTGTGTAATCAGACTACGACCTAGGGAGGGCTCAAGCCACAGCCAGTCGAAAAGCCTCGAAAGCCTCACTGGACTGTAAAACAACTGTCGAGCGTGGATCTGAATCGAGAGCTACGCCTAGTGTACAGACACCCCCATTACGTCGAGAATCTGAAGCCCCAAACAGTGAATTGCCTCGGCAAGCTCCAACGACCCTCTATCATTCCATCATGGCCCCCGGGGCGATCCTCCAGTCGCAACGTCACATTAAATCACCTGCAATGAGCCAAAACGCATATTGGAACATCACCCTAGTCATTTATAACTCGTCCACCAACCCATCAATACCTTCTCCATTGGAAGGGCTAAATACATTCGTGACCAGCCAACGCCTACCGTCAGCCTTGCAATTCAACAAAATCGACAGCAAAAAAGCCCCACGCATATTCTCCTTAACAAATTCCATCATGGCCCACCAAGCCCCCTTGTTGCTCCAACAGATTCAACAACGATGCACCCCCCCCCAACTTATTCCCCCAATCTCCTTCCACATCCCTTGCATTCCTCTCGCTATCTTTGTTTCCTGCAGCAATGCCACATCCACCTTTTGTTCTGACAGTAAGTTAGGAACCGCTATCTGCTTGTCGACCTGGCCCAAACCCGTGATGTTCCATGTGATCATCTTTATTAAATCAAATGCGAAAACTCTCCAGACCTCACCAAACCATGCCAAGACACTACCGCCAACTCCTTATGGAAGATGATGTGATAATTTTGTGTGCCAGTTTTGGAATTCAAGGGCATGCATGTTGGGGTCCAAAATTTTCTACAAAATGTTCTAATGAGTGGATTTGATCATTTTGGTCAAAATATCTTTAGGTTCCTTGTATGCAAGGCGCATTTTGATTAAAGACAGTTAGAAGAAAGACTTCATCACAACATATGTGATGGGGGATTTTATGTTTCAAACTTAATGGGTTGCTATAATTATGTGGCCCCTTATTTTCTATTTTTTATTGCAAATCGGGTGAGTCCCCACTGCGGGGATCATCGCCTAACATATTTCATTAATAACGTATCATTTTACATTACCGAGAGAGCCAGAAGTTATAGAAAGCATTACATTGTGCAACTGTGTTCTCACTATAGAAACGCTAATTTTTGAAAATAAGCTCGTTGCGGCCCATCCATATAACCCAGATAGCAGCTAACGGTTTCGAGCAGTCCTCACTAGAAATACTGACAAACCTTCAGATGGATTCCCAGAAAACATGCATCCCCTCACGCTGCAGCCAATGGATATCGAGATCGTCCCAGACCCTCTTGGACCAAACACAACTTTAGAAAAGAAGCTCGGCGTCTTTGGCTGTGTCGTCGCACCTGTCGCATTGGGTGTCCGGAAGGTTGAAGATGCGCCCCCTCTTGACTTTGTCCATAATCCTTCCCTGCCTAAGACACCATAGAAAAACTTTGACCCCTACCGGAATCTTAACCGCCCATATTATATGCATATCATGACAAAACTCAGCATCCCTTTCCTCAGTATTCTTCGTTGGATCGAGATATGCTTTCTTTATCGTGAAAGATGCGCCTCCCAACGGTAGTGGTCGCGTTCTCGTGAGAAGGGCTCTCGTCGCGCAAGGGAGACCAAAAGAGCCAAGTATTCGTCACCACGTTGTTCCGAGAGCTCAGCGAGAAAAGTCGACGCCCAAGCGTCCTCCACCGCCAATTGAGATAGCGTCGCTTCCTTCATTGCCGACAAGGCGAAGAGGCGAGGGAATTTAACTTCTAAGCATCCTTCACCTGTCAAATTAACCTGCAAAAATTTGAAAGTCCTGCCATCCCCAACGACAAGTTGGAGCCAGGAAGCCAGTTGAGGCATGATTGCTCAGATACCAGTCCACATCGACGATTCCAACTTCACCTGCCGCGGCTCCAGATCACCTCTCACCCCATAGATCTCCCACAACAAATTCGCCACCTGCGTGGTAGACGATCCACAAATACGAATTGCCCACTTAGACAACAAGGACTTGTTCATGCCCTCCAAATCTCTGACTCCAAGACCGCCATCTTCATGTCTCTTGGTGATTTCTTCCCATTTTACCAGGTGCATACCTGACTCCTGTTGTTTACCTTTAGACCATAACAATCTCTTCATCAGCGCCTCTAATTTTTCGTCACTCCAACCGACATCATCCTCGTAGACATGAAAAAGATGGGGATGCCAGATAAAATGTGGTTCAGGAGGACCAGATTCCCCCCACGAGAGAGCAAAACCGCAACCCAACCATCCAGTTGATGCTCCATCCTCATCACAAGACTATCCCAATCCGAGCATCTGAGCTTCGCCGCTACAAGAGGTAATCCCAAGTAACGAATTGGTAAGCTCCCCACGGTGCCCTCTGTAATAGCTGCTAAGTGAGCTTGGTCCATGGCATCCATTCCAAAGTCAACAACAGTCGATTTAGCTTTGTTGATTTCCAAGCCGGACATCTCACCGAGGATTTCGACCAGTTGCACCATATTGTCAGTCTGCTCGTTAGTACCGCCCATAAATAGGATGGTGGCGTCCGCATACTTTAATAAGGGGATGGAGATGTCCCCCCAACTGTAATCCACCCACCAACCTGTCCCAACAGCCTGGATTACCACCAAAGCGTCCGCCATGATAACATACAACATCGTAGCCAAAGGGCACCCTTGTCTCACAACCCACTGCGGTTAGAAGAATCCCCCCTTCGGCTTGCGATTCACCAAGATCTCTTAAGATGAAGTGATGATGCATCTCTTCATCCAGTCAACCCACTGCTCCGGGAAGCCCCTCCTCCGTAAGGAAGTTCAGAAGAACCTCCAGTCCACTGAATCATAGGCCTTAGCGTAATCAATTTTCCAGAGCGCCCCTCTAGCCTTCGAACGCGGCCAGTCTAGACAAATCTCCGTAGCCATGACGAGACCATCTGACATATGCCTTCCCGGGATGAAGGTTGATTGGCCCTGAAGAATCACGGTGTCCAGAACCCCCCTTAGCATGTTCGCCAAAATCTTCGCGGCGATGAGGTAAATCTCGTTCGAAAGAGCAATCGGCCGATAATCCTCCACCTGCAAAGGGTATTCTTTCTTCGGAAGCAGGAAAAGCAGAGCCCTGTTGATCCTTCCGAGGCCCTTGTTTCCATCCCTGAATTCATTAATTACCTCCATCAACTCCTCCTTCAACAATTCTCAAAATTTCATGTAAAAAAAGATTGAGAAACCGTCCGGGCCAGGGGCCCCATCCGAATTAAGACTGAAGACTGTCTTCCTGGCTTCCTTCATAGAAAAAGAAAGAAGTAGACCCTCGGCCCGCTCCTGAGATAGCACTCACATGCCAGTACCCAACCATCCCCAACTACTCCATTCCCTCCTCCTCGAAGCGACCACGAAATGACTTCTCAAGGTTGTGAACCCTCTAGGATCCGGGTACCCGTTAATCACACATTCGCACTATTATTTTCCCATGAGATCGCATTAAGTTACAGAAAAACAGGGAAATTTTTCGCGTTGCAATAATTTCATCTGACATTCACATAAACATTTATAACCACAAGCTCATAAAACAATTGCCACCAAAATCTCACTTCATTAACTTCCATATATTCTACAACATGTACAAAGTCCGACTGTACATATAATATCCCAAAAATCTGACTGAAGAGAAAGAAACATAACACATTATAACTCGAACAAAAACTGGCACAAAATACCATACCGTCGAATATAAACTCTATCTCCTGAAATCATCAACCCGCTATTGTGCTAAAGGCTCCTTGCCTGTCATGCGTGCAAGGAAGAAAAGGCGTCAGCGGGCGTTGGTACCTCACATAAGTTTATATAAAAATAACAGGCATTTAATATTTTCAAAAGGAACAAGTAGAAAGGCGAGAACAACTCAAATTAAAATTTAAATTCTACTGGCAATGTAAAAGGTTTCCAAATTTTTTGAAAACACCTCTCATGATCAGTCCTTATTCCAACATTTCCCACATAATATTTTTCTATGATAACTCATTGATCAAAAGTATGTATATTTTATTCTCATATTACTCAGAGATCATATTTGTGGATTTTGATGATGGGAAAGGTGAGATGAGAAGATATAATGATTTATTAAATTCTTAAGTCTAGTGGATAGTCTGTGGTCTTGGTTCTTGTGAAACCTCACACTATGACTCTAAGACTTGGAGAATGTCTTAGGGTTGGGGTGCCTCCGTAGGCATGCGGTGTTCTATAATCCATCCTAACTAAGTTCCCAACACGTCCACTAGCTTAATGAGATTTCGAATCAGATTATAGTTACTTACAATTACTCAACTTTGATTGTAATCCCTTCAACCTCAAGTGCAACTGTCTCAGATGTAACCCCAGATGATGCAGATATAGATATTTATAATCTGGATGTAAAATCGCCATGTCTGTTGGCGAAGAAAACTCAAGCGATGAAGAAGCCAACAAAAGGGCTCTTCCGTCTCGCCCTCCAATTGGAAGCGCGGTCCAATGGAGGGATAGGTCTACTCCCAAACTACGCCACTAAGACGGGCGAGAGAGACTTCCCGGAAAAGTCGCTCTAGAAAAACGGCCCGACTAGTTCCGGCGAACGAGCTCGTACGTAAAACTAAAACCAAGGATCCCCCGCCTGGGTATCCTAAAACAAAGGGACAGCGGAACTGGTCCAAAGTCGGGATCCCAACGAGGCGTAAAAACACTGCGAGCTCGCGTAAAAACCGTGTAAAAGACTGGGATCCTAGACCCGCGCACTTGGCGGCCGCTGCCCTAACTGGGCTTCCTATCTTCCGCCCAGTTGAGAGTCACCGCGCTCTCGCACAATCAGGTGTAAAGATCACCATGACCGGCACTTCTTGATTTTTAGTCATAACTGAATTACAGATTCAATTCTCATTCCTAACCCAAGATTTTCCATCCATGTATAGTATGGATATCTAATCCATAACATTGTGATGATTACAAGGTTTGTGTGAAAATATACTTTTAATTGTCATTATCATCTGCTTATCTCAAGACTCCCAGCTCAACGTGAAGCACGTGTAAAATCCACTAATAAGTTGAGGTGCTCCAATCATCGTTATCCACGTATTTAAGTTATCGATCATTAAGAAGTTAACTATAGTGGACATGATATTTTCTTTGTGTATTCATAAACCTTAGTATTAAGTTCTTGGTTTCTACCAACCAATCGCAAATTCATGGTTTCGAGCGTTCTATTGCAAATATGAATACGTGTGTTTAGCATGTGTTAGTTAGTGTGATTATAAGTTATATGTAGATTTAGGTATGTATATAATCTTACCATATACTTAGCATGTTAAGCAGCAGTAATTTTAAGGACGCATATTGCAAAGTTTCCGATGATTGAATCTCATAGTTCAGGCTTTATCACGAAAATCATTTCACGATGACAATTGCTATAATAAATTTTTTTTAACTTAGACGTGTTAAAACATCTTCTTGATTATGTGAACCTACTCCGAGTTAGATTTGCAATTAAGTAGACATCATATGTCCCTCTCTCTAACTATATTACTATTTCAGTCAACAATTTAGAATACATCTTTTTAAGAACTGTTGAAACAGGAAAGTGTATTAGGCTAAGCTTGACCTCTAAAAGGATTAGAAATCAATTCTCATTACTGTTGTTTCATTTTTTTTCTCTTCCAGGTTCTAAATATTCCTATTTCTGTGTATACAGGATTTACTCTCAATATGTATATGTATACATATATTCGAGAACATGGCTTATTGTATTACTACACAATTATTTCATCATCACTCCTGAATGGAATTAGAATCTAGGAATACAAAATCTAACTTGCAACTTAAAGGTTAAACCAACGAGAACTATATATACTTTAAACATGTACGATTAATTTGATATTGTAGAGATCTTCCTGGAAAGAAAAGAAATAGTCTGTACTGAAACTTTCCTCATTAAATCTTAAATATTGTTGTTTTACTTTAAGGTTGATGATTTGGAGTTTCTTGGGATAATGAGAGTAGATGCCTTAGCTACAAAATATTTATACTGGTCGATCCTTTAATATTATAGAACAAGGGCGAGAGACTGTAATATGTTATTCAGGAAACAAAATGATGACAACATTGTTGGGGTTTTATGAGAGAAGAATTTAGGATCCTTTGAGAGCATGACAACAACTTCGAAACTATCAACACAATGCAATCAGGGGAAAGACGCATGCATGGCAGCAAGAGAGAAATTAGGGATTTTACATATAATCAAGTGAAATAAGCATGCATGGCAGCAAGGGATGGGGAAGGAGGTACCTTATTAGATCTCTAGAATGGAGAAGAATTGGCTTGGATCAGATTATGCAGCAGCTGGTCCAAGATTTTCTTGGATTTGGAACAACTCCAAGGAAGCTCTTCCACGGTTTGGACAGCAATATAGGCTGCTGAGAATAGTTCCATCTGCTAAAATGTAGCATGAACAGGAGGTGGAAGGCTGAATATTCTTGCTGGAGTTTCTCCAGCCGAAGGGTGAAGGGGAAGGGAGGGTTGCTTCGGCTGGGGATTAGAGGAAAATTGGGAATTTTGAAGATATATATAAGGAAGGAAGAATGGCTTGCTTGTTGACAAGTGTAGTAAAGTAAAGTCCCAGGTGTTAGAAAAAAAACACAGCTGTCTGTTTTGTCTGTCTACTGTCTGCTGCTTTTACAGCTCAGCAGAAAATAAAAATTTATTTTATTTTAATTTTTTTTTACAAAATTTTCTTTTTATTTGAGATACTTAAAATTGACTGTAATCGCGCATCGGACCTCGGATTTCGACGCACAATATCTTGAATGATCGTATCGAGATGGCGATCGATTTGAGTATAATGTTGATATACTTTCGATCGGGTTTTGAATACCCGAATTTTCAAGATACGGTTTTAGTTTGGGTTTAAATTTTATAATTTAAAAATATTAAAAGACCTCCGATTGACGAACGGTCGATTCCGTTGGTCTTGTTTTGTCGAATCGGATCTAATGACAGTCTCGGTTTGTTTTGTGGTTTCCGAATTTATGTTGCGGCCTTTTCGGGCACGCATTACGATGCGACTGATTTTTGGTCGATTTCGCCCAAACAACTTTTCATTCACGATCAATTGATCGATTTAAGTTGTTTGACATTGACCAACAACTTTATTGGATTAATCGGACGCTAATCGGGTCGGGCTCAGGTTTGGCGGATTTCGGATGTTACAAAGGCCCTCCCAATAGCAGCATCCCCTGCAATCCACTCCCCAGCGACTTTGACTTCATGAACGTGATTCTGCCACCTCCGACCTGATGCCGCGGAGTGAAAGAAGGATGTGTTGGCATCCCCCTCCCAGAGCCACCTTTGTCTGGATCTTTGGCGCCAATCTACCTCCTTTTTTTATCCTCAAGCATTATTTCCTCTAACAGGCCCTGCCTGGACAACTCTCTTTCATCGTCAAGGCGGTCCTACGCAGACACATTATTCTGAAGCTCCGTCCTCCTCTCCCTACGCATGGCCTTGTCCATAGTTCAAAAGGAAAGAGATCAGAATGGAGAGATTAGCCGCAAACCTGTTGACCGCCAAATCATCAACCTCGCTGACACTCCAGATCTCCTTGACCTTGTCACGGAAGCCCAATTCCATCAGCCAACTCCGCTCAAAGAGGAAGCAAAATCGGTGCCTATTTTCCTCCTCGGACGACCAGAGGATTATAGTGTGGTCGGAGTGAGTGTAGGGGAGCACCCATGTCCTCGATAAAAGAAACTTCGACGCTCCGACCGAAGAGAGCAAGATACGGTCCAGCCGCGAGCGCGATATTCGATTTCTCCATGCAAAAGAACACCCTGCAGCATCAATGATAGACAGCCCCAAAGCATGATACATCTCGCAGAGCGCGGCCGACCCCAGGTCACGCCTTCCACCTCCCTGCGGTTTGTCATCCGGAAGCAACGTGACGTTGAGATCGCCCCTGACGATCCAGACCCCCATCACGTCCGACTCGCCCAGGACCTCCAACTAGCCCAACAAGTCACTCCGATACCCGCCATTGGGCCCATAAACATTCGAGACTAAAAGCTCAAGCATGTCCCTCCTTCTGCGAAGTCGCACCGAGAGGCAGTGAGTGGATTTCTCCGAACCCACAAAGTCGAATAAGTCCCTTTTCCACGCGGAGATCAAATCGCCAGACGTGCCTTGCGACCCCCGCTCTGCCAGCTGGAATCGGCCCCAACCATCTAGACTCCTCATCTCTGGCTCCGCTCCGGCCTGCAACTTCATTTCCTGGAGAAGAAATATGTCCACCCATGCATCTGCTATAAGGTTCTTCACTCCCATTCTTTTCTCCAGCCTTCCCAACCCCCTAACGTTCCACGATAAGATCCTTAGAGGCATCTAGAACGTTGCATCTTCCTTGGAGGTACGAGCCCCAAAAGATTCGCCACGCCCCTGTCCAGAACACGGAAGCGATTCCGGCAACTCCAAGATGTCGAGGACGGGGTAGCGGCATCAATTTGAGATACACGCTCCCCCGTCGCAAGTTCAGCTACGGCGATCAACGTCGCCCTCCTCCGCCTCCGAGATGCGGAAGGTTTCCTCATGTAAAAAGATCCGAACTTGGGCGCCTCCTTTCCCTCATCTCCTTTCACCACAGAGTTAAGAACGTCGGACTGTCCGCCTGGCAGTGGTCTAGGGATTTTATCCATCCTTTCCCTCTCCTCCCCACCCAGGTCTTTCTGATCGCCGTGCCGCTCCCCTGCTATAATTTGACCCCCCTCCCCGAGGTCTTCCCCACCAATCGGTGCAGAACTGGGATGCAGCTCAGCCCCATTTCTGTCGGGACCGTCGAAAGCAGATGTTGACATCTTAGAATTTGGGGCTCTTAAGTACACCTGAAACTGCCAAAGAAGAGGACTTTGGCCGCCCCCCTTGGGAGCTCAATGGCCCCTTATTTTCTTCTAATTTGACAAGCACATGGGTCCCTATTTAGATAGGGATTCCAACCTTGAACTTACATCTCCATAATCTTGAGGTTATAAAGTTCATAACATAAGTGATTGGGAAGTCTATTTGGGAGGACAAAGAATCGGTTGAGTTTACAAAACTGATTTTTTGAATGGTTTACTTTGAGATTGATCCTTAAATCGAGAGTAGATCATATGAGAGTATAAAGAGCAGATGTCATGTGCTCAGACAAAAAATTGTGTATGAAAACATTGAAAAGGTCCCAAAAATTAGGAAAAGGGTCCAAAATTTTTTGAAGGAAAAAAAGGTGAGGTGTCGAGGAGACATCCACCCAAAAAATTTGTGTTCACAAATTAATGCGTAAGATTACAACGACCAAGAGTTCAGGAGTTCAGAATCCTGACATGTCTTATGACATTCTCCACGTAAATTTTTCCACCCTAAAAGATTACATCATTTCTCGCCAACCATATGGCCCAAAGCATTGCAGTCACCCAAGATACATGTGGTCCAGACCTGGCCCTTTGCTAATCCAATGAGGTCAAGAATGTGTCCGCACACTTCGTGGATACCAGACCGAAATCTGCCTTTTTCCCATATCTGCCACAAGAGCTCATAGAAGAAAAACAAGTGGTACATGTTCTCGCTGCTGAATATCTCCGGTAAGAGTTGTCTGCACCCTAGAAGATTCCAACCCTCCGAGCACCCATTAACACATGATCACAACACCAAGGCCAAAGGAAAATCCCAACACACGGCGGAACCTTCTAAAATACAAAATGTGCACGTAATCAGAGGATGCCTAAAAAAAATAGAAACAGGTGTGTACCAAACCCCCCCCTCATGATAAAGCAATGGAAACTCCCTAAATGGATTGCAACGGTGTTGCAAAAGTTGACCAACTATACCGAATAGTCAGTCTGACTATAAGGTGTGGGAGATCCCAGACTGAATAAACCTCAAGTCAGCCAATAATCGGATCGACCGAACAGTCAGTCCGACTATTGGACTGATCGGCCGACTATTCGGCTGACCGGTGACTGGAATTCTCATTTTTTTTACTTTTTACTTTAATTTTTAAGGGTAATCATTTATCATGGAATCATCACAAATGTCAAAATTCTATAGATATATAGATATATTTTTTGAGGGTTACTTTTGTCTTGGAATCTTTTTAATTGATGACCATACATGTATAAAAATATTAGAACATACATATTAGAAATAATTTTTATATTTAAAATAAGAAAAAAATACACAGCCGAATAATTTCGAATAGTTTTCCGAATACTTATTATACTTTATTCAGTGACCCCTCCGACCAAATACCAAATATGGACTTATGTGATATTGGAAATTAGGTTGCAGAAGTCGGCAGTCGGTACTCGGTCGGCATGGTCACTGACTAAGGATTAATCGGCAGTCGGGAGAGTAATCGGATTTAGTCGGGCATTAGTCGGTTTGGAATTTTTTTATTATTTTAAATATATAAATCAATTGTTATAGCATATACTCTCATTTATATTCATATATTTAGCAGTTTTAATATTTTTAAGAGCGTAAAAATTAGCAAAAGAATGAAAATAGAAGCAAGTTCCAAGTTCTGATCAACAATAACTTGATGTGGTTTCACCACTGACAAGATCTACAAGGCAAATAACCCATTCAATTCCTTGGAACATAGTATCCTACCAACACAAAACATTACAACTGAGAACAAGCCAACATACAACTTTATATCTATGATTCTATACCAACAAACAACTTAGAACTTAGATGATAGTCTAGTGCAAGTTCCAAGTTCTATTCAAATAGTAAAAATAGAGAAAGAAAAAAAATGAAAAATGAAAATAAAAAATCTAACCTAGGTCCTGAGCGGCGACTGCGAGCGACGTTGTTGCGAGGCTGGCGATGGAGCAGGGCCATGGTGGTGAACCGGGAGGGCGACGAGCGACGAGCGGCGATGGAGCACCAGCAGGGAGAGGCGGCGAGCGACGAGGGCTGCGGGTGGGAATCGGGAGCTAGGGCTGCGAGGGTTGCGGGTGGGACTGGGAACGAATAGTTTCGGTCGAACAGAAACTTAAGTTGCCATTCACGGGTTATCGGGTTTAGGATATGGCCGAACCCTTGATGCAAAAGTCGGCCGATTACGCGGCCGACTACACCGATAAATCGGCCGAGTAATCGGGTAGACCGGATTATAGCCCGAGTTAGGTTAATCGAGTCGGGTGACCCTCCGAGTCGCATAGTCGGGCCGACTAGTCGGCCTAGTCGGCCGACTTTTGCAACAGTTTGGAATGCAACAACCAAGTCACCAAATCATCATTATCTCCCCAAACTCACAAAACTCGATTCATCAGCATGACTGATTCATCTCAAAGATTGTCATACAAAAACCATCATCCTTTTTTTGCCGGCATCCTCATCCTTCAACTAAGGGCGCTCCACAAGTGTCGTTGGTCCTTGCCCAAAGTAAACTATTCATCAATTTTCCCAAGTGTTCTTGATGACTCCACAATTCATCTACTTCATATCTGAATTTCATCCAAATTTCCTTAGCAAAATACTAGAAAAAACATCTGAAAAAAGAAAGTAATAAAATGAACTCGTGCCAAAAAAAAAGCTTAATTGTCTATAATTAACTCATCATAAAAATTAAGAAGAAAATCACATGAAACGATGAGAAATTCAAAGTTGAAACGTGTATGTATATGTACTTCTATATATTGTACGATTGTATGATATTTTTAATAAATTCATACTAACTTCAAATACCAAGTAACCAACTCCATTGTGTACATAATGCCACCTTAATCCAGGAACGAAATTAACCTTTAGACATAGTAAACAAACCCAAACCCTAAATTTGAAAATAGAAAGTTGTAAATTTGAATATCTCTCTCAATACAGTTAGGGTTAAGCATTGGATAGGGTCGGTCAGGCATACCCGATGCCCGATCAAATAAAGCCCGACCCATTCCTGAACACGAGGACTAAATGGCAGGCATGGGCCTTATTTTTCGCCTATTTATGTAATTGGTTGGGCTCAGGCTCCAATTAGCCTCAACCTGAAGTCCAAGGGTCAGCCCGCCTACAAGCCTGACTGATGGCCCGCCTAAAACACGAATCTCAGCTACTTTTAGCCCGGCTCAACCCAGACTAATCCAAGTCAAAAACCAACTTCCAAACCATGATCTCCCCACTCCCAGTACGCCCGACCCAACCACCCGCACCCCTTTGTCCTCTCCTCTAGAAAGATGAACCAACCCTGACCCCCTCTCCTATTAAGTTGTGCCAACATCCCCGACCGATCCCAACCCCCTCCTTCAATCGTCGTCTCCAACCCTGACCCCCTTCTTCCCTTTTTCAGCCTAACCAGGCCCCTTCCTTATTTCCCACCTCCACTGCCCTCCGAAACCATTAACGAACACTAAATACGTTATGTTAATTATGTCGAATTGTTGTAGCATTCGCCTATTCGGGCAATCAGGATTTATCAAAATGATCACTTAATTAACTTTAGCAACTAAAGCGAGTTGTTAATTTATATTTTACTTGGACAAGCCCAAAGGTCAAACTCAGAGAGGCGTTTATCTTCATAGGTTAGTTAAAAGGCAATCTAGAACTTAAGTTTTCAAAGAGGCATTGTTATATATTTTTTATGCAAATAAAAATGACATGCAAATTCAGGCAAGTTTAAGGATTAAAATGCAATTTCCGATCAAACGATATCCAAAAATCCTAGGCCAAAATATAAAGGATGGTGAAATTAATACTCTATTATTTTTTTAAATTTTCTGAAGCAAAATGAATTAAATATTCATTAATGAAGCATGTAGGATATTTTTCGTAAATTAATTTTAATAAATATAAAACCAACTTATTTACCAAAAATAAAATTACCCTCTACAAGTCTATGCGAAACGAATCCAGGAAAATTAATAGATCCTAAAAATACTTGATCTACGACCTATTAAAAATTCATTATTGAAATCACCATTTATTTTATTCTAATTTCGATACGGGCACAAATGCCATGAAATTTGGAAAGAAAATAGAATACAATTAAATCTACCTATTGTGAATTTTTTGGTAATTTTCGGAGCACTGCAACGCTTCTACGAGGAAAACGTGGAAGTGCATTGTACGCAACTGGTGGATGATTGGGCTTTATAGTTGCTTTTTTTTCGTTTTCCTGTTACCTTTGTAAACTCTCTGTTTATCATTTTTCTTTAATTAAAAAAAATGGGGCGAACACCACTGAGTGTCTCCCCCGGTTTCTGGCTTCAAACAAAATTTTGGAGCACTGATTAATTTAATATTAATTCCAGATTACGCAGTGAGCAAAATATGCAATTTTCCATTTGAATTTTCACTTCTACATTATCTATTTTAACAGATGCAAAATCATGTTGGCCCATTTAGATGTTAAAGCCAAGAGCCATTCACTGTTGAGCGTTCAAGTACTTTTTTTGGAATCGATGAAAGCTATCGCTCGAGCCATACAATGTCGATCTTATGAGTAAAAAAAACTTGGAAGTACAACTCTCAAAGGCAATACACCCAAAAATCCAAGGAATAGAAAAATGGTCCTATTCGAATAGAAGAGATAAGAGAGTCCAAATAACAATATGCAACCATCACATCTTATATATACGATATTGAAGAGTAATACCACATTCAAAACTCATAAAAAGTATGCATTGTAAGAGTTGAGGTGCTACCACTTGACAACTTAGGCTCACGCATTTTCCGATGTTTGCCTTGGTCCAAGTGGGCTCAACCACGAGTCATCAAAGGAATTCATAAAGGCAAATTCGAGTTTACTTCGAGATCAATATAAATGGTATGAGACACCTAACTCTATCATATAATGAATGGAATACCAAGAATATGAAGTTTCCCCAGATAAAGAGATTGAAGAAAAAGGCAATCCTAGAGTGTACAGACATAACCGGTACTAGGAATAAGTCCATAATGGCGTATCCAAATGCAAGATTCCTTAAAATAGTACACATAGGAAGCCCACAAAAAGTAAGTGTGGATTGTCTAACATCAGTTAAACAGTCAGTGGCAGTCATGGCGCCAAATAAAAACATCAGTTAAACAGTCAGCAGCGATCTGTTTGGGCCCTAGACTGTTAAGTAGCATTTCAAGTTGGTTTTAGGTTAGACATTATAATAGAAAAAACAAAAATAAACAACAAGATAAACAAATGTTCAATTCATGTTGCGAGAAAACTACGTACTTCAACAGAAATGCGTTGTCACGTGTATGCTCAAATGATTTTGCTATTGAATCACTCATCCATTCCAAGAAGCTTCTAACATAGTCAACTGTGCTCGTAGCCACATTTGTTAAAAAGAATATTGGAAAAGATAAATACTGTTGGCTCCAGCACTGCAATTGTTTATTATGGTTGTTACAGTTCAGCATTTTTAACAGAAATTTAATATAAATGAAAATGAGTGGACTTGCTCCATCTCACCTGTTCCAAGATCAAAATAAGCTCTAGTGCACGTCCAGCCGTATCAACAGGTATCAATACATTCCCATCTCCTTTAAGAGTTTTTACTATCAAATCTAAACATAAATGTACAATGATCAGTATGTCATTCCCATGAACAATAAATACATGAAACATGTACCCTCCATACAAAAATTCCGTAGCAATATAACTGGAAGATGTGCAAGATTTAGAATTAATTTCTATTTTGTATAATTTAATGGTGATGAAACTAGTACTAGCACAAGTCCATTTTCACTTGGGAATTCAAAAAAACATGTTAAAAAGAAATGTGAAGTTAGACAAAGCACCCCTACGTGGGAAAATGACATCAGATGAAGAACAGATTAGATGTGTTTGTTTATTTCTCGAAGGACATCAAAGATGGATCCAAAAGCGCGATATGATTCCAGATTTGGAAATCAGGAATTTATGGAATATATAGCTCAAACTGGCGGGATTGATAATGCACATAATAACTGTCATTTAAGCACCACGTCAAATTACAGTCAGAAACGGATGATAACCTAATACGGACAAGTCTATCATCAAAATAATTGCAATTTCCACTATTCTCGCTAGACAAAACTCGAAGTCCTTTTTTAATGATGGAATCCTAACGCTTCTTTTATAGGAGATGGATGTTGGGAAAATTACAAGCGAAAAAAAAGATTAATAACCTTCCCCCTCTAGCTGGAGAATAGATGCAAATCACCCCCAACTCATCACAAAAAACTATAGGGATTTTTACATCCATAACCCTGAGTAATTTTGCAATTACAATCATAATCCTGCATAATCATGAATTACATCTAGAACATTGAATAAATGCTCCATTTTACGTCCACAATCTTCTGTTAATTTAGTTCATTAACTCAACCAGATATCGAGTTAATCTAACCAATCAGTAATCTAACGATTGTGATTAATCAAAGTTAAAGAAAAACGAAAATTTTTTGGATGGATTTGAGAGCTTCAAGGTGTGGAGAAAGAAGGCTGGCAGGCAAGGATGGCTTCGACGAGCTTGCAGGCTGGCAAAGCAGAGCTTCTGGTGAGGAGGGGCTCGACAAGCTTGCAGGAAGGCAGAGTAGAGTCGGGGAGCTTCGATGGGGGCTTGGGGCTTCTTAAGAGGTGGCCAGGCAGAGTAGAGCGAGAGTGGGGGAGGGGGGGTTCTTTAGACCGGGGAAGGAGGTGAGCAGGCAACGCGGGAGGGAGGTAGGCAGGCGGCGGCCAGGGTCTTCGACGGGGGGTTGGGGTATGGGAGGTGGGGGGGAGGGGGGGCTTCGATGGAGGGTTAGGGTACGGGAGGTGGGGCAGGAGGGCGGGGGGTTGGTGTGGGGGGTTTCGACAAGGGTTGGGGCACGGGAGGCGGAGGCCTACAGGACTGGGACGCTGGGAGGGAAGGATGTGGGGTACGAGAGTTTCCTGGGCTGAGGAAGGTCGACTTGACTGCCATCGACTTCGACAGGGGCTACATGTCGCTCGACTTGGGGGGGTGGGGGGGCTTGCGTGTTGGTCGATGGGAGGGAGCTTTGCAGAGATTGTCTCGACGGGGGAGGGGGGGCTTGCATGTCGGTCGACGGTGTGGGGAGCTTTGCAGAGGTGGTCTCAAACGGGAGGGCTTGCAGAGGTTGTCGTGGTTGCCGGAGAAGGGGGTGGGGGGTTGCAGCTTGCAGAGGTGGTCGCTAGGGGTAGGGGTTTGCAGTGGTGCTGGCCACGGGGGAGAGGGGCGGTCAATGCATGGCCCGTAGGGGAGGAGGTGGCGGTGCTCGACAGCAAGGAGAGGGGAGCGGGGCATGTTTTGCAAATAAGAATGAACATTAGGAGCAGTTTTGTCTTTTTCAACAAAAACCGTCAAATATAACGGGCATCCCAATCGGAAATTAACACAGGGTTATGTCATGTAAGAGTTAAGAATTACTCGGGGGTTCTCATGTAATTCATGATTATGCAGGGTTATGATTCTAATTGCAAAATTACTCAGGGTTATGCGCGTAAAAATCCCAAAACTATAATGCTTCATATGAAGCCACTTTGGGAAAAAAACTGCAAGTTGGTGCTAGAAGGATCGCCAAATACAAAAGATATTGCTCGGATATTCGTCGGCCCAGAGTCCTGACATATTGGAGCACGATCCGAATGAACAGAGGTGGGTCCAGCAATGACCATGATGAAAAATTCTAGAAAAGACCCACAAAGATGAGAATATGGTCCATACAAGACTGAGAAGAGTTCCACCACATAAACTTCAAATTTGTCGCATCCAAGACACCCAATAACAAATCCCCCACAAATTCTGCAAACAAGGGAGAACGAACATCCAACACCATCCATGTCTCAAGGTCGGTCCCGGGATAGCAACATGACGTTAAAATGGCCACCAATAAGTCAAGTTGAACCCAAAAACCATGCTCACACCATTCTAAGCCCATCCCACATCTCTGCCAAAGAACGAGTTCCCAAGGACTCGTAAACAGTGGAGA
The DNA here is from genome assembly GCA_037367405.1 of Ottelia alismoides. Lineage (NCBI taxonomy): Eukaryota > Viridiplantae > Streptophyta > Magnoliopsida > Alismatales > Hydrocharitaceae > Ottelia > Ottelia alismoides. The sequence continues at coordinate 506,398 of JAZKJV010011685.1, forward strand.
CCAATAGGAGGAAACCATCAAAGCATCGTATAAGCATGATCGACAAAACATGGTTACCACAAACGAAATCCACCAGCTCCATCGAATCACCCTTCCAACCAACAACTAACCAACCAGGGCGCACTTCGAAGGCAATGCATTGGACAAAGTGAAATATGATCCACCTAGATCTCGCCACGTGTATCCCAAGTCCCAAACTTCATCTCTTGCCAGCAAAAAACATTAACCTTCCAAGCTTAAGTAAAAGCTCCCTCGACCCCGAACATTCCCTGAGATAATATCCATTAATCAACCATTAGGATCGCTACGTCAGCTTCACACATATGTAGTTCATGACTATCTCAAGCTTTCATGCTCCCTCAGTTCTACTAGAATCCCCATTAGCATCACAAACGCCACTGCAAGCCTCAACAATCTAAGGTGGCAACTCAACCATAGGGCCAGCATCCCCACGTCAAAGGGAAATGCACCGATGGCAGTACATAAATATCTTGACACGGTCCGCCTTGCAAATAGCCAGGGGAATTGGTGCAATGCAATGAGAGGGTGTAGCACCCCCGCAGCGGCAAAAACGTGCTACGCAAGGATCCGCCATAAGAGCTGCCACTCCAACATCATCCGCCACAAGAGCTAGCAGTGCCCCAATAGACACATCGGCAACAAGCTCCTCAACAGGCTCCTCAGGCATCATGCCAAATTCCGCACACATCGTATCAGACACATCGGAAGACTCCAAAAGATCTAGGGCCACAACTCCACCCAATTCACAAGAGACGACCACAGGAATCGCCTCGGTCTCTTCCACAGTCTCAATCACTGATTCATAGTGCGAAGCATCACGAACGATTGCAAGAGGCAACCCAGGAACGTCTGATAGGGAGAAACCTTCTGTAAAACGCAAACGGCTCGACCCACTATATAAGTGGCTCAAAAACCACGGATGGCAACCATCCAAAACCTCCACAGTGTCCATGTCGTCATTCAATCGTAGGACATAAAAACTATCTCATGCTCAACCACTCTCCCCTAAACCAATAAGTAGTCTAAAATGAGTTTAAAAGCCATAGGTAAAGTGCATGCCATGGACATGAATGGGCATCAAGGGCATTGTCTCCACTACATGCCAAAGTTCGCAGAATCCACACTTAGAAGAAGAGTCACATGCTCAACTGTCAGCCTGCATACATAGGCAGAGGATCAGTACAGGGAGACGACGACCGTAGCAAAATCCATAACAAGGAAATGTCGAAGGCATCTACCCACTCCCTCCACCACTTCCTTATGAGTCACAAGATGATGGGGAAGCAATAAGGATGTAAGGAACTAGACCCATCAACATATCGGCAAGGGTTACCTGCTAATGCGTACGAGTCTCCTCCAAATATTATGATTTTCAAAAAGTCAACAATGCTTCATCAAAAGTATTTGATCATTGCATGGAGGTCTCCTCCGCCTTCATGAAGGGAGTCTCATGATGGCTCCACTCCATATGCATCTTATATTCACGTCGATAGTGGCCTCACGCCCTGCACTTGAAGTAGAGGACCACCAACTTCGGAAAAAAACAACGATTTGACGACTTCATCGATGAGCCACCACATGACAACCCCCAACTTCATCATGATCCACAAATGGCTACCCAAGATTCTGTTGGACATGCGAACCCATGGCGAGCCAAAATGCAATAAATGTTATTGCAAATATCATTCCCAGATCTGAAATGAAGAATAATTAATTTACATAATAGGTCCTTTAGTACAATTAAGGTTTTGTACCATGGCCATCTTAATGAGCATACAGTTGTTGATTCAATTATTAAATCATAGAGGCTGATGCTTCGATAAATATTTAAAGATTAGATTGAGGACTCATCAAGCACCCTCAAATGATTATAAAGAGAGGATCTCTAGCCAGAGAAGGAGATGACAATCCTTTCTCTAAAGGCTGATATCTAACCGACCTCTTGATGCAAGTCTTCAGCATAGTGATAGAGAAGCGGAGGTGTTAGATAAGTTAGGTCAAACAGTTGACTTAACTTAACGAGATCGAGATAACCAAAGACATATGTCGTATGTTGTCACGATATAGGCATGCATCTCCAGACCGAAGACAGATGTATTACTATATGTCTGAGTATGTATATTTGGTAACTAATAGGTTGATGACCTAATTAAGGTTTATACACCGATGCGTTGGTGTGCATACAAGGGCATATGAGTAATGTGATCTCTTAAAGGGATCATACAGGTTCATTTGTTGAACCGGAAGACATGAGCTCACTCATGAGATATTGAGAATAATCAAATTCTGTCCACGAGTGTCTCGCTTTGGAAGCATAACTGAATTTGTAGGTTTGATATATGCTTTTGGAAAGTATATGATCAATACCTGAGTATGATATACAAGGCCCTAAATATCGGTTTCGGTCGAAAGTCACCATTTCGATGACCAACCGAAACAGAATTTCGATGGAATTTCGGTAGAAATTCAACCGAAATTTCGATCATTTCAGTCATTTTTTGTACTAGGGCCCCCATTTTTCGGTCATTTCGGCCATTTCGGTCAAATTTTGATTTCGACAGAATATCGATATTCAACAGAAATTCGACCGAATTTCACAGAAATTTGAGGCCAAGATGATATATGCTTTTGGAAAGTATATGATCGATACCAACTCCCAATGATCGAATGAGAACCTTATTGATAAACCCTGAAGGAAACAGTCTAAATAGATCTAAAACCTCGGGTTTGTTCTTAGTCTTCCAGTATGCAAGATGTACATGTATTAGGAATACCCAAGGGTGATGTGATCATAAACGATTGCATAACCATAACACTTCCATTCTTAGGGAGTAATAAAACGGGTCTGAAATTTAATGACTCCTCTCAGTAGAGAAGTGATTTGATCTGGGTCCAAAGATTAGATTTGCAGTCTTGATTTATCAAGCATTTATGAGAGGTTCGCAAGATCTGGATTTGAGATGTGATCTCAATATCCAAATCATTATACGTGAAACAATACAATCGTCATTTATCTCCAAGTATCTGCGAAGAAAGCGCATTATCCTTGAAAAAGTTTATGGATAATTTCATTGTTGAACTTGATGTATGTATCCGAGCATTGAGAAATGGACAATTAAATGTGATTTAATTATCATGAATAATATGAATTCGATTCATATTATAAGGAGATTATCTAAGATAACTAAATGTGATTTAATTATCCAAGAAGAGAATAATGTAAATTTGATTCAAGTTATTTGGACACATGAGAATAGAGATTCAAGATTATTAAATATGATTTAATTATCAAGAGTATGATTAATGTGGATATCATTATCCACAATAGTCATGGATATTATAAATATGATTTATAATATGATGGAGAGATTTAATTGTAAATAGAATTACAAATTATATGTTGTTGTGAATCGGATTCACAATAAACAATTAATTGTCAATCAAATTTACATATTATGTCAGATATATGAATATGATTCATATTTGTTAATGGCATGATTAATGTTTTCACAAATTAGATTTAGAATTATTTATGTGAAGATAAATGCAATAAATGCTTGTTGCATTTTATCCTATATAATAAATATATATTAAGGAAGGCAAAACCACCAACAAAGTGGTCGTCCACCTTGACCAAGTCAAGGGGGGACGGCCACCCTCTTTTTAGGGTGGTGGTTGTCTCCATTATTATCTATTTATTATAATTGAAATTAAAATGAATTATTTTGTATCTTGATAAAGGGATATACTTAATTTATGTTAATTAAATTTGTTGTGGCAAATTTGTCGCAACAAATCATGTTCATTGATTAATAACCTCTTAAACTAAATTGTTGGATTAAGAGGGCACATGGATTGAGATCCATATACATCCTACTAGTATAAAAGGAAGGGTAGCCCTTGCCTTTTAGAACACACACACATAACTCCAAAAGGAAATAAGCTCTCTCCATCTCTCTCCGCATGCCAAGTCTCTCTTACATTATAACCGTCCACCATGGAGTCATAGTGAGAGTCGACATTGCCGCAACATCGTCGTTATGCTACCGGATTGTTTGCTCGTGGATCTCCGTCTCCTTCGACGTGTCTCGCTCGTGAAGAAGACGTCGGATCTCGTGTAACAAGATCAGGAGATTCGTCGCTTGAATCATCAACATGGATTGTGAGGATGATGCGTCTCATCAACACGCTTGCAAACGTCTCCTCCGTCGGATCGTACTTGAGATAGGAGATCTCTTCCTTTAGAGACTCGATCGCAATCATGCTTCATGAGGTAAACCTAATACTTATTTGTGATTTAGATGAAACGATCCAAGAAGTGTTCTCGGATCACGTGATTTCATCGGATAAAAAAATTTTAAATTCCGTTGTCATGAGCAACTAGTATGACTAGTCACTACCGATCGCATTCGATGTGATCCCCACGCTTCCGTGATGTCCTTAAGGATTTTCCCATATGCTTCACGTGGTATCAGAGCCATAGGTCGGAGGTTTTGGATATAATCCATAAAGCTAAGATGAATTAAGCATTTTTTTGTTGTGTGACGTTTCATCGCATTTCATTCATGCAATCTTGTTTAGTGTGTTTTTTCGTCTGCTTAAAAGTGTTTAAACATGTGATTATCACTTGGATAATGATCCCCTTAAATAAGGAAACTGTGGGATTTGAGTTTACGTGATTTAGAATCTGATTGCTCAAATTATGATCATTTTAATAAACATGTATCTATTGTTTCTGGGAGGCGAATCTTGACATAATTAAAGAGTTAATTACGGTTTTAAAATGCCTAAAAATGCAATAATATCATAAATTATGCTTTTAAACGCCTAAAAATGCATGAATATCACCTGGGTTCTATTGTAAATCAAATTAGCAACTATAGAAACTTATTTTGCTTGATTTAAATTTAAATTGATTGAGATATGCTAATTTTAGTAATGGCCACTACTGGAAATTACATACTTGATCATGAACCTTCTGATTGTCATTCAATTAAATTAATGGAAATTAATGGTTAATTTCTAGAGATAATTATTGATAAATATTTGTGAAATATTTAAAGATGGTGATTATTTCCTCGAATGACATTGACCATAACCAAAACTTCATTAGATATGATCTAGATCACAATTGGTTACATGAACCATCCAACAAACATTGATGCTCGAATAGGATTGGGGATTTGTTTAGCAAATCTCCTTATAATGTTAATCAAAAATGTTTTGATTATTATTATATGGTGTAATTTCAGTTGAAAGACCGATTATCACCTCAAGTACAATGTGCTCAATCGGCATTATCCTAACCAAAACCTTAGTTACCCAAAAACGAGGAGCAACCTACCTTGAGAAATGCCTCCCTTTTGAGAAAGGAAGACCAACCAACCACCGTAATAATGAAATCTAAATCTATACACGGAGAAAGGCTATTGGAGACAACCTCCACCATCTCATCAAGCTCAGAAAGAACTGCATTAATGCTTGGCCACGTAAGCAAAAAGGTGCTCCCTTAACCCAAAGAAGGTGATTACGTAGAATACGTCACAACCCATCAACGAAAAGGAAACACCTCCACGCCTTTATCGATAGCTCGTCAAAATTAGGTATCCATAGACATCTTAGTTCCACCTTTGAAAGACCATGACTGCAAACCACTATCTCCTCTAAAAGGACTAAATCTCTCTTGAAGGAATTATCAATCGTCAATCGAATCTCAACCGTTGACACTTTATAAAGTTCCTCCACCAAAGAGCATCTGTGCAACAGAATACCATCTAAAGCTATTGGAACAAACTTGTGGAACTAAAGTCCGATCAATCTAAACAAGAGCCCGACCAGAAGCATCATACTCATTCATCAAATTAGAAGAAGAGGTGTCAACCTTCTCTAAATAATGATATCCCACTAACCATCAAGCCGAGCAGTCACTCCGACAATGCTTGAAGATCCTACAATGGAAACAACGAATACCCCCCAGTACAAGACCGATGAAATACCCTACCTCACTACAGCAGAAGCAGCAAAACTTCATCGATGGTGGCCTGGATGGCACCCTCATCCCCATCGCATGCCTCCAACAACAAATTATCGATCAACCTCTACTACCAGCAACACCATCTTGTGCATTCCCGATTTCTTCACTACCACTACCATCCTTCACCATTGCATCACCTTTTCTTTCCCCTCCCTCCCTCCCATTTTTGCTCCCTCCCAGGATTAGATTCACTCTCATATTCTGCTTCCCTCTCCATCCATCCCTAGGCATACTTCTTCCGTCTACTAACTAATCTGGTGTTGACATGCTTGATTGAATATGGTGTGGACCCTGTGATTTAGCCAAGGGCTCCTGATCAAAGGGTGGAAGAGTTTATAAATATGAATATGTTTCTGGATAAGGTTGATGGGTTCATAGATGGATGTGATAACTAGAGTAAGGAGGGATGCGGAGTTTATAGTCAAGAAGGCACATAAAGCTCTCTCTGCTTCTCGTATTTTACAGTGTTGTAAAAGTCGCCCGACTGGCCCGACTAGTAGGTCTGACTAGTCTAGTCAGTGGGGTGGCCGACCGAGTACCGACTAATTCCAACTAGGTACACTAATCGACCAATTTTTGCTTGGAGATACCATATTTTTTTAATGTTTTTCTTTTTTATAAACAAACTTATTATAATATGCTTAATGTTTTATTAAATTCAATTACTTCTTTTATTTTATTATAGTAGTATAAAAATGTACAAATTCTATGTAAATATATGTATAAAAATGAGTTATATATTTAAAATAATCATAAAATTCAAAGCCGATTAAAGTCCGACTAAATCTGATTAGTCGTCCGACTGCTGATTAATCCTTTGTCAGTGACCCAATCGACCAAGTACGACTACCGACTTTTGCAACCTTGGTATTTTATATCGTGGAATTTGGATTCACACTGTATAAGGAATGAAGCTGGAAGATTCCCCTGAGAACGAAGATTTTTCTCCGCTTACTTCAACAGTAGGGATGAAAACAAATGTGAATATATTCGTATCCGATTCACTATCGTATTCGTTTTATACATATTTTGACATTTGTATTCGTAATCGTTTTAAAATGGATGCAGATATGGATATCACTTTGACATTTGTTAATATTCGCATTTCTGTTCGTATATTCGATTTCGTACATAAGTATAGTAATATATTTATTTATAACTGTATTTTTTTTAGGCTCAAAAGAGGGGGAGACACTCTTTGGTGTTCGCCCCAGCTAAGTATTATTTATAACTGTATGTAACGACATTTTATTATTGCATTCACCATTGTTGATATAATTTTTATGAAGTCACTATATCTGGTATATCTATTTTATGTATAAACCATCCTAAACATGTATATTTTAGTTAATCAATTAAAAAATTGTGTTATTATTCGTATTCGTTTTACATTCGTATTCGTTTTTAAGGATATGATAGCACATTTTTCACATCCGTCAATATTTGTATCTGCGTTCGTATTCATATTTTAAAATGGATAAGGATATGATTATACATGCATTCGTATCCGTATCCAACCGTTTTCATCCCTGTTCAAAAGGGTTATATGATGACTAGGGAACATCGTGCCAAGATCCTTCAAACGATTGATCCATCTTGTCCATTGTATTTGGACTCACGGGAAGGCATAGACCATGTGTTCTCTCACAATGTAAGAGTTCCAGTGTGGTCCAGGGAGAGGCTTTGCGATCACAGAGGTAGAGACCAATTGGGGCCGATTGGGATGGCTCACATAGTAACAAACTCATGTCGCCAGCCATCTTGTGGCCTTGTGGCTGGCTGAATGGGTAGTTTTCCATCAGGAAAGATTCTAGCGATCCCTAGTCCTTGTATTTTTTCTTATGATTTTTCTGGATGCGCGTCATTTTGGAAGCCCGCCTTTTACACATAAAAAAGATATAAGATAACAAGGGTTGAATATCAGGCAATATGCCTTCAATAGAGAGTAAGACTGCGCATCACCTGTAAATTCTTGATCCTTTTGGCGCCTAGCAGGTTGATTGTTCAAAGCATTGTATGCATCCGTAATCAAAACAGCAGGCCTCGCAAATGATTCTAGAACGGTTCCATTTAGATGCCTGATAAAATTAATTTTTAGGTGGTCTTGATAAGTTAAGTAGGATCTCCTATCATATGACTACATACAAACTTTGAACAAAACCGAACCTTTCTTTGCGATGGTTGAAGTCAACAGCATAAATAACATCTTCTCCGTCTTTAGTTATCTTCCAGACAGTACCGCCCAAAAGGTGTCCAGCAACATGAGGTGCAATAACTATTCCCTCTCCTTTACCTGCCAACATTTTCCATCGGATTGAACCAAGATATCTGATTACGCTCATAAATGATGTCAATAAAAATATCACATCAGACAAACCTGACATATGGAAATTCTGAGAGTACGTCAATCTGGTAAAACTCTGGAATGTGGAGCCAATGTCGTCCAAAGTAAATAAACTAAACTCTGAAACTTGCTAAAAGTCAGGGAAAATGCCAAGGTCAGAGTTGCTTCCATCCCGATCATAAGCAGCATTCCAATAAGGTACCAAGAAAAATATTTTTTCAACAACAGCAACAGCAAAGCCTTGTCCCGCATTAAGAGAAAAACCCCAAAAAAAACTTTCATCACTCCATAAAAAAACAGCATCTAGATTCTAGACAACAGGATTGCGTTAAAAGATAATCAATAGTTATGAAAGGAGAAAAGTCAGCAACCCAAACAGAAAGTTTCAAAGTTATATTGAGAGTTGAGACAAACAAAATAAACTCAATAACCCATTGTTGAACACACAATCCCATAAAAGACATGTTCATCTGACAATTGGGACAATAAGACAGAAATCAGTGAAATAATAACCTAAAAAGCCGAAAGATGTTGATAACGACCTTTTCCTTTACCCTCCCTTTCTAGATGAAAATCAACATCTTACATCACCCTATATCTATTGTGTCAATATCATCTTCATAACCAGAAAGCCTATGATAACTATTCTATGTAAGCTTCACCCTCTATATACATTCAAACAATCGATGTATATTCTCTGCACATAAAACATGGTCTCGAGCAATTACAATCTACCATGCTTTTAAAGAATTATGAAAAATAACTAAGAACGATATCAAAAATGTTCCAAAACTTCGTGTGAGACCTGAAGACCCTCGACTCCACTAGGATTGCAATTGCCATCTGAACTAGATAACAGACCCTATATCTTCCAATAAAATTCGTTTGATTGCCAGAAACCACAATTCCACAAGACACATGTTACCGAAGTTTTCCAACAATTGCAAAAAGTGATTACATGGAGCTCCATAATAATGTAATGGAGAGAGCCCTTTGGAGTAGGGATGAGCATGGGCCGGGCCGGGCCGGACCCTGAAGGGCCCAGCCCAAGGCCCGCAAATTTTTTTTTTGTTCGGCCCAAGCGCAGGCCCGACCCAATTCCTATGGAGCCGGGCCGACCCATCTTAACCTATTATATACTATTAACTTTGAGTTTGTGTTTAAAGTCAATCTCAATTCAAGTTAGACGAGCTAAAATTGTTTAAAGCATATGCCATAATACTTGTGAAACAACTCAAACTCAATTCTACTGGAGATGATTTCTCATTTTATACAAGTCCACTCAATGTTAAATGTCTCTCGTTACAGAAATTGAAAGAGTGAACCAAGTTTACACAATTAACAACATCAGGTGCACCATGCACAACATGTTAAAAAAATGGGCATAATGCTCGTATTCGGTAAAGATTAAATAATAGAAAATATTCTAATGGAAAAAATAAACACTAAAAAATTCAAGAACAACCACCAGAATCTAAGATATAGACTAATTAAGGAAAATTAATTCTGAAATGAAATACAATGATCATCAACTCATATGTCGCACACCTGACGTTCTTGATTTATAAACATTGTATGGAGATAGGATACATGAATAGAGTGTGCATGACAAGTGAGAGTTTTCATACGTGTAGGATATGAAAAGTGTTCGGGCCCTTTTCAAGTCGGGCCTGTGGGCCGGGTCGGGCTGGGCCAAGCCAAGCCCGAGCCCGGCCCGAAAAAATTTTGGGCCTAAAAATTAGGCCCAAGCCCGGCCCAATGTTCGTTTGGGCTTGGGCCGGGCCGGGCTTTTTGGGCTGGGCTTCGGGCTGGGTCGGGCCGGCCCAGCCCAATGCTCATCCCTACTTTGGAGGGGAGCATTCATGTGAGATCAGGTGGGATGAGATGTGATCCCCCAAGATGGCTAGATGTGTTTCACCTTTCTCATAAAATGGAGGGGCGTTTTTCAAATTTATTGGATAACACCAAACTGGCCTGTCCCTCTCAAATGAAAATGAAGTCCAGAATATAAGCTCAATAAAAAATTAAATGATCCCACACAATTGCATAATCACCAGTGAACCATTAGGCATAAAAATCGTGATTGGATTGACATACCACTTGATACGATGGAGGCATTGTTTTATTAAGTAGAAATGCGTACAAACCACGTGCAACTGCTTGAGATGAAGTGTGCCAAAATTGACATCACAGCATGGTCCCATTTCGAGCTTCTCTTGTACTGGGTGTCGTCAATCATAGCCCGGATTTGACACCCCCACTTTATAGTACGTATAAAACATGTTTAAAAGTTTTTCTGAATTACAATTTTTTAAGGGAAAAAAGAGTGTGAAACTTGATTGGTGCGCACCCATTTTATTATATTTATTTGAGTAAAAAGAGGGTGATATCCCGAGTTGGGACTAACCGCACAAAACTTCTATATATTAAAAAATAATTGACGCACACTACCTGTGTACTAGAAACGGTAGAGAATACTATTATATGTTATGTACCTTTTCGTAATTTCTTAATGTTCTCTGGACTACTATGTATTTTACCCGTGAGGTCTCTCCCTATATAAGAGAGCCTAGGATTCCCTTGAATAATAAATCACTTGTTTTTCCCAACATGGTATCAGAGCCAAAAACCTAGGGCTCTCCCTCCCGCCCTCCCCCCCCCCCTCTCTCCCTTCTCTCGCCGCCGCCGCCTCTCCGCCTCTTCGGCCCCCGCCTCCTCGCCTCCCGCGCCGGTCCTGGCCCCCGCCTCCCGTGTCAGTCCCGGCACCCGCCTGCCAGCACTGGCTCCTTTTCCTGCGCGTCGCCTCCATCTTGTCGGTTTCATCCAAGCCGACACCCGCTCCCTGTTGCCTCCGTCGTAGCAACCTCTTTTTATCAGATCCATGGATTTGGGTGTGTAACGTCTACATACACACTCAAATAGTATGCAGTCTGTGTAGACACCTGATTTTTTGTCTACAAACCCTAGTTCTTCGTCTCTGGCGCTATGTCAGAATCCAAGGTTGATATGCCCTCCATAGGCGCGTTCAAAGGTCCCGCGCCAATAGTGAAGATGGATGGGATGAAATATGAGCTCTGGGCGATGCAGTTCATGAGCCTCATGAAGTCAAATGGCAAGAAGCATATTTTTACCGAGGAAGAGCCGGCAGAGAAGACAGGGATATATGCCTCGTGGGACGCTGATGATTCATAAGCCAAGGTTTAGCTGTCAGGTACACTGTCGATGGAGATTGCCAATGACGTCCTCCATAAGCCCACTGCCAAGGCAATGTGGGATATTCTGGCTGCAACGTATTCCCAAGTGTGGAATGAGACCAAGATGTTACAGCTTCAGCATGATATATTCACGATGAAGCAGAACGGCAGACCTCTTCACTCCTTGTACACGTCCCTGAGAGGGATATTTGAGAAGTTATACAGTACCATTCCACTCACAGCGACTCCTGAGCAGCAGAAGACATTTCGGAATGTTGCCATGGTGGGCGTTCTACTTGCAGCCCTAGATCCTGACTACGAGGCCGCCCGCTCTCAGATTTTGGCCGATGCAGTTATTCCTCCAATAGAGGATGTTTACCGGAGGCTCAGCCGCATATCAGTTTCTTCCAGCTCATCTACTCCACCCCCATCGGCGACGGCAGTATCGCATGGGAGAGGTGGTCAGTTTTCTAGTCGTGGACGTGAAACCCGTGGTAGGGGTGGTCGCTTTCGTCAACCATGTTCATACTGTCACCGCACAGGCCACTCGGAGAATACATGCTACTCTAAGCATGGGTTCCCGGCATTGGCGCGTGTAGCCGAGCATACTCTGCCCCAGTCAGCATCCAATGCAGACAATCGTTTCGAGGAGCCTGTGGCACGTCTAAGTGATATTATGCCACAATCATCTGTTCATTCTTCTGGTGGTACAGCTTCTGCCAGTTCCTCTACTGCTACTTCCTCAGGTAGTGCTACTGCATTTACGTCTTGTCATGATATATCTGATTGGATTATAGATTTCTGGTGCCACACATCACCTCTACCGAGATCGAGAGAGACTTGAGTCCTACAGGGACATTCCCCATGGACGTTCAGTACAGATCGCAGATAGTACTCATTCCTCCCTTGTTGGACAGGGGGAGGTCTTCCTATCTCCTTCTATGAGTCTACAGAATGTTCTCCATGCTCCTCAGTTCTCCATGAATCTGTTGTCTATTAGTCAGATTACGAAGGATTTGCCATGTCGTGCTATATTTGACCCATCTTCTCTTATTTTTCAGGACATACTAACGGGCAGGGTGATTGGTTGTGGCTCTGAGCAGAATGGTCTGTATCGGCTGGTCCGGAATTCTTATGCTGGTGTCTCTTCTCATTCCGTCGAACCAGTACCTTCGTACATCTGGCATCATCACTTTAGTCATCTCCCGCTCCAGAAAATGCGGCATATTCTGCCTCAGATCTCTCCCAGTTCTTCCTTTCGCTGTGAAGCGTGTCAGTTGGGAAAGCATCATCGGTCTAGCTTTCCTAGTCGTCAGAGTCGGACAGTAGCTCCCCGTTCGAGCAGTTTCACATTGATATTTGGGGTCCGAGTCGTGTACCCGATCATCAGGGACACAGGTTCTATCTAGTTGTAGTGGATGATTTGGGGTCCTAATTGGAGTTCACCTGAGTCCACTCCTGCTCCAGTTACCACGTCATCTTCACCACCACCTCCACCACCACCACCTCCACAACCTCCTATTCCACCTTTACCAAAATTCTATATGCATCGCTCAGGTCCTGCACAGGCTACACGTCAGACATCCATCACGCCTCAGGTATATTCAGATGGCATTACTACTGACAGGTCAGATATGGTACATGTGCAGGATTCTTCAATGCAGGAGGAGACTACACCATCCAATACAGTGGACGATGACCTTGATATTCCTATTGCTATCAGGAAGCAAAAGCAGACGTGTGCATCTTATCCCTTTGCTTCCCAGGTGTCTTTTCATCGCCTCACAGGCGACTTTCAGAGGTTTGCTGCAGCTTTGTCTTCTGTAGACATACCACGGACCTATCAGGAAGCTATGCATATTGATTGCTGGCGAATGGCTATGGAAAATGAGATGCGTGCCTTGCAGTCTCTTGGCACATGGATCTTGGTTATTGCTCCTCCTGATGCATCCATTGTTAGATGTAAATGGGTATTCACAGTTAAATACCACGTTGATGGCAGTCTGGATCGATACATGGCACGGCTGGTCACGCGAGGTTTCACACAAACCTATGGCGTGGACTATATGGATACATTTTCTCCGATGGCCCGTTACTCTACTCTTCGCATTCTCTTATCAGTTGTTGTGGTACGTGACTGGACTATATCTCAACTTGATGTCAAGAATGCCTTCTTGTATGGAGATCTGCAGGAGGAAGTCTACATGCAACAGCCATCGGGGTTCACTGCTGAAGGGGAGAAGCATATGATGTGTAGACTTCACAAGGCAATTTATGGCCTCAAACAGAGTCCAAGGGCGTGGTTCCAGAAGCTTTCCCATCTGATTGAACGACAGGGGTTCAAAAGATCGAATGCAGACCACTCTTTGTTTATTCAGAAGTCTCCTGCAGGTACGGTTGTCATCATGGTCTATATGGATGGTATTCTGGTTACAGGAGATGATGTTCAGGGAATAGAAAGGGCAAAAGCATTTCTAGGCCGTCAGTTCGTCACGAAGGATCTTGTAACCCTAAGATACTTTCTGGGGTTGGAATTTGCCACGAATGCACAGGATCTGGTGATGACCCAAAGGAAGTACATTACAGAGTTTTTGACTGAAATAGGCATGGTTGGATGCAGATCATCGAGTATTCCCATGGATCCAAGCATGAAGTTGTATGATGATGACATTGCTGAAGTAGACAAGAGGAGATATAGAGAAATGGTGGGCAAGCTCCTTTATATTACCATAACTCGACCCGATATTGCCTTTGCAGTAAGCCGGGTGAATCAATTTATGGAGCAGCCAAGACAAGTTCATATGGATGCCATATATATGATACTGAAGTATCTAAAGTCTTCTCCAGGTTCAAGGTTGTTATTTCGAAAGGACACATATTTATCTATTTCAGCATGTGCAGATGTTGATTACGCAGAATGCCCTAAGGATCCAAAGTCGACCTCTGGGTTTGCCGTTTTTGTAGGGAGCTCACTAGTTTCTTGGAAAAGCAAGAAACAAACTGTTGTGACAAGGTCTAGTGTTGAATCTGAATATAGGGCCATGGCGCAAGCAAGCACGGAGATGATGTGGTTTCGATCCGTGCTAGAGGATTTACATGTAACCGTACCTTTATCTATGCAGCTTCAGTGTGACAATCAGGCAGCATTGTTTATTGCCAACAATCCAGCATTCCATGAAAGAACAAAGCATATTGAAGTTGACTGCCACTACACTAGAGACTTGATCCAGAGAGGCTTGATATCTACCTCTCACGTGAGCTCAGGGGATCAGACTGTTGACGTACTCACCAAGCCGTTGCTCAGAGGACCCTTCCAGAGATGTTCTTCCAAGCTGAGCATGATAGACATCTATGCTCCACCTTGAGGGGGAGTGTAGAGAATACTATTATATATTATGTACCTTTTCGTAATTTCTTAATGTTCTCTGGACTACTATGTATTTTACCCGTGAGGTCTCTCCCTATATAAGAGGGCCTAGGGTTCCCTTGAATAATAGATCACTTGTTTTTCCCAACAGAAACGGTAAAGGGAAGAACAATAAGCGATTACATTTTCGGAGTAAAACCTCTAGTTTTTGAAGATTAGATCATTCCTTCCTCCCCAGATGGCCCTAAGAGCAGTAAAAGGTAGCGCACAGTCCTCCGTCGAGTTGCTCCCCACCGACCTCACCGACCTTCAGAAATCGTCCCCTCTCCCATATAAGACCCACGTTGGCCCAATCTCCCTCCACACGTGTTCCGACAACGGACAGCTAAGAAATAGATGTTCAGTATCCTCCACATGTGTGCCACATCTGTCGCATTACGCGTCCGGTATGGCAAACAGTCTGCCCCTCCTCGCTTTGTCACACAATCTGCCTATTCCGAGGCACCAAAGGAAAACCTTCACTCTGTACGGGGTTTTACTAGTTCGATCTTCATGTCTTGTCCCAGTTCAGTGTCAGAGTCATCCATGTTCCCTCCGAACTCCATGTAAGCCATCTTCGTTGAGAATCTTCCCTCTTCCCATAAGAATGATCTCTACCTCGAGAAAGACGGTAAGGTGAAGGCAGCTCGACGATAGTCTAAACAGCTCCTCCAACCGCTGGTCCGAAAGATCAGCCCCAAACTATAGGACCCACGAAATAGACCCGCAAGCCACTGATACGGAACACCCCTTTGTTGCCGCTAATGCGTAAAGCCTTGGGAATCTGTCGCAGAATGTACCAGCCTGCGTCCATTCATCACACAAGAAACGAAAACCATCCTCGTCCCCCACCTTTGGTTGCATTTTCGACCTTATTTGTGGTAAAATATAATGAAAACCGCTCCAAAATAAGGACTCGAAATAAGTCCTTCCAGCCTCAAGCGAGCCTTTGACTCCATAAATGGCACGTAACAGCCTGACGGCCAATCTATCGGAGTCACCACGGATTTGAACCACCCGCTTAGCCAGAAGAACTTTATTCATGTATACCACATCCAGCACCCCCAAGCCTCCTTTTCTTTGAGGTCTCGTGAGGTCCTCACACCCCACTAGATGTACGCCCTGCCTTTGTTGTTTCCCGTCCGACCAGAAAAAAATCCGCATCATTACCTCTATCTTTTTTTAACCCTCGTCGGCATCAGCCTTGTTGAAAAGAAGAAAATAAGAATTTGTTGCCAGCACATGCTTCAAGAGGATCATCTTTCCCCCTTAGAGAGGGTAACCGCATTCCAACCATCCAATCTCTATTCAATTCTCCTCAATACCATGTCCTAATCCGATTTTCTCAATTTGTTTGCAACAAGAGGTAAGTCCAAATAGGAAATGGGTAGCTCACCCACTGGGCAACTCAAGAGCTCCACCATTTCGTTCTTCTCTGCATAGTCCATCCCAAAAGGACTACGCGCACCCACTTTATTAATTATATATATTACAATTATTACAAAGATCAAGGCTCAATAACTCGAATCCAACATCAATTTTTCCATTGGGCCAACCTGCAGAGATGAGATCTGGTGTCACGTTGCACCATTGGATGTGTAATACACCCTTCTGGGATGACCTTGGCAGTATGATCGAGATACAGGACATGATGGCAGAAAGAACACCTACACTTTTTGATTGACAAAATGTGAGTCACCATTCGACCACAAAACGAGATGCCCTTAGTCCCAGGCAGGTAGCAAACATTCCTCACAAAGGTACAAATGTTGACTATCAAAACTCTGTGAATGCCCAAACACCACAACACACATGTGAACCGCTTGCAGTTCTCCAAGCATCCACATTCCAACGCCAACTCCAAGAGTCGAGGGTCATCTACACCCTGATCGGAAAGGCAATAGGGAGTAAAATTGTGATCTCTGGTAAAGTAGACCTGGAAGTCGCTCCAATCCTGGAAGAGTATGCGGGTCTAATGCCAGACGACCTCCCGGAAGAACTTCTGCCACTAAGGGACAAATAACACCATATTGATCTTGCCCTTAGAGCTAGCCTACCCAGACATATGGGGTGGACTATCAGGATACTTTCTCTCCAGTTGCCAGGCATTCTACTCTGCGTATTCTACTTTCTATTGATGTAATACGAGATTG
Source organism: Ottelia alismoides (assembly GCA_037367405.1). Lineage (NCBI taxonomy): Eukaryota > Viridiplantae > Streptophyta > Magnoliopsida > Alismatales > Hydrocharitaceae > Ottelia > Ottelia alismoides. Next base: position 523,550 of record JAZKJV010011685.1, read on the forward strand.
GCCCATGTATCAGCTTGATGTGAAGAATGACTTCCTCTATGGTGATCTACAGGAGGAGGTCTACATGCAGCAGCCACCTGGGTTTGCTGTTGAGGGGGAGTGTCAGAAGGTTTGCAGGCTACACAAGGCTATCTATGGCCTTAAGCAGAATCCAAGAGCATGGTTCCAGAAGCTCCCGAACTTGATAGAGCAGCAGGGATTTGTGAGATCGACTCATGGCCTCAAATTTCAGCGAAATTCGGTCGAATTTCTGTCGAATATCGATATTCAATCGAAATCGAAATTCGACCGAAATGACCGAAATATGGGGGTCCTAATACAAAAAATGACCGAAATGACCGAAATTCCGGTCGAAATACCATCGAAATTATGTTTTGATAGATACCGAAATGGTGACCGAAATCGACATTTAGGGACTTCTGCCAATCACTCTCTGTTTATACAGAGGACCTAGAGAGGTACTGTTGTAATTCTTGTTTACGTTGATGATATTATTATTACAGGGGATGACGAGCAGGGCATTCAGGGTGCCAAGGACTTTCTAAGTCAGCAGTTTGTGACCAAGGATCTTGGACATTTACGTTACTTCCTTGTACTGGAGTTTGCCAGCAACCAGCGAGGTCTTGTGATGACCCAGAGGAAGTATGATGCGGATCGAAAATTGGCGCGACGTTGGAAATTAAATTTTGACGGTGGATTTTGGTGGAAGAAATTGGAAGGGTTGAGGAGAAGAAAATTCGTCTGGAACACGAGGGATGGAGAGGAGAAACGTGTAGATCACAGCAAGGGAGAAGCAGAGAGGAGATAGAGAATAATTCTCAATTTTATAACATACTAAACTCCCTAAAAACAATGGACCACCATCCCTTTATATAGGAGGGATGAGATTACAAAAATAGTAATCAAATTTCAAATTGACAACTAATTATCCTAAATAGCCTCTAACTAATTAACCGACTAACTACCTAATTTGAAATTCAAAATTGAAATTGACTACTAATTTGGAGATCACACGCGATCTCGTTTATTTAATTAAAAATACGACAACTCGAAATAACATAAAATTATCGGATAAATATTTAAAAATATGCAGCACTATATTCTTGTTCAACGCTGTATCAACTCTCCTTCGCTTTTTAAAAATTCGCCTCCCGACGAATTGTTGGATCTGCAGGCTTGGAGGTTGATAATTCCGAATCTACGTTCTCAGTCATCCCCTGGAAGAATTGGTGTGGAGCGAATGGCAGAATCCACACGCGGGCGTTGGTGACGTGGCTTTCGTGGTGGAAGAGCAGGTGCAGCGCATAGGAGGGTGTCCATCTGATTTCCTTCCCGTTGACGTGGTGCTCGAAGAAATGATGAGGCATGAACAACATGGCCTGTGGAGAGTCCATAGCAAAATAGTAGCACAAGGAGAGTAGAAGAGGAGAGGTGTCCACCGAATGAAGCCATGGGACCTTTAAATAGTTGACACCCATGGTCCTAGTCCTAATAGGATAAGGAGATCTGCCAGATTTCCACTTTTCAGTACACCCCTTTTAAAATAATTCTGCTCGAGGGGGTCGAAGTGCAATTTTCGTACCCCTTCATTCTTTCTTAACTTCTTGTCAACTTTGACGGTTGTATAAACAGGGAATTCAGGGGCTATTTTTCTGCAATTTCTCCACATCAATCCCTTATCCCTTAATTTTAGGGATCTACTTGCCGAGAAACCCATTGCTAGGGTTTGGCGTGTCCACGATAAGAGGCGGCGGTGCATATTCGAGGCAAAGGGCCATGGGAGGCGATCCGGACCCGGCGGTGGCGCGTGCGCCTGGAACGGTGGAGCGACGGCGTCGGGATGCAGGGCGCAAGGGCGCAGCGTGGGGAGGGTGAGCCCACACGCGGAGGTGGGCACGGAGAGTGGGAAGGCGGCGCAATGGGGCGCGCAGGGGGTTGGCGGTCTGAAGGGAGGTCAGGCGGCGCGCGGCGACGAGTCGGAGAGGAAGGCTGACTAGCAGGGCGGCGGGGCGCGTGGGTGGGCGCAGGAGGCGGCTGGCGAGTATGGGAGAGGTGTTGCTGGGGTCGCTGGGGGCGAGGGGAAGTTCGTGGGAGGCGCAATTTGGAGGAGGCTGCGGAGGGGCGGCGCCGGGGCTGGGGCCGCTAGAGGCGAGGGGGAGATCGCGGGGGGGATTGTGGGTGGTGCGGGCGTTGGCGGGGCTGGGGGTTGGATTAGGGCCGCCGGGGTTGCGGGAAGGGGTCCGAGGGTGCGAGGCTGTCAAGGTCGGGCGGCAGCGGGGTTGGAACTGTCGTCGAGGATGATATCGACGAGGGCGGCTGATCTGAAACCTCCTGGACAACAAGCGTTTTGGCCTTGTTTTCTTCCGAAATGGTCTGAACAGCAGGCAGTTTGTCGTTGACGGCGAGATTTTTGTCTTCAAATTCGGTGTCGGTGATTGGTGATGCTGATTTCACGCGTAGGTACTCGAAGTCAGCCACAAGCTCTCGAAACATGGAATGGAAGTTGGATTGTAAATCAAGTAGCATGCGCAACGTCTCCTTGTTGTAGGCGTCGTTGGCTCGTCGTTTTCGTTCGGACGAACGATGGTCCCTTGATGCATGTCGGTGCGGGCGTCTGGACAGATCGTCAGATCGTGAGGACGATCTGTAGGCCATGCTCTGATACCAATTGATGCGGATCGAAAATTGGCGCGACGTTGGAAATTAAATTTTGACGGTGGATTTTGGTGGAAGAAATTGGAAGGGTTGAGGAGAAGAAAACTCGTCTGGAACACGAGGGATGGAGAGGAGAAACGTGTAGATCACGGCAAGGGAGAAGGAGAGAGGAGATAGAGAATAATTCTCAATTTTATAACATACTGAACTCCCTAAAAACAATGGACCACCATCCCTTCATATAGGAGGGATGAGATTACAAAAATAAAAATCAAATTTCAAATTGACAACTAATTATCCTAAATAGCCTCTAACTAATTAACCGACTAACTACCTAATTTGAAATTCAAAATTGAAATTGACTACTAATTTGGAGATCACACGCGATCTCGTTTATTTAATTAAAAATACGACAACTCGAAATAACGTAAAATTAACAGATAAATATTTAAATAAATGCAGCCCTATATTCTTGTTCCACGCTGCATCAAAGTACGTTACACATCTTCTTTCAGAGACATGCATGGCAGATTATAGACCTGTCACTATTCCTATTGACCCGAGCATGAAGCTTTATGATGATGTACTGAGGAGGTCGACAAGAGGAGGTACAGAGAGCTTGTTGGCAAGCTATTATATGTGACAATTACCAGGCCCAACACAACCTTTGCCATGAGCAAAGTGAGTCAGTTTATAGAGCAACCCAGACAGGCACATATGGATGCAGTTCATATGATTCTAAAATACCTGAAGACGTCACCTGGTAAGGAATTTCTTTTCAGTAGAGGCATATCTCTCTTAGTTACAGCATGTGCAGATGCAGATTATGCTAGGTGTCCAAAGGATAGAAAGTCTACATCAAGTTTTGTTCTGTTCATAGGGAATTCTCTTGTCTCATGGAAGAGTAAGAAGCAGACTGTGGTCAAGTACTGAATCGGAATACAGGGCCATGGCGCAAGCTAGCACAGAGATGATGTGGGTCAGATGAGTACTTACTGACCTGTGACTATAGAGGTGCACCTTCCCATGCACCTCCAATGTGATAAACAGGTTGCTCTTTTCATTGCCAACAACCCAGCCTATCATGAGAGGATGAAGCACATAGAGGTGGACTGTCACTACACTCGTGACATGATACAGAAAGGTCTTATCGCCACTACACATGTCAGCTCGGGAGATCAGACAGGAGATGTACTTACAAAGGCCCTAGGTAGAGGACCTTATCAGAGATGTTGTTCCAAGCTGAGTCTGATTGATATCTACGCTCCAGCTTGAGGGGGAGTGTTGAGATATTAATTATTTTATTATTGTTTCCTTATTTTCTTTTCTTTATCCTAATTCTTGTAATTTTCTCAATAGGTTCCTCTCCTATATAAGAGAACCCTAGGGCCTCGCATAATTAGATAACTCTTTCTATTTTCTCAACAGATACTATAGCATAGTAGTACCCTATATACCTTGTTCATCACGGGACAGATTTGTTTCATTTAAGCACCATCAACCAAAATGCACAACGAATTAATAATGTATTACCTTCAGCTAAGGGAACCACGGTGTAAATCTTCCTCTATATGAAGGTCTAGCTAAAGACTGGAGCATTATAGTCGGATTCTATGCAACCTTATGGTATACTTTTACAAGTAATTAATTCTACAATTTATCATGTTGAACCATAACAACAACAAAGCCTTTTCCCACATTAAGTAGGGTCGGCTACATGGATTCTTTGCCTTTATTCAGATATATCTCAGGTCATTCTCGGGTTTAGATCAAAAAACTAAGATCCGTTTGTATAGTCTCATTCCAATACTTCTTGGCCTTCCTCGCCCTCTCTTAGCCGGCTCAACATCCCAAACTCGCATCTCCTCACCAATCCATCAAAGATCTCATTTGCAACTGGCCAAACCACCTTAAGGTTTTCTTGCATCTTATCTTTGATCGAAGCTACACCAACTTTCCTTCTGATTGCACCATTCTGAATCTGATCTTTACATGTGTGTGTGTGCGCCCACACATCCACCTTAACATTTTCATTTCTGCTACTACCATTCTCTGCACATGTCTATGGTTCATAGGCCAACATTCAGATCCATACAGCATAGTATGTCTCACGGCTGCGTTGTAAAACTTTCTTTTGATTTTCAAAGTAATTTTCTCACCACAGAGAACAGTAGAGGCTCCTCTCCACTTTAACCAACATGCATTTATTCTATTATAACATCTCCATCAATTTCCCTATCATGTTGCAAAATAAATCTCAACAATCTAAAAGAATCTCTCTTCTAAAGGTTATCATCACCAATCTTCACCCCGATTCATTTACCGTTGCTTCGACGAAAACTGCACTTCATATATTCGATCTCAACCCTACTTATACAAAATCCTTTAGTCTCCAATGTATGTCTCCAAATTTCAAGCTTATCATTTAGTCCATCTCTAGTCTCATAAATCACCGCAGTATCATCAGCGAATAACGTACACCAAGGTATATCATCCTAAATGTGCTTTTCAACTCGTCCATAATCAAAGTAAAAAGGAATGAACTTAAAGTTGAACCTTGATGCAGACCAATATAGATGTCAAAAATAATCAATCTTCCCAGAATGTATCCTTACACCAGATGAATCCCTATCATACATATCTTTTATGAGGTTACTGTATAGGATAAATACTCGTCTCTTCTCCAAAACTCTCCACAATATTTTATGTGGGACATAATCATAAGACTTCCCCAAATCAATATAAATTATATGGAGGTTTTTCCTTTTAGCTATATAAATCTCCATTGTCTCAGCAAGTGGATGGCTTCAATAATTGAGCGGCCTGCCATGAATACAAATTGATTTTCTTTTACTTTGAAAACTTGCCTTAACCTCTTTTCGATCAAATGTTCCTAAATTTTCGTATTGTAACTCATCAGCTTGATACATCTATAATTTGAACAATTTTGAATGTCTTCTTTGTTCTTATAAAGAGGAACCACGATGCTTCTCCCCCAATCTTCAGACATTTTCTTGTTTCATAGTGTGACTCATCATTTTGAACTATGCGTGCAAAATTATTTATGCGTGATTAAAAGGTATGCAACAGTTGCACATTTCAAAACAATTAAAAAACTCAATTCAGATGAAACATTGAAATTAGATATTTAAGAAAAAAACATAACATATAAAGCGTTCTGAGCATTACCTTCTGAGAAAGATAGTGGTCATACATTGTCAAGAGACCTAGTCTATAAACAGGCTCAGTTGAGTATATCGGAGCTGAGAGTCCAAACTGTTTCATAGCATATGGCAAAGCGCCAAGATGAAGAATGTCTGGGTGCGATATCAAGACTGCATCAATACAGGAAGCTACCCTACAGCACCATTTCAGATTAATTTGTCATATATAAAAATGACCACATTTAGATTATAATTAAACCAAAAGCATAAAGAAGCCCGTGGCAAAGAAAATAGATCATGGAGAAATGTCTAAGTATTAAATTACAGACTATCCATTACACATGACATGATTTCAAACAATGAACCATAAAATCATAAATAGCAACACTCTTTTAGAAGATAAGCTGGGAAAGGGGGCACTTGACGATGATTACTTTTTCATGATATATGGTATTGTTAATCAATGATAACTACAAGTCTTCAAGACCGGAAACAGCACAATGCACGAGCTTCAAATTATATTAACCACACAAGATGAAGCATCAACTTATTTTAGACCTCCAGATACTGGTAGATGTAGGTTTACCTTGGTTCTAAATCCATTATTTTCGATACTAAAAACAAAAATTAAAGGACGACTCATAGTTTCTCTGAAAGAAAGGACATTTCAGACAAATATTCGAGGTATGCATCAAATTACGCTAGTTTCGAAATGACAAGATCAGACAACTGTTAGGTGATGCGAAATTTGGGATGTTGAGCCAGCTGGGCAAGGAAGGCTCAAGAAGTGTTGGAAGGAGACGATCTTAATTACTTGGATTTAAGTTCAGAACGACCAAAAAAAATCTGAATGAAGGCAAAGAATCAATGTAGTTGACCTTACTTCACGTGGGAGAAGGCATTGTTATTGTTGATGATGCATTAATGTACGCCAATATTGGCGTTAGACATCATAAAAAAACTTTGTGATGCTTAAAGCACTCTAATGTCAGCATTTTTACTAAGCGAATGTTAATATATAGTAGGGAATCGTAAAGATGCCAAAGACATTAGTATAAACATGAGTACAGGAGAAGCTTTTGTTTTAAAGATGAGAGCCAATCTCCGGACAGAAAAATTACCTGACAACCAGAGAATTTGTGGATCGGATTATTTTACTAAAATTGGTGTCGGAAGAAGTTATGAATATCATCTCAGTTTATGTACCGCGAGTTGGTTTAGAGGAATGGATTAAACAAGCTTTCTAGAAGGATTTGGATAAGATTATGCAAGGAATCCCACAAACAAAGATGATTTGCCTAAATGGAGATCTTAATGGAGATATGGGAAAGGATGCTTCGGGGTATGATAGTGTGCATGGAGGCCATGGCTTCAGAGATACAAATGACGAGGGAAAAGTCATTTTGGATTTTGTAAAGGCTTATGACCTTTTCATAGCAAATACTATCTTCAAGAAGAGGGAGGAGCCTTTAACTACTTATATGAGAGGTTCGACTAAAATACATATAGATTATTTTACAATAAGGAGAAGAGATCGGTTGTGTTGTAAAAACTGCAACGTAATCCCAAGAGAGAGATGACATCTCAACATCGCGTGCTAGTCATGGATGTGCAAATAAAAGGGTTGGCAAAGAATATGTGGTTCCCAAGATCATTAGAACTAAATAATGGAATCTTCAATTGAAACAATCAAGCTCCAAGGAAAAGGTTTTAGAAGACTTATCTTGAGATTGTAACGGAAGTGCAAACAATATGGGGGAGGCGGTAGCATCTTATATGCGAAGGGTTGCCAAAGAAATGTCAGGCGAAGCTAAGGGAGGAGTTCTAAGCCAAAAGGAGGCTTCGTGGTGGAGTGAAGGGATGCAAGAGAAGATTAAAACTAAAAGAACTTGCTTTAAAGTTATGTATACGGATAGAAATGAGAAAAGTTTCACAAACTACAAAATAACGAAGAAGGGAGCAAAGAAGGTTGTAGGTGAAGCTAAGTCAAAAGATTATGAAGTTTTGTACAAAAAGCATGACCCCAATGAGGGCCAGAAGAGTATATATAGATTTGCCAAAGCAAAAGAAAGACTAAAGATCTTTCTCAAGTGAGATGCATCAAGGATGAGGAATGACATGTGATTGTTACTCAAAAGGATATAGAGACTAGATTGAGGTGGTATTTTCATATGCTTTTCATTGGGTACGGGAATGAAGAGATTACTTTGGGAGATCTTGTTGGTAATGAATGTTACCTGAATCGTGCAAGTTATAGACCGATACAAAGGAGGTAGAGGAGATATTAAAGGTTATGAAACCTGGGAAAGGGGTAGGACCTAATGGCATTCCAATAAAAGTTTGGAGAGTTCTAGGTGAATGAGGTTTGACTTGGCTCGGAAATTTACTCGATGTTATTAGGCGAAGCAAGAAAATGCCTGACGACTTGAGAAGCATTGTGGTGCCACTATATAAGAATAAAGTAAACATCCAAAATTGTCCGAATTATAACGGTATCAAACAGATGAGTCGTACAATGAAAATTTGGGAACATGTGATCGAAAAAAGGTTGAGGCGAGTTTCCAAAGTAACTGAAACCAATTCGGATTCGTGTCAGGTAGCTCTATTATTGAAGCTATCCACTTGTTGAGGAGAACAACGGAGATTTATATAGCTAAAAAGAAGAATCTCCATATATTTTTTATTCGTTTGGAGAAGGTTTATGATTTAGTTCCAATGGAGACATTGTGGAGAGTTTTAGAGAAGAGACACGTACGTGTCCTAGACATTAACTTTATAAAAGATACGTATGATGGGACTTCATCTAGAGTAAGGATAAAGTCTAGGAATACTAACCATATTAACATCAGCATCGATCTACGTCAATGTTCAGCTTTGAGTCAATTCCTTTTTACTTTGGTTATGGACGAGTTGACTAATCGCATTCAGAATGATATACCTTGGTGCATGTTGCTCACTGATGATATTGTATTGATTGATGAGACAAGAGATGGAGTAGGTGAAAAATTGGAAGCTTGGAGACATGCCTTAGAGACTAAAGGAATTCGTAGAAGTAGGACTAATATTGAATATATGGAGTGCACATTTGATAGAAACAACGGAAACGAACTCGAGGTGAAGATTGGAAACAATAACATTCAGAAGAAAGGTTCTTTTATATACTTAGGATCTATTTTGCAACAAGATGGGGAAATTGATGGGGATGTTACTCATAGAATAAATGTAGGTTGGCTAAAGTGGAGAGGAGCCTCTACAGTTCTTTGTAATAAGAAAATACCTTTGAAAGTTGAAGGAAAGTATTACAAAGCAACCGTGAGACATGCTATACTATATGGATCAGAATGTTGGCATGTGAACCATAGGCATGTGTAGAGAATAACAGTAGCATAAATGAAAATGCTAAAGTGGATGTATGGAGACAGTAGCAGAAATGAAAATGCTAAGGCGGATGTGTGGGTCATACACAAAAAGATCAGAATCAGAATGATGCAATCAGAAGGAAAATTTGTGTAGCTTCAGGCAAGGAGAGTTTCGCCCGAGGGTGGGGGGGATGAGACTTGAGCATCCACGCACCATAAGATGAGATAATGCCGTTTAAGATGCTTTGGCCATTTGCAAAGGAGGTCGGTTGATACACCAGTTAGAAGATACGAGATTTGGGATGTTGAGCATGTTAAGAGAGGGCGAGAAAGACTCAAGAAGTTTTAGAATGAGACTATCCGAAGGGATCTTAGTTATTTGGATTTAAGCACGAGAATGTCCTAAAATAGATCTAAATAGAGGCAGAAAATACATGTAGCCGACCCTAATTAATTGTGGAAAAAGGCTTTATTATTGTTGAACTAAATATGACAAACGGGGATGATATGCTTGTTGAGATACGAATACTAGAATAGAGAAAATCACGACAACAACATACCAAGAACACCAAGAGTTATGGTTTATGACATCATTGTCGCTACATCCACATATGGATACAACAGGAAGGCTCATGATCAATGATGCCGACAGCATATTGATGGGACATGTCGATAATATGCTACCTTATATGCTTAAGGTTGGACTCCGAGGATTGTTGTTATTATATTTATAAAGGGAGGCTAGGATTAGATGAAGATTGCAATAATATCATTGAAGAAAAAAAGGAACAAAATATATGTATACTCTTGCACTCCCCTCAAGTTGGTACGCATGCATCAGTAATGTCCAACTTGGAGTTAAGAAAAGAATGTCGTAAGGAAGAGCCTTTATAAAGATATCAACGAGCCGAAACTTTGATGAGAGACGTAGTGTTGTAAACTTTCCTCATCGAACAAGCTTGTTCACTCAATGTAAAACTCAGTTGGAGGTAATATTAGCAGCAAGTATGTCGGCACAACATAGACTAATGGGAGCTTTGGAAGGACAACCAAGATCCACTAGAGAAGAGTTAAGCCGACTAAGCTCACATGGAGCTAGGAATATAGCCATGTATTCAAACTCGACACTCAATTGGTCAACCATTTACATCTTGCTTAACCAATAGAACGCAAATGGATAAGGATATATATGTATTCGACTTGGCACTATAATTGTTTAACACAACATTTTACATTCATATCCCTATCCATTTTCAAATGGATACGGAGATGGATATCACTTTGATATTCGTAAATATTTGTATCGTATATCGGTTTTCTTATAAGTACAATTGTATATTTATTTTTAACCATATTAAATAGCTTTATTTACTTTGATTGTAGATGAGTTGAATAGTCACGTTTAGGATGAGATACCTTGGTGTATATTGTTCGTCGATGATATTATGTTGATTGTTAAGATAAGAGGAGTAAATGAGAAGCTGGTAGAGACATGCCTTAGAGACTAAAGGATTTCGTATAAGTAGGGATAAGATTGAATATATGGAGTGCACATTTGATGGAAACAACAGTGACGGACTGGGGTGAAAATTGGAGATGATACCATTCAGAAGAAAGATTCTTTTAGATACTTGGGATCTATTTAGCAATAAAATCGAGAAATTGATGAAGATGTTATTCATAGAATAAATACGGGTTGGTTAAAGTGGAGATGAGCCTCTATTGTTCCTTGTGATAAAAAAATCCATTTGAAAGTCAAAGGAAAGTATTACAAAGCAGTCGTGAGATCTGTTATGCTCTACGGATCGAAATGTTAGCATGTGAATCATAGACATGTGCAGAGAATGATAGTAGCAGAAATGAAAATGTTAAGGTGGACATGTGGTCATACACAAAAACATCAGATTCAAAATGATGTGATCAGAAGGAAAGTTGGTGTAGCCCTATAGAGGGTAAAATGAGAGAAAACCGCTTAAGATGGTTTGCCCATTTGCAAAGGTCAGCCGATGCACCAGTTAGAAGGTGCGAGATTTGGGATGTTCCATCGGTTAAGAGAGGGCGAGGAAGGTCCAAGAAGTGTTGGAATGAGACTATCCGAAGGGATCTTAGTTATTTGGATTTAAACCCGAGAATGACTAAAAAATAGATATGAATGGAAGCAGAGCCAACCATAGTGGGAAAAGGCTTTCTTGTTGTTGTTGTTGATTAAAACAAAGATTTATACATTCCTTCACCACATTTGGTTATCAAAGTACAATTATTATATACATCATGAGTATTCCATCCAACATATATATATATTAAGCTCTAGTCTACATAATATTTCTAATATTCTATATCCCTATGGGATCACTGTCCATTTTACATCCATAATCATTATTTAGGATATGGTAACATAGTTTTCATATTTGTCAATATCAATATCGATATCCATATTCGTATTTAAAAACAGATAAGGATATGGTATACATATGTATCCGTAGCCATATTTGATTGATGTGTCCTAATCACCGATAATGAGATTATAATCAACAAAGGTAGCATACCCAACAGTCGAGAGTTTCACCTAGAGAGTCGATATAAGCCACGTGAGAATAAAAAACATCTAAATGATCATTGTATGCATAAAAGAGCCCTTTCACAAGAAAATCCTTCAAGTAGCAAAGATTTTACGTTGAAATTGTTCTAAGCATGATAGGTTCCTAAGGGAGGCATGAATTTTATAAGCAAAAGCTTATAAGCGTGCATACAAATAAGTTTTAGGGTATCCGTCTTTACAACACGCACTTTTTTTTCACTTCGAATGAAAAGTTCTTTAAATAGCACTGGATAAGTAGTACATCATATCGTTCATTGTATTACGAACTCCATATATGTTGGCTTGCCCTTCTAACAATATAAGCAATATCTAATCAAGTGACATTAAGGTATAGGAGCTTGCCAACCGAACTCGTGTGTCTCACGAAGTACTTCACGTAGTACTCATCATCAACAATGTAACCATGAGCCTCAACAGGTATCAATGATGGTTTGCAATCAAGCAGACTAGCCACCCCCAAGATATCAAGACAATACTTCTTATAAGATAGCAAACATCCAATGAATGTCGAGTAACTTCAAGGTCTACAAAAAATCAAAAATGTCCAAAGGCTTTCTATGATAAAGACCTTATGCAAAAATGATTTTCTGCTTTGTTACATGTCATATCATCACATCATCACATGTAAGAACCACGTCCTCAACATAAATTGTAAGAATAACCACGCCTCCTATATGTGTTCAAACAAAAACAACGTGATCAAATGATATCTTAGGAAATCCCAGTATAGCAATACGTTGAGTCTATTAAACTAGGTCCTAGAACTGTGTTATGGGCTAGAAAAGGCTTTTCCTCAACATATATACTCCCGATGAACGGCATAACTAGAACATATACACATTCTTCGTCGACATCTCCATAAAAGAAAGCATGTTTCACATCAAACTGATAGATACGTCGAGACTTGTTGATTATTATACAAAGAATAGTAGTGATGAATCCCATCTAAAAACTGGAGTGAAGGTCGTGAAATAATCCACTTTATATGTTTGGGTGAAGCCTTTGCCACAAGCCCCGCCTTAAGTCTTTCACTTTTACCATCATGAGTATGTTTTATAGTGAATACTCATTCCCAATATACAAAAAAGACATCAACAAGGTAGGACAAAAGATCCTATATGTCAAGAGAGAGAATAGCATATACATCATCATCCATAGCTTGATTTCAACTAGAGTCATGTGCATCGTCGATCATAACTCATAATCTCTTGAAATCGATAAGGTCGTCGCTTGGGTTGAGCATGGTTACCGGGAAGATTTTAAATCTAGATTTCGTTTTGAGATAGCAAAAAAAACGAAACAATTTTGAAATTTCATCAAAATTTGCTTATTTCGGCAAAATCGACCTAGATTTGCGAAGGAAGGGTCCATATCGAGATTTCGATTCCAGTTTTGATGGAGTGTTGAAATCGAAATTTCATCGAAATCTCGTGAAATTTGAAGCATTTGTTACCGGCTAGATGGGTACCCGTTCCGATCCGTGAGTGTCCTTAAACCCATTAATATCTAATATACTAATTTGGATCATGTATCCATATGGATTTAACCCAAGAATAAGGGGTCCGGATCCAATGACCATCAAATACCCACATATCAACCCAAGATTGCTCTAGACTCGCCTCGTCCCCCTTTATCCAATACTTCCCCATGGGTAATCCCATTACACCTCCTTGAGCGGAACCTCCCTCATCTCCTTTTTCCTCCGACCATCTCCACCCTCGTCCCAACAAACAAAACCTGCATCGCCTCCTTCCCCCAATCTCGTAATAGCCACAACATTGTCGCTTGTTTGATCTCTTGTTTGCATTCAGCGTTATCAAGCCGAGGAATTACACGACTATCGCATCCACTACCGCAATCTCACGCAGAAAATTACGGTGTTTAAAATTCTGCCAGCAACAGCATTTCATAGCCTTTGATAGTCAATTTGTGTTAATGTGACTATTAACACAAACTACTTAATATTTGATATTGTTTATCGTTACTATTTTTTGAGGTCCGAACACTAACCATCCTCAACATCAAGTACCCGATCACGAGTACATTACACATGTACTAAGTGTGGGACCGCATGAACTCAGCGTTGAAGACGAGGTCAGGGCTGAGATCATGGTACCGAAGGGTTTTACAAAGCTAGAACAGATGCCATTGCCACCACGTCTAAGCATGTTTTTGTTATTTCGATTTAGCAAACAACTGCATATTGGTATCGTGATTTGTTCGAAATATTGCTATAATATATCAAAATCACAATTAAATTAATTTATTTTTATTTGTTAATTGTAAATGTAAGCATGTGCATATAAAACTTGATTATATCTTTTCTGGTATAAATGTTGCTTTTAATGCTATAAATATGTTGTTCATTGCATAGCATTCAACTATCCTCATCTTGATGTTTGATTATGCGCATTTCTAATTTTTCAAACGACCACATGAGCTCAAAAGTTTACCCATGTCTCTAGAGTTTAGAAATCTAATTTCGAAAACATCTTCCCAATCTTACTCTTAAGTGGTAATACGGCAACTTTTAAAACATTGGTTTTAGACATTAAACTCTCTCAACAAGCTATTTAATTTATGTATTACTTTTTAACAATATATTAACTAATGTGTTCGTAGAATCCATCTAGTCGATTTGCTAGATGTGGGAAAAGGTTGTGTTGTTTTGTAATTAGAGGTAATATGATATTTTTTAGTGGTGTACTATTGTAACTAGATTGGACCCATGGTACTCACGAACCATTCACATAATTCGGTAACCCGTTAAATTCAAGTATTTATTGAGGTGGGTCAACTCAACTTGTAACCTGATAATGATAGGTCGGAGCGGGTTTTAATCAAACGATTTGGATACCGACTCCGTGCATACCCCAAGTCGTCAAAGGAGACCTTGCCCCTTTTCTAAGTGCAATGAGCAGGCTAGAAGCAACAAGAGATCGTTCAGAGCGGCAATTGGTAAGAGAGATGAACAAGAACACGCATAACATGAGGAATGCGTAATTGAACAGGCTCTGGTTGATCAAAGGCGGGAAACTGTAAGAAACGTCACAAATAAAGTGAAGTAGTTGGGATTTTGAAGAAGGTGACGTCAACAGAAGCATAGCAATGCATAACACCATAATACTTTTAGGCTTTGAGATATTCATAACACACTAGATTACACAACTTACGAGTTTATGTGTAAGGTGAAAATTATGGGGGGGAGGGGGAGCAGTGTAACCAAAGATAAGCAATGGTGGGAAAAGGCCTGAAATTATAGTAGAGCAAAGAGAAACGGTGACCCACCTCCCAAGGACAGACGATGAAACCATGTTGATTAAGTAGGTAACCGTCAAGATAGCATTACCTCATAAGGTTTTAAGAAACTTCATCTGATTAAGAAGGATACGTGCAATATCAAGAAAGTGTTTTCGTTTCCCTCTCCAATCCCAATTTATCGTAAGGTGTATGAATAGGAAGGTTCATGAAAGGTGCCCACAAGCGTAAGGAAGGTGACCAATTCATTGTGAACAAACTCTAGAACATTGTCAAACTGAAAAAATTTAATGCAAGAACCAAATGTTTGTCTTTATTTTATGAATAAAATTTTTATAGTAGAATTGATCTACGATGATCTTTTATCTTGTGTTTATGAAATCGGCCGCACAAGCCGCATATACGGTCGCATATGCCCGTGCGGCATGTAGACCGCATCGATTTCATGAATCAGTGCATTATGCGCCCTTCCCGCATATACCCCGCATATTCCTCACATATCCACATATGCCTTGCATACTGCTCCAGCAACTCCAATTTTTCAATCTTCTCATTCAGGCCTCTTCCTTCATTCTATTGTAAGAATATGACATGCATTTGTATACAATTACAATGCATTATACCATTATGTATATGCAATGTTTTATGTTTTTCTCATGTATTGTTTTCACAAGTATATGCAGTGTATCGTCGGATATTTTTATATATGTTGATTGAGGTTTTGCTCATGTAGTACATATACGTGTATTGAAGTTTTGTTATTACGAATCATCTAATATGTGAAGTTTTTATGGCAAATATTTTTTGTGATTAAATACGAGGCAATTAAAAGCATATACACACCCATCTAACATATACCATTTTCTTAGATCTTCTTTAACTCCACTTAGATACATAAATTTGGTGGTAATGTTCTTCGTAGGTATTTATTTATATTTAAATTAAAAATTGAAGACCATATATACCCCGATATGCCCCGCATATCGCTTATTCAGTATTCAGTGACCTGTCCGAACGCATAACGCATACCACTTTCCTGAACCTTGCTTTTATCAAATAAGACCAAGTAGCTCTAATAAAATCATTCACAAAGCAAACAAAGTAATGATGATCAAAAATAGTACGAGCAAAAATAGTACAAGCACTCCATACATCACAATGAATTAAATTAAAAGGTGATCAACAAGGTTCTACGAGCCGAGGAAATGATTTTTTTTTAAACTAGCTTGCATCACTTTGAAAAGAATTTATACGAGGATTATGAGAAACGAGATAGACGGGTGACTACGGTGAAGATGCTAAAAGTGTGGATCGGTAGAGATTGACAAAGCACCCAAAAAAGCAAGATAGTGGAGACATCCACATAGTACAAACTATCCTTATCATAGCCCCATCAATTATCAGGAAAGACTTATCAGAAATAACTCGATAATCGACCATGTGAATAAAAAGGTTGACAAAAAATAAGCCCAAAGGAAATGTAACACAACTTGAGTTTTGAACTAAGTATATACTATCATCATGGGTAACATGGAAGGAACTATCGCGATATCGGTGATATATCGATATCGGCATGGGACCGATATGGGCACCGATATGTCGATATATCCTGATTTTCAGGCATTTTCTTCATAAAGGCTCGTCGATATGGACGATATTTCGGCGATATATCATCGATATATCGTCGAAATATCGTATCGATACGATATCGATACGGCCTTCCATGGCGTAACTGGTGATTTGAACTCTATTAGCCATCTAAATTGATCGTGCATGCACAGAAGGTCGAGATTCAATTTGTAACTTCATATTGTATATTCAAAAGATATTGAATAAGCAGATGCAACAGACGTAGAGTCTAAGCTAACCATTAAAAATTCGTAACGGAAGCAGAGTTGTGACATTCGGATCCGAATAAGCCAAACACGGCCCGATTATGATCCATATGATACAATAAAACTATCGATCAGTATTAAATGATCTAAATTTATCAATAGATCGTAAATCAAAAGTCATTTGGGATCAATCGATCAAATAGTAATTGCCTCGTGAAGCATGCCATCAGAAAAGCTGTGATACAATTGAACCCATAAAAATGATCCGAGACCATCAAAATTCGTCTCAACGAAATAAAACCAACGAAATCGACCATTCATCGATCGGAGGTCGTTTGACCATTTAAATCAAAAAAAAATGTAATCGCAATTCAAGATCGTATCTCGACAATCTCTGAATTCATCTCAGATCAGAAGTATATGAATATTATACTCATTTTGATCGGCATTCGGAGAAGGTCAAATTGAGCTATTGTACATCGAAGATTGCAAATGCGGATGACTTTGGTATTTCAAGTAAGAGAAAGATAGCGGTAGAAAATATAAAAATAAAAGTTAAACATTTTTTTATTTTCCAGCAGCAGTCCATATGATTTTTCTTCTCCCTCCACTTGGCCCTTCTCCCTCCCGTTGTCAATCCTTTAACAAACCCCTCTTCTTATTTATAACACCGCCAATTTTTCTTCATTTTCCCCTTCAAATCCCAGATGAAGGAAGCCCTAACCCCCTTCTCTCCATTGTTGGTGCCGCTGTCCAGCAACCGAAGGAGCTGCAGCAGCTCCCCTTTCCTGGAAACTGCCGCAGCATAGGAATCACCTGCTGCCATCAATCTTCTGCGGAGCACCTGACTGCAGTTCTTTTTGCTGGTCTATATCCAAGGAAATTCTTGAGCTGATGCATGCATTTGATCTCAAATCTTGGAAATCCATAGGTACAAGCTACAAACCCCCACTCTTGATGCCTTACGTGTTATTTCTACATATAATGACTTTTTTTAGATTGTGAGTAGTGGTGCTGGTTTAGTTTTGTGTGTCCAACGTTTCCCCTCCTTTCCTGGATCTCGATTGAATATTGCCGCTCCGCTGGAAATCAAGAGATATTTCAGTTGCCTTTTATTTTTTTAATTCTTTAAATTCGAACAGCGCAGATCTGGACAATTTCTGTAGATAGGTGTGATCGGCATCATGGAGTAGTGATTATTCTGCAGATCTGGACAATTTCTATAGATAGTGAGATCCGGCATCATGGAGTAGTGATTATTCTCTGATTTCGCTGCACATTTTTTACCCGTGAGAAATATTTCTTGAAATATCCTCTGAAGAGCAAAAATGCTCAAGGGCATTTTTGTGTTTACCTACAAGGACTAATGACCCTTTAAGTAGAATTGACTCATTATAGATCACTATTAATAAGATTGTTGACACGATACCTTGATCTGTACAGTCAATCACAGAAAGATTGAGAAAGAAATGAGTAATCAAACAAGTGAAAATGTTGGGAATTGGTGATGATTGATAATTAAAAGTGTAGGTTACAGTGATCCTTACACCTGACTGTGCGAGGGTGCGGTGACCATCAACTGGGTGGAAGATTGATGCAAACCTAAATGAGTAATGAACTAAATGACGTTCCTAACCATTGAAACTAAGGACTAAATGACGAACACAAAAAAGATGATATGCGATGCGCAAAAATCAGCAACAAATGAACGCAATGACGCGAGTTTTAGCACCGGTTTCTTCCACAATTTTAGGGCAAATCAATTACTTAACGCATAATGGAAAATAAATAACGATGTTGCTGTTTAGAATCTCAATAAATCACCAAACCGAATAGCAATATCACAGGCCACAATGCTAAGTTTTATGGTGGAATAATATGTGGAGAAAAAACGCTCATACCACAACCGGCAAGGGAAGTTGGCACGCTTCAGACATGGTCTGCGTTGTTCTCGAAACTTGGAATGCTTGCAGCGGCGCGGGAGGGTTTTTTCGACAGGTGCACAGGTCGGCGGCTACTCCAGACGCGGCTGGCGGCAGTGCTGGCCTCCACGGGGGGGGGGGGGGGGGGGGGGGGGGGGGGGGGGGCGAAACGATCAACGGGGGGAAAAGGGGGCGCCGGTGATGCACGCAGGGAAGGGGTGGGAACACGAATGGAGGGGAGGCGGCGGTTCGGGGGTGGAGATATGGGGTCGTAGGCGCGCGGGGGAGTAGGGCGAACGGTGGCGGTGGGAAGAAGGGTGGGGCGGTGCGGCGGGGAGGGGAGATGCAGAGATGGAAGGTGGCGGCGCGGGGGGAAGGGGGAGAGAGGTGCGGGAGAGGAAGGCCGCAGGACACGAGAAGGGAGGGAATGGGAAGGAGGGGAGGCGGCGGCGGGGGAAGCCGGGGAGAAGCGGCGCCGATGGGGGGAAGGAGGCGGCGGCGGGGCTGGCTAGGGTTCACGGGAGAAGAAAGAGAGGGAGGAGGGGGTCGAGAACGAACAAGGTGGGGAGAGAGAGAGAGAGAGAATTAGAGAGGGGGAAAATAGTTATTCATTCCAACTTAATCCAAACCCTAATACAAGGGGGCCTTTTATAGAGGCTAATCCCCCCCCCCAAAATAGCAACAACTTTCTGAAAACAAAAAAATAAAAAAAAAAGAAAGAAAACATGCAGAAAAGAAAAGGAGATAAGGCCTTGTATAATGAGCCTTTTACATAATTAGATAAAAATTTAAAATAAAAATGTTGACTAAAAGGTGGAATCATGTTGCATCAACTCCCCCTACTGAAAAGATCTCGCTCCGTCGAGATGGCATCGTGGAAGTTCTAAAGTATATCGGGGCGGAGTTGTTGGGAGTTCATCCTCGTCAATCCAGGTGCAATCTGTAAGGGGTTGTCCCTTCCATTTGACTAGATATCGTCGGAAGAGACCACGTATAGTCGTCATATCTCGGATGTCTGCAATATCTTGAATCTGATCGGGCATCAGTCGCGGCTGGTGGTTGGCGCGTATCATCGGCGGGAACTGCTGGCGTAGTGGCATCTGTCTGTTCATCTCCATGATATAAGAAGAGATCTAATACATTAAAGACTGGTGAAGTCTGGACGTCTGACGGCAGATCAAGTAAGTAAGCATTGGGCCCAATCTTTTTGAGGATTCGGAATGGACCAATCTTTCGTTCACTCAATTTTTGGTGGACTCTCAAAGGAAACCTCTCTTTTTTCAGGTGGACCATCACTAATTCTCCAACTCTGAACTCGCTCTCTCTTCGGTGTAGGTTGGCTTGGGCTTGGTATTTCTGGGTCATGGTTTGGAGTTTGGCTCAGATTTCAGTATGGATGTGGGTTAGGTGTTCGACCAGATCCTCAGCAGCTGCAGTACTTCTCCCTTGCATAGTTGTGGGTTTTAGGTCTAGAAATTGGGTAAGTGGAAAGCTGTACACACTCTCAAATGACGATTTTCCGGTGGACCTATTAATGGAACTGTTATACGCGAATTCAGCTTGGGGAAGAATTAGATCCCATTTGGACGGAGAGTCCCCTGCAAGACATCGCAATAAATTTCCTAATGATCTGCTAACTACTTCGGTTTGCCCATATGTTTGTGGATGATAAAAGGTGTTGTATTGCAAACGAGTACCAAGACGTGACCAAAGCGTGCGTCAAAAATGACTCAAGAATCGGGTATCACGATCCGAACTAAAAGAACGAGGGACACCATGCAATCGAACGACATCATGAAAAAACAAATCAGCGACATGAGATGCATCTGAGGTTTTTGTACATGCAATGAAATGTGCCATTTTAGAAAATCTGTCCACAACCACAAAAATAGAGTCAACTTTCCGTACCATGAGGGGTAGCCTAGCACAAAATCCATGGTGATGTCTTCCCAGGGTCGCAGAGGAATCGGCAGAGGTGTATACAACCCAGTGTTCTGCCTATGGCCTTTGAATCTTTGACATGTTTGGCATTTTTGTACGAACTTTGTAACATCCTTTCGCATTTGCGGCCAATAAAATCGCTCTTGGAGAAGGGTCAAGGTCTTGTCCCTTCCAAAGTGTCCAGCTAAGCCACCGTTATGTAGTTCTGAAATTAAGTTCTCACGAAGGGAGGTGGCAGAGATGCACAGTCGGTGGGCTTTGAACAGGAAACCCTCATGAAGAACATAAGTGGCTGTCGGATCCTGCCCAGTATCAACACATTCTGCATAAACTTGTCCGAAGTCAGGATCAGTGGGGGTAGAGGTCCTTAAGTGTGTCAAATCCTGTTGTGTTGACGGTCATTGTGGTCAGGGCATGTGCTCGTCTGCTTAACGCGTCGGCCACGCGATTCAGGGTTCCAGCTTTGTGCTTGAGGTGGAAGGTGTATTCTTGGAGGAAACTAACCCACTTGGCATGGCGCTTGTTAAGGGTTTTCTGCGAATTCAGATATCTTAAGGCTTCATGATCAGAGTTAAGGACAAATTCACGTTGGATCAGGTAATGCCTCCAATGCTTGAAGGCTTGCACCACGGCATAGAATTCGACATCATAAGTGGGGTACCGTGATCGAGCTTCATTCAATTTCTCACTGTAGAATGCTACAGGTCGTCCTTCTTGACTTAGGACGGCACCAACCGCGACATGTGAGGCGTCGCAGTCGACTACAAAAACCTTGGTGAAGTCAGGAAGTGCCAAAACGGGGACATGTGTCAATTGATGTTTTAGATTTTGAAAGCTGGTTTCTGCTTCAAGAGTCCAGGCGGGTGCGCCTTTACGGTGCAATCTACCAACGGAGCTGCACAAGTGCTAAAGTTCCGGATGAAGCGTCGGTAGAAAGAAGCCAATCCCAGAAAGCTGCGAATCTCAGTGAGGGTTTTGGGCACGGGCCAACCCTGAATGGCCTGAATCTTGGAGGGGTCAACTTTAAGTCCATCGGCAGTGACAATGTATCCCAGGAAGAGGACTGTGTCAGTCATGAAGGAGCATTTATTAAGGTAGACATACAATTGTTGGGCTCTCAGGGTTTCCAGAACTTGTCGTAAGTGGGATAAGTGGTCATCTTTGGTCAAGCTGTAGATCAATATGTCATCAAAGTACACAACCACAAACTTACCGATGAAGGGTCGCAATACATGGTTCATGGTTCGCATGAAGGTGCTGGGGGCATTAGACATGCCGAAGGGCATTACCGTCCATTCATAAAGGCCCTCTTTGGTCTTAAAGGCAGTTTTCCACTCGTCTCCCAGGTCGGAGGCGAATCTGATGGTAGCCACTACGAAGATCCATTTTGGAAAACAATTTGGCACCCGATAGCATATCAAGCATGTCATCAAGGCGCAGAATGGGAAAACGATACTTGATCGTTATCTTGTTGATAGCACGACTATCCACGCACATTCTCCATGTGCTATCTTTTTTGGGGGTGAGCAGAGCAGGAACCGCCACAGGGCTCATACTCTCTCGAACATATCCACGACGGAGAAGATCAGTGGCCTGCCCTGTTCATTTCTTCGTGTTCACTTGGGCTCATCTGATAATGGGGTAAGTGGGGTAGGCTGGCTCCAGGGACTAGGTCAATGTGATGTGAATGTCTCGCAACGGGGGTAGTCCTTCAGGCAACTCTTCGGGCATAATGTCAGCAAACTCTTGGATGATGGACTTTATCTCAGGCGGGACTTCTGGTGTAGTTGTCTCTTGATTGTTCACTTCACGTCCCATTAATGCGTAAATGGTAGAGCTCTCCTGAATTTTCCGTTGGAATGCCTGGGCTTCATCAACAATACGGGACCCATAGTCGAAGGCTTTGACGGTGGAGTGTCTTTACCAGATTGTGCGGTCGCGGCTCGAAGTGTAGCCACCTGGCGAGGGGCTAAGGGCTTCGCGTTGTGGTCCAAGGGTCACACGCACCTTGTCTATGAGAAAGGAGTAAGTGTTCATTTTTCCTCGGTGCTCAGTGTCTCGATCGAACTGCCAAGGTCTCCCAAGTAGTACATGACAGACATCCATAGGGGCTACATGGCACCACACCTCGTCTTTATATGAAGGTCCAATTGAAAAGCTGACGAGGCTCTGACGGTGGATCGGAAGTTGAGTATCACCTCGAAATCATGCCACACTGTAAGGTTTCTCGAGCGGTTGAGTTGGTAGACCCAACTTATCGACCATTTCTTGAGAAACGAAGTTCTCAACACTTCCTCCATCAATGATCAGCGAACAGCAACGTCCTCCTGAAGTGCAGGTGGTTCGGAAGATGCTGCGTCGCAGCCAACTATCAGCATCATGGGCAACGGGTGTAAGCAAGATGTTTGTGGGTGCGTTGTCAGGAGCGATACAATTCTCGTGTTCAATTACCAGAACGGTCCGGATTCGTCTCCATCCACTCCCAGAAGCTCATGGTCATCAACTCTCACGGCGTCAGCAGTCAAAGCGGTTGGTTCCTCTTCAGGCGATTCTTGCGGTTCAGGGTCGGGGTCTTTAGGGTCTTCGATGGTGCATAAATGGGCGGGTCTAGCCTTAGGGTTTGGGCACTCTGTTGTTCGATGTCCCTTCTGATAACATCGGAAACAAGTATCAAGTCCTACAATAGGTCGACTCCCCAAGATGCCTGGTCCGGGGTTGGCAGGAGTTGATGGTTTGGCTTGGGTTTTACCCGTAACGATTGATGGGGAACCTATCAGTTTGGAGGTCGTCATCGGGGTACTGGTGCGAGGGACGGAGTTCGCAGAGAAGGACATCTTCCTTGTCTGGGCTTTAGCGAGCTTGGTCTCAGCCCGTTCAGCCTGCTTGTAGGCTTCGTCGACATCTCGATAGTTGTGGAGGTAGAGTTCATCCTGGATAACTTGGCGGAGTCCTTGCATGTAGCGGGTGACTTCCTAGATAGGAGTCTCCTCCAATCGATTTTGATGAACGAGGGCTTGGAACCCTTCGGTGTATTCCTTCACGCTCATGGTGTCTTGTTTCCATGATTGCAGTCGTGCGTATAGATCTCGTTTGTAATCTTCCGGCACGAATTTGGTTTTCAGTTTAGCCTTCATCTTGCTCCAACTGTGGATCTTACCTTTTCCTTTTCGTTTGCGTTCAGATTGCAAACGGTCCCACCAAAGCAGAGCATGTCCCTTTAATTTGATTGTGACGAATTGAACTTTTCGTTCGCTACGCATAAACTTCCACACAAAGAAGTGTTCGACGGTTTGGAGCCAATCCAAAACGACATCAGGGTTTCGTCCTCCGTCAAATTCCGGAACATCGAGCCGGATGCCTTGATCCCATCCGTCATTGGACCTAGGTCCATTTCGTGGTGGGAATTGATATTCTCCAGTAGATTGTGAAGTATACCCAAAGGTGTGTGGATCTTGAATCTTGTGAGTGAAAGAGGTGTCATCTCTTGGTCCTTCTTCACTTTCTTATGATTGCCAATCGCTAACATGTCCGTCAGAAGTAGATGAGGTAGAGCCGTGGGAGTGTTACTTCGTGAGTGCAGTCTCCGGTGAGTACGCCGGCTTTTATTTGGCGTCTCATTACTATGATGTTTCTCTAGCATTTGACAACTTAGGGTTGCAAGTTGTCCGCTACTTGTTCGTACATCCGATGCATGTGTTGCATTTGGGCAGATAAAGATGCTAACGATAGCTCAGTGTGTGGGGTATAGCCGGTTTTAGAGGTAGATGGTTTTTCGGCCATGGGAATCCTAGGGTTTCCACTCTCTTTTGTTTTGGGGATTTTGTTTTTTTTTTGTTTTTTTTCCTTTTGTTGTTTTTTTATGCAATGAAACAAATGGAATGCAGACGAGATGCAGGGTCGTTAGGCTCTGATACCAAATTGATGCAAACCTAAATGAGTAATGAACTAAATGGCGTTCCTAACCATTGAAACTAAGGACTGAATGACGAACACAAAAAAGATGATATGCGATGCGCAAAAATCAGCAACAAATGAACGCAATGACGGGAGTTTTAGCACCGGTTTCTTCCACAATTTTAGGGCAAATAAATGGAAATAAATAACGATGTTGCAGTTTAGAATCTCAATAAATCACCAAACCGAATAGCAATATCACAGGCCATAATGCTAAGTTTTATGGTGGAATAATATGTGGAGAAAAAACGCTCATACCACAACCGGCAAGGGGAAGTTGGCACGCTTCAGACCTGGTCTGCGTTGTTCTCGAAACTTGGAATGCTTGCAGCGGCGCGGGAGGGTTTTTTCGACAGGTGCACAGGTCGGCGGCTACTCCAGACGCGGCTGGCTGCAGTGCTGGCCTCCACAGGGGGGGGCGAAACGATCAACGGGGGGAAAGGGGGCGTCGGTGATGCACGCAGGGAGGGGGTGGGAACACAAATGGAGGGGAGGCGGCGGTTCGAGGGTGGAGATATGGGGCTGTAGGCGCGCGGGGGGGTAGGGCGAATGGTGGCGGTGGGAAGAAGGGTGGGGCGGTGCGGCGGGGAGAGGAGATGCAGAGATGGATGGCGGCGCGGGGGGAAGGGGGAGAGAGGCGCGGGGGAGGAAGGCCGCAGGACGCTAGAAGGGAGGGAATGGGAAGGAGGGGAGGCGGCGGCGGGGGAAGCCGGGGAAGAAGCGGCGCCGATGGGGGGGGGGAAGGAGGCGGCGGCGGGGCTAGCTAGGGTTCAGGGGAGAAGAAAGAGAGGGAGGAGGGGGTCGAGAACGAACGGGGTGGGGAGAGAGAAAGAGAGAATTAGAGAGGGGGAAAATAGTTATTCATTCCAACTTAATCCAAACCCTAATACAAGGGGGCCTTTTATAGAGGCTAATCCCCCCCCAAAAATAGCAACAACTTTTTGAAAACAAAAAAACAAAAAAAAGAAAACATGCAGAAAAGAAAAGGAGATAAGACCTTGTATAATGAGCCTTTTACATAATTAGATAAATTTTTAAAATAAAAATGTTGACTAAAAGGCGGAATCATGTTGCATCAAAGATAGGAAGCCTAGTTAAGACAACGGCCTCCAAATGCGCGGGTGGAGGATCTCAGTCCTTTGTACGATTTTTACTCGAGCTCGCAGTGTTTTTATTCTTCGTTGGGATCCAAATTTTTGACAAGTTCTGTTGACCTTGTTCTGTAGGGTGTCTAGGCAAGACGAGGATCCTTGGTTTTGGTTTTTCAATCTCAGTTTAATCGTACTAGTCGGGCCGATTTTCTGGAGTGCCTTAGTCCGCAAAGTCCTCCCACCTGTCTCAGGGGCATAGTTTGGGATTGTGCCTAACCCTCTCCTGGAGGGCGAGATAAAAAAGTCTCTTAGGAGGCTTCCTCGTCGCTTGAGTTTTAGTAATTGATTCGCCAGTACGTCCTGGCGAAGAAGAGATCGTTGTTCGATGTAGTTGAGTTTGGTTACAATTGCATTTGGTATTGTTCTTGGGTTTTGGTTATTGTACCGCTAGTAGGTTTGACAAAAAAAAGATCGTGAGATAGAAATCATGAATCATCATCAATCATTGACACTTAATTAGAATTTAGAACTACTAATACATATGTTAGGAGAAGTTAGTGGACGTGTTGGGAACTTAGTTAGGATGTATTATACTCCACCGTATGCCTATGGAAGCACCCTAACCCCAAGGTATTCTTCAACCCTTAGAATCATAGTGTGAGGTCACACTTATACCAATACCACAGATATCCACTAGGCTTGAGAAATTAGACAAAGATAAAGATCATATCAGAGACTCATCATCTTCAATAACAAGATCTATCAACATGAACTATAAGTGAAGATAAGAACATACATATGGATCAAATAATCAATAAATGATGAACAAGGGATGCATATACAGAACAACTTGAAAACCAATTTCCATGCAAGTAGCTCGTTAAATTTAACTATTAATACATATCAACTTGCTTTCTTTTGAAACCACTAAATTATCTGTTATTTTTTTATATGCTCAATTGTATTCAACATTTATTGACATTTCTCTTGTTTA